>CAIGQW010052713.1:3743451-3780469 GCA_903798125.1 Danio choprae
CTCATGTAGGATTGATTGAGCCTGTGTGAGGAATCCCCATTTACTTCCATATAAACTCATGTAGGATTAATTGAGCCTCCTCTTGGTCTCCAGACTCTGTGTGTTCGGTCTCTCCTGTGGGTTTGCATGTGTTGTTATGTGTGCTGCAGTTGTAGGAAGATGAGCGGGCAGCAGATGGTGTGTAAACTGTTTTTCTTGCCGGACCCCTGTCGAGGCTGCCCTTTGTTGCACACACACACATGCATTCCTGTGCTAGCTGCTCGGTTCATATGCCATGACACTTTAGTCTTGGCTTAGGTTGCCGTTATCTTACCCTACATTCATTTGCAGCCTCGGGCGGTGGGTTGTCCACCGCTCAGCATTCCAGCTTTTGTCTCCTTCATTTCCATTTGTAAAACAGGTGTGGATGGCGAAGCGCTAGAGCAAACCTCTGTAATTGCTGACTTTTCAGATTTTTCTTTGATTACTTTTTATTGTGTTATTTTAGTGATCAACAATGCACTTTAAAGCGGATAGTTTACTCAAATCTGAATCCCTTTACTTGTTCCAAACCTGTTTGAGTTTGTTCTTTTGTTGATCATGAAAGAAGATTTTTTGAATAAATCTGAAAACCTGTAACCGTTGACTTCCATAGTATTGGATTTTTTTTCCTACTATGGAAGTCAGTGGTTACAGGTTTTCAGCATTCTTCAAAATATCTTATTTTGTGTTCAACAGAAGACACAAACTCATAAAGATGTATGTGAAGTTTTACAAACTAATTTCAAGAGGAGCACGTGATATGATCGACTACAGCTGATCCTTATTACTAATCATTAGCTAGCCTATCAGATCATTCCAAAACTACTATAAATATCCTGCCTCAATCCCCCCCCACCCTATTTCTATGATTGGGTGACACGGTGGCTCAGCGGCCGACACTGCTGCCTCGCAGCCGGAAGGCCAAAGGTTCAATTGAACCAGTCGGCACTCTCTGCACGGAGTTTGCATGTTCTCCCCGTGTTCGCGTGGGTTTTCCCCGGTTACTCCGGTTTCCTCCCACAGTCTAAAAACATGTCTAAAAAATAGATGTACCGTAATAACAGTCACAAGCACTTAAAGCATACATACTGAATCAATTCTCAGTGTATAAAAAAAAAACACACAAACTGGGGGCTCTCGAGAAATACCTGATCTCGTATTCCTCCTAATGCTCTTTGACCAGGCGGGAACCTTGGGCTCATCTATCTCCGAGCTCAGCATTCTCTCCCGGGACAGCATGCCAAACCTGCTATCATAGTTGAGCATTATCTAAGTGTGAACTCTTGAAAACCACTTAAAGGAAGAGTAAACAGTTCACAAAAAGTTTACTGTAATAAAAACTATTGAGTTAACTTAATTCCTTCATGTTACAGTGAGTAAATTTTCATTTTTGTGTAAACTATCCCTTTAAAAGATGGAATCATAAGTTATGATTTGTGCACATGGAAAGTGCAGCTGAATGACATTAAATTTGGATGAGTAAACCAAATGCAAACCAAAACTGTACCATAAAGAAGCTAATTTTAATATGAAATCTGGAAATTCTCTGTGACTAAATTGTGTTTTCTAAAGTGTTATCAGAGTTTGCTGTTTAAGTATATGAGGGCATGAACACATGAGCTGTTTTCTGAGTGACAACGCCACATTTAATCATTTTAAATGAGAAAAAACATGTCAAATCAGGCACGCACTGAAGCTCAAGCATCTTTAAGAGAACTCGTCAAAACCAATGTTGTTTGTTTTAAAGAAACTGTGACAGAAATATATTACTATTGTAAGAAAGCACTCTTCAAAGTAGTGTTGTCACATGAACATACAGATATACAGATTTGTGAATTTAATCGCAACATAAACAACAACAACATTCTCAAGAAAAACAAGTACAATTTAAGGTAAAACATGACAGCAGAGTTTGCTTAAACACCTTAAATGATACAATGGATTGAATATTAGCAGGTACATTATTCCAAAATGTACCTTAACAGAATGTCTAACTTAATAATTTAAGGGGGAAAACAAAATCAAAATATTGTTGTAAATAAGGCGGCACGGTGGCTCAGTGGTTAGCACTGTCGCCTCACAGCAAGAAGGTTGCTGGTTCGAGTCCCGGCTGGGCCAGTTGGCATTTCTATGTGGAGTTTGCATGTTCTCCCCGTGTTGGCGTGGGTTTCCTCCGGGTGCTACGGTTTCCCCCACAGTCCAAAGACATGCGGTACAGGTGAATTCATGTCCGTAGTGTATGAGTGGGAGTGTGTATGGGTGTTTTCCAGTACTGGGTTGTGGCTAAAAGGGCATCGGTTGCGTAAAACATATGCTGGAATAGTTGGCAGTTCATTCTGCTGTGGCGACCCCTGATAAATAAGGGACTAAGCCAAAGGAAAATAAATGAATGTTGTAAATAAATATTTTTACTACTGGTTCAGTCAGGCAAGTTGATCATTTTTTTTAAGTACAGAAAATAAAAGAAACAATAATCTAGATGTTATTTACACAAAAGGCTTGTTACAGTACATATGTAAATGAATTAATTAATGAAGGAAGGAAGGTCAAAGACAGAAGAATAGATAAAGAGAGAAATAAAATAAATCAATTTGTATAAAATGACTCTGAAAGAAAAATAACATGCTACAAAAAGTACAGAATATGGCCTCAACATGCTTACTTTTCTCCTTTATGAGACTATTTCGTCTAAAAACCTGCTTGGCGTAATTGCTTTTGAAGTCAAATGTGTAATTGCCATATCTAATAAACCTCAATAAGCAAACCTTTAAACCTAGAACATGAAATACAGAGCTGAGTTTATGAATTTAAACCCTTATTTGGCTACGTGTATAAAGAATGGGTTGTTTTCCATATATTTAAAACCAATGCAAATCTGACAAGCAGGTTAAACCTCCAGTTCTTACTTTCCTGACAAACAAAAAAAAGGTTATAACACTCTCAGTTGCGCACTGAAGCTATTTCCGAATGATCAATGGCTCTGCTTGGAGAGCTGCCGCCGAGAAGTCGATAGAAACGCCGCTGTCGATGTTGTTGCTTCAACGATTTCCATCTGCGTCGCTTCTCGACAGTCTATAAATACATTTTTAATGGCCGCCAAACTGATCTCATTGCAGATGAAAATCGATGATCAAGACAGCGGCGAGTCCCCAGTGTACTGCACAAATGAATACAATGAATAATTTAGCCTTTCACTCCAATCATATCTCCATTAACCCTTTAAGTTGCCTCAGATGTGTCAGACATGCTTTTAAAGATTGCTAATCATCTCTTTCCATATGGATGAGGGCAAAATAAGATGTTTCTGTGCTATCGATCTGAATGTTTTCATGCTTTTGAATGTGTGGGTCTTATTTATTAGCCATGCGAGTTTGTGAATATCAGCACTGTTAGAACTAAACATATTCGTTAACTTGATTGTATTATCTATCAGTATGTGATTATTTCAATTTGTGATTTATTTTTATTTTTTTATCACAATTTTCAAACCAATTTGTGACTTGTGTATAGAATATTTTGACTATAAAACATTTATCGTACTATTTTTAATATAATGTATATTTTTAAATGATATTAGAGAATGTTTTTATTCAGAAAATATATATTTTAAAATGTTTCAAATATTGTTAGTTAATGTTTAAAAGAAAAAACAAGTATCTCCTGAAAGAATTTTTAAAATATTTCGCTGTATTGTTGTCATCTGTATGATTTTTATTTGTTTTTTATTCTTTGCAATGCTTGCCTAAGTAACTGTTATGTTTTGTAAATTATTTATTGAATATTTATTACCAATGTTGGCATGAAGATAGAAATTATATAATATAATGAATATAGAAATTATATAATATAATACAATTTATGATATGGCATAAAAACAAACAAACAAACAAACAAATAAATAAATAAATAAATAAATAAATAAATAAATAAATAAATAAATAATCACATTTTATATATACACTGTTGGGGAAAGTTACTTTAGAATGTAATGCATTACAACATTGAGTTACTCCCCAAAAAAGTAACTAGTCGTGCTACTTACTAGTTACTTTTGGTAAGTAATGCGTTCCGATACTTTTTACTTACTTTTGCATTACTTTTTCTGACCTGGCTGAGGCTTGATCTCTTTCAGGACTTGCAGGGTTTTTTTCTTCTTCTTTTTTAAGTAGAGGAGTTCTGCAATGAACAACACACTGAACTTAAATTTAAACTTCATTTACCTTTAAAAAAAAAAAAAACGCATAAAAAACTAATGTAGGATAATGTTATCTTCAGATAGCTTCCTTACCCCAGAGCTATACATGCCGTTTTTACAGATTAATGAAAGTTTAAAGCAATGCATTTGCTACTTTTTGTCAAAGTAAAATGACTGTCCATTCACATAATCTTCTTTTCCTTTGCTTCCATGTGTTCAAAATAAAGAGAATATTTCCATCGCAAGAAATGTAAGGCTCTGCTATCTTGGTTTCTGTCTGTTCCTGCATTCTCTCATTGCGTGCGGGATTTAACATGACCACGATCTTTTTCATACAGCAATTTATTTTTTAAAAGCTAATTAATTCATCTAAAAAAGTAACTCGCTTTACATTTTTTTTAAAAGTAATACATTACTTTACTCATTACTTAGAAAAGTTATATTATGTAACTTGTGTTACTTGTAATGCTTTACCCCAACATTCATTCATTCATTCACTTTCTTTTCGGCTTAGTCCCTTTATTAATCTGGGGTCGCCACAGCGGAATGAATGGCCAACTTATCCAGCATATGTTTTACACAGCGGATGCCCTTCCAGCTGCAACCCATCACTGGGAAACATCCACACACACTCATTCACACACATACACTATGGACAATTTTAGCTTACCCAATTCACCTATATCGCATGTCTTTGGACTTGTGGGGCAAACCGGAGCACCTGGAGGAAACCCACGCCAACGCGGGGAGAACATGCAAACTCCACACAGAAATGCCAACTGACCCAGCTGATGCTCGAACCAGCGATCTTCTTGCTGTGAGGCGATCGTGCTACCCACTGCGCCACCGTGAGGCCCTTTACCCCAACACTGTATATATATTTTTTATATATATTTTTTTCAAATGTGGTTTACATTTAATAATAATAATAATAATAATGGGCCTCACGGTGGCGCAGTGGGTAGCACGTTCGCCTCACAGCAAGAAGGTCGCTGGAATTGTGAATGAGAGTGTGGATGTTTCCCAGTGATGGGTTGCAGCTGGAAGGGCATCCGCTGTGTAAAACATATGCTGGATAAGTTGGCAGTTCATTGCGCTGTGGCGACCCCAGATTAATAAATGGACTAAGCCGAAATGAAAATGATGATGATGATAATAATAATAATAATAATACATTTTATTTGTATAGCACTTTTCCTACGTACATAAACAATTATTAAAATACAACATCAATATCATGTAAATGTATAAACAAATAGAATAAAATAAACAACAAATATACTCAGATAAATGCATTTATTTCATACTGCATAAAGCTAGCGCTGTTAAAAGATGCTACAATGAACTTTTTTTTTTTTTTTTTTTTTTTTTACAATTTCTGATATCAAAAGTGGTGATTTTAAAAGCATGGGCTGCACTCAGAAACAGGACAGACACTCACATCCGCTCTGAGCTCTCGGGCCAGATCCTCACAGCTGTCAACACACCTGTATGTCTGTAAATAATGGCTTTGAGTCAAGGGTTAATGACAGATCACAGGACTGTCGGTGAGCTTTACTGCACAAAGGCCACTCATCTTTAATGACTGAGACCTAATTGCTTGTTGACAAGTGGTTTGTTGATATGTCGGAGAGAGCAGATAGCTGTAGCTGTTGCTGGTGTGAAGCAAAGCTTTGAAGGCTGAAAGTGGCTTTTATGTAAATGTATTTCGCAACTAAAACTGTGCATAAATGATGAGTGTATTTAATGTCAAATTGTAGTTGTTTTGTCATTTTTCTTAGTTTTTTGTTTAAAAAACAGACAAGAAATACAGTTTTAAGTGTTTTTTTATCATACATTTTTAAAAGGCCATTTTCTCAAGATGTGTTTTTACTCCTGCATTAAGCCATAAACCTTTACTTCAGATGTGCTTACAAAAACTAAGTTTAACATTTTTATTCCTTTCTGTTTTCCGAAGGTTTTTACTGATAATTATACTTATACAAACTTGCTCCAATTATATCTTTTATTTGACATTTATTTTTTATATTATTTATTTTTTTTGTCTGTTTCTAAAATGTCTAACATTTTCTGTATTCTGGAGTGAGAAAAATAGATTCGCAAAATGCCAACTGTGAAAGCTTTTGACTGTAATATATCATGAAAGAGGGAGGGATGGAGAAAGCAAGAAAGAAAGAAAAAGAAAGAGGGAGGGAGGGAGGAGGACATTTATAAGGAGGAAAGGAAAGGAAACAGTGGAAAGAATGGAAGGATGGGAAGAAGAAATAAGACAGAAAAAACAAAAGGGGAGGGAGGGAGGGAGGGAGGTATGGGTGGAAGAAAAGAAAGAGGGATGGATGAATGGTTGGATGGATGGATGGATGGTTGGATGGATGGATGAAAAGAAAGAGGGAGGGAGGGAGGGAGGAAGGGATGGATGGTGGAGGGATGGATGGAAGAAAAGAAAGAGGGAGGAATGGATGGATGGGTGGATAATGAAAGGAAAGAAAGGGAGGGATGGATGGGAGAAAAGAAAGAGGGACGGAGGGATGCATGGATGGAAGGAAAGAAAGAAAAAGGGAGGGAGAGAATAATGGAAGGATGGATGGAAAGAAAGGGAGGGATGGATGGATGAATGGATGGAAGGAAAGAAAGAGGGAGGGAGGGAGGGAATAATGGATGGATGGATGGATGGATGGATTGAATGAAAGAAAGAGGGAGGGAGAGATTATGGATGGATGGATGGAAAGAAAAGGAAAGAAAGAGTGAGGGAGGGATGGATGGAAAGAAAGAAAGAGGGAATGAGGGATGGATGGATGGAGGCAAAGAAAGAAAGAAGGAGGGAGGGAAAAAGAAAGATAGAGAGACTGAGGGAGGGAGTAATGGATGGATGGAGGGGAAGAAAGAAAGAGGCTGAGGGAGGGATTAATGGATGGATGGATGGAGGGAAAGAAAAAAGGAACAGGGGAGGGTGGGATGGAAAGAAAGAAAGAAAGAAAGAAAGAAAGAAAGAAAGAAAGAAAGAAAGAAAGAAAGAAAGAAAGAATTTGACCTTGACTTCATCCAATGTTCAGATTATTGTATGCAAATAATTAAATAAGGTCTGATATGCACATTTGAACGAATGTAAAATCATTTTTTAAATACCAAACACATTTGCAATTCCTAATGTAATAGATCAACTGGGAAAGTATGATGATAATTATTAAAAAAAAAAAAAAAAGATAATTAGTTTTCTATTAGTTTTTTTACTTTATGTATATTAACCACCTTAATCATTATTTCAATCTTCTTTCCATAGGGGGCGACAGGGAGCGAATGACATCCAATCATGAGACATATCTGCTTATGGCCAGCACACAGAATGACATGGAGGATTGGGTGAAGAGCATCCGCAGGGTGATATGGGCTCCGTTTGGAGGAGGTGAGCTGCTGCAACCAGTCTGTCAGAATTCATCAGCCTTAGTTAATGGATATAAACAGGCTTATCAAAATGTAACTCTCCTTTACACACAATTTTGTTTTTTGAAAAATTGACATTTATATTTATCGGCTAATATATCGTAAATCGGTATTATCGGAATTATCGGTATTGGTCAGAAATTCCTTATCGGCGCATCACTAGTAGTTTTAACTCAGATTGTCCGTATGTGTGTCACAGTGTCTCAAAAAATAGAGCAGAATGCATATATTAACATGTTAGGATTTCATTTACACATAAATAAAGCCCATTAGGTCTTTTGAGATCTGTTTAATGTTGTCAGTTTAATTGACTCCCGGTGTAAGTGGTTTAATTACTGCTGCTCCTCAAAGTCTCTCTATGAGCATGTAAATGAGGGATTTTGTTCATTGCTGTGCGGGTGTGTTTAGAGGTGTGCTCATTTTTTTTCAGCCAGAAAGCTCATTAGACTGCCCACTATCTAGGGTGAGTTTAAAGCTGTGCTCACCGGCCTGCAAGACTGGCTCGTGCTTTCATGTGTGTCTGAGCGATCACACTGCTGTACGTGTGGGCAGAATTCAAGCGTTCGCAGTAATCAGCACATGTAATTCAGCCTCAAGCCAAGTGACACAGACTGACAGTATTAAACTTGGAGAGACATGTTGTGGATTTTACAGCTTGTCCTACATGATGCTGCATCAACTTTCACCCCGCAGGGTTTGGCTTTTTGGGAAATACAATATAAACACACTGAAGCCGCGTTTTCACCAAAAAAAAAAAAAAAAAGACAATTCTGTCATCGTTTACTCACCCTCCTCTTCTTCCAAAGCTGTTTGAGTTTTTTTCTCTGTTGAACACACAAGATATTTGGAAGCATGTTGAAAATTGGTAGCTGTTGACTTCCGTAGTGTTTTTATTATTATTATTATTATTATTATTATTATTCATTCATTCATTCATTTTCTTTTCGGCTTAGTCCCTTTATTAATCTGGGGTCGCCACAGCGGAATGAACCGCCAACTTATCCAGCATATGTTCTACGCAGCGGATACCCTTCCAGCTGCAACCCATCACTGGGAAACATCCATATACACCCATTCACACACATACACTACGGACAATTTAGCTTTCCCAATTCACCTGTACCGCATGTCTTTGGAATTGTGGGGGAAACCGGAGCACCCAGAGGAAACCCACGCCAACACGGGGAGAACATGCAAACTCCACACAGAAATGCCAACTGACCCAGCCGGGGCTCGAACCAGCGACCTTCTTGCTGTGAGGCGATTGTGCTACCCACTGCGCCACCGTGCTGCCCCTATTATTATTATTATTATTATTATTATTATTATTATCATCATTATTATTATTATTATTATTATTACTACTATTATTATTATTATGGATTTCCATGGCTACCAGTTTCCAACATTTTTCTAAATATATATATTTTTGTGTTCTACGGGAAAGAGAAACCCATAAAGGTTTGTAACCACTTGAGTAAATGATATGTACAGGGTTCCCACGCTTCTTGAAAGTACTTGAATTTCAGACATATATATTCAAGACCTGGAAAGTACTTAAAAACGAACATAGGTCTTTGAAAGTGCTTGAATTTCTGGTTTTATTGAGTTTATGGTGTACAACTGTACTGTGCTGCTTTTTTAAAACTGAACGAAAAAACGAAGAAATTCATAATTAAATTTTTTTACATCTTGTACAAGAACTGACAAATGCATTTTGTCAATATTTCAGAAACCATATTTGAATATTACCAGTATTGAATTCAACTAATTGTTAAAGTTCTTTGAACATGACTGTTTAAAACGGTCAACATTTATGAAAATGACACATTCAGAACATCATCATTGACATTTTATGACATTTTAATGTAAATATGAAGTGTAAGTGAGATGTTAAGTACAAGAAGGAATTTCATGGCGCTATGTATGCTGGGGGTGTGAATTACAAAGATGAAAAATGATTAGTGATTTAAAAAGACCTTGAATTTGGTCTCCATGAAAGTGTGGGAACCCTGTACATATTTTTATTTTAGGGTGAGCTTCACTTCTAAGATGTTCAGATGTGCGTCTTTTGAATGCTTGTGTTTAAATTTAATCACGATTTTTCCCTTTTATTTAACGACATAAAGAAATGTCAAAAATGCAAATCAACTTGATGTCAATTGACAACCTTGATGTCAAAATGACAAAATTGACATATAACACTGACATCAAAGAACATCAAAATCGATTAAAGGACTGCCCTGTAATTGATTTTTGACATGTTTTTCAATGCCAATGTTAAATGTCAATTTGATGTCATTTTGTCATCAGCGTAGTTTACATGCATTGTTACTGGCATTTTCACCTGTTTTTTTAACTCGACATATGAACAGCTCGTAAATCAGTTGTTTAATTACTCAAAAGTGCAGTCAGTTGTTATACATCACACTCTAAAAAATGCTGGCTTGTCATAACCCGACATTGTGTCAAATATGAACAAACCCAACCATATTTGCCAAATGCTGGATTACATCAACCCTGCATTTGTTTCATTTTTTTGAGTGTAGCTTTTTGGTTTGTAATCTCACTCTCACACTGCCTTTAACCTTTTAAATGTGTGTAAGTGAACTGTATTCATTGCATTTTAACAAATGGGCACTTTATTTCTATCTTGTCTCACAATTCTGTGTGCAAAGCCATTAATATCAATAATATAGTGTGTCTATATATTAAGTGTTTCGCCAAAAAAATAAAGATTCTTGAGTCGTGTTCACATTTGTACTTGTGAAAGTGACATTCCCACCCACAGTCAGCTGATTTACCCCTCAGGTCAAAGGTCACCGAGTCAAGCAGTGTACAATATCACACTGTAGGAGTTCACGACCACCCAGTCGTCTGCATGTGTGTTTTGGTCTCGTCTTCTTGACCTCTGACGGCTCCGTCTTCGGTTTGATTTGAGCTTGTGTGCGCAGCTGCATACTCTACGCAATTGGTGACATCACAGTTGTTGTTCATTATCAGTATCAGATGTAGTTCGATTTGACTTTGGCAATGTGATCACACTTTTTCAGTGACATTTAAGTGGCTTTTTTAGATTTAATAGGGTATTGAGCGACTGAAATTTCAGTCCTGCTAAACGAGAAACTCAATTCACTTTTAACAATTAACTAACTCAATTAAGCCAAGAGCTGTGTGGGACTATAGGGATGTGCAATAATTATGGTCTAAGATAATACTGTAATTGTTTTAACAGTCCTTGTGGTTTATGCCACAAAAATATATTTAAAAAAAAACAACAATTTGCAAATACTTATACTTTTTTTGCATCATACTTAACGATTTGAGTCCAAAAGCATTCACTGTGGGATTTAAGGTCCGACAGATTGCACTATTTGTGTCTTTCTCTCTTTTCTTTTCTACATTCCTCTTAAACCTGTTTTAACAGATTTTTGATCTGTTTTTAATAAAATGACTTTTTCAAAGGAATATTTAGATCAATTGCATGCAATGATCAATACATTTTTGGAAGGAAATTTTAGATCACTTGCAGAAGTTGTTATTATTTCTTATACCTGTTGAATTTTATGTTTCTTTTGTATTCTTGTATATGTAAAGCACTTTGAATTACCATTGTGTATGAAGTGTGCTATATAAATAAACTTGCCTAAAGTGACAGTTTACCAAAAAATGTATGTTCTGTCATCATTTAATCACATTTTATTTGTTCCATACCAGTTTGAGGTTTTTTTTGTTGTTGTTGTTGCACACGAAAGGAGATGTAACCTGTAACCATTGACTTTAATTTTATTTGGGGTTTTTTACACTATGGAAGTCAATGGTTACTGGTTTCCAGCATTTCTTAATATATCTTCTTGAGCTTTTGTGCTCAATAGAACAAAAGAAAAAAAAACTCAACAAGTAACATGCTAGTAAATTATGGCAGAATTTTCATTTTTTGGTGAACTATCCCTTTAAGCCTATAAGAAGACTCTATTAGAAGACTCTTAGCCTATTAAGCCTAGTAGAAGATTCTTGAAGAAAATGTATTTTAATTGCAATTTATGTTCAACCACAATTTTGATTACCACAACTTGATACACCAATATGGAATTTTTGAGCAATACCGATAACTCTTTTGGAGGCCAATAGCCGATAAATATAAAGTTTTCATATTTCTCAGCATGATTGCAAAATCAGTTAGCATACACACACAGTGAACAACTAATTTTGTTTTAAAACATTAACTAAGTTTCAACTGATCTCTGCACTTTATTAATCAACTATTTGTTTCTATGACCAATTTTCTTTTGTATAAATAAAATCTACTGCCTGACAAAACAATGATGCATAAATAAAGCATCCATTAAAAAACATTAAAAACAACACAACATAAAAAATATCAAAAAAGCAGTAATCAAAATACCATTAAAATAATACAAAATAAACATCTTTGGCTTAAAGATACACTATAAAAAGCAATTAGTTACTTTACCTGAAAAAAATTTAGTAAACTTGTTGCCTTAAAGGCGACAAGTTGACTTTACTTTAAAAGGTGAGTAAAGCTGTTAAAAAGTTGACTTAATTTTGATAACTATGCACATAATTCATTTACTTAATAATTTTAAGGCAGTGGATTTACTCACTTTTTTAGGTAAAGTCAACTAATCACATTAAAAGCAATGGATTTACTCACTTTTTTAAAGTAAAGACAGCGAATCGCTTACAGTGTATAAGCCTAATTTGGTTATCGAGCCAATAATGATAACATTAAAAATAGCATTTATCAGTCGATATCCTTATGGCCACCAATATATCCTGCATCCCTAATTTTGATGTAAAGTTGCAAAATAATAAACGACTGGGGGAAAGAAGAGTTGATTTTTGGCTGGCTTTATAGAAAAACAAAACAACAATAAAGCACTGAATTTATTAACATTAGTAATATCGTAGTAATATTGGTTATCATTCTTCCCAAAGTATAAACAAAGCAGAAGATAAAGTAGAAAGTGAGTGTCATTTTGGCATGCTACATATTGTCCCCATAAGGCTCCTGTATATGAGACTTGAACGCAGGACCTTTATTGAAGTCATAATTTGCCGCTGTTGACAGGTCTCATGTGTCTTTTTCCTGTACGTACAGTAGATTTGCTCAATCAAACACAACTAGAGCTTATTTTTTTTATACTTGTTTCATACATTGCTAATCCTAAGCTGAAGCCTTGTATTTTTCATTCAAAATCTTTGTTTAATCTTTTCTAGGTTGAAAGTTATTTACTCTCAGCTATTTTTGAGCACTGTTCACAAAAACACGGCGGTGTGAACAGCAGGAATGAGAGCAGAAGGCTGGGAACAGCCACAACAAGCGATTACACAGCTAAGAGCTTAGCAGGTTTTAACAATAACTTTAGGGGATGGAGTGAAAGGAGGGAAGGGGGGCAATTTTTGGCCCCGTTGTACTCTCTCCAGTACAGGTCAGGATGGATGGAGTGCTTCGTCTCCTCCCATTTGAATCCAGACCTCCTTAAAAAAGAGAAAGGACTCAGATGTAGACTAGCAGAGGATGGCGAATGTACGAGGAACGGCTTTAGTGTGTAGTGAGATGACTCTGAGGACTAAAAAAAGACATTGGGGATCAGTGAAAGCGCAAAAGAAGAACTCAAAGGGTGCAAAATTGTAACCAGGAATTAAAGAAAAGATCATAAAACAAAGATACAACCTCAAAGGCATGCGACGAGAAGATATAACGAGAGCAGAGGACAGTTTGGAGGTAGATCCAATCCGCCAGATGAAGATATTTGATTTTCTGTTGGTTAAAATCTGTGTGGCTGCACAATGAACAGTTGCTAAATGAGGTTGCAGGAAAAGCCCTGGACACATTGAAGATAGATAAAGTGAAGTTAAGTGTGTGCGTTTGTCCATTGGTGTTATTTGTCTGGCATTGAAAGGAAAGACAAGTCAAATTCAGAAGGAAGATTTAATGCAACTGGAGATTCAGGCAAGAGAAACTAAGAAGAACTCACCGAAAGCAGAGGAAATCCATCAGGATTTTGCTTTTGGATGGAAGCAAATTCTTTTTCGTGGGAAACGGGACTCTTCTGCGTAAATCATTAGGAGCCGAAGCCAAGGGAATGTCTACATTCAGTTTATTTACTTTTGTTCCTGAGCTCTAGCCAGAACATCATCATCTCACACCTGCGGGGTCAACAGACATCACTTGTGCAGAGCTGCATCATTGGAGATTTTGGGGTTTTTGTTCATCCAAAAAGGGATGTGCTGTATATGGGTCAAAGATGAGACATCCAATCAGATTAAATGTACATGGGATTTTATATATGTCGTAGGCATATTTTAAATGTGTTTACTTTTATAACATATTAGTGTTTTTAGTGCCATAACATTTTTTTAACATATTAGTGCTCCTAATTTTATTGCTGGCAAACGGGTAAAACAAAGTTGTTTGAAGGAAAGTGGCAAAATATAAAGTTTTAAAAAGACAATTAATTATTGTTTGTTTTTTTTGTCGCCACTGTGATTCTTGAATAGTCTTTTAACATGTCTTTAAATGATTCTAGTTGTGCCTGGCAAATAAAAAAAAATGGTATATACGTAATTTTATAATAATTGAATGACATTTTAGTTTAATCTCATTTGAATAAAGGTAAAGATAATAAAGGTCATGTATTAGTATTTATTTTTGAATCTGAAAAACATCAAATTAAATAGGGCATAATCTAATGTTTAAAAAAAAAAAGGGGGGAAAAATATTATTTTGTTGTTGTATATTTATTATTATTGACCTCTTGTCTTCGACCCATATAGAAAAGTAAACAGAAATCAACTTCATTTTTGACATTTTGAGAGCAATCCAAGTTCTAGGATCTTCTCAAAAGTTGCGTTATCTCCTGAAAGATTTTTTTCAAGACTTTGGTTGGAGGAAACGTTAAAATGACCAGCCGATGACATTTTGGATCTCAAGTTTTAGTTCAGCTGAAATCTGATCCCACATTGGACTCATTGTTGAAGATGCTTGGAGGCCGACAGATCGGATGCACCTTCTTGCATCCCTTATTTTACTATAGTTTCATGCACAGAAGTGTCTTCCGCAAAATTAGAACTTGCATCAGCTTCAAACATGGTGAGTTAAACATCGTTTTGAGTGAGAATTCAAAGAAGTCAGGCAAGAAAGTCCAGTAAAACCATTTCTGTCTTGTAGGCTTAGTTGAATTTGTACCATCTTGTACCACATGTCTGTGTCCGGAGACCCGGAAAAACCCCACCGATCCAAAGCTTCCAGGAAGTCTGCCCTAATCCCCGCTCATATGCATGCCACATGTGAATCACGCTTGTTTTCAGCCCGACTAATGCAGACAAAAGAACAGGCCAGGAGAGGAAGTGTGCCATTTTCTTCTCAGAGAGTGTGACGTGAAAGAATAGCTTAAATCAGGCTTCTTTTGCTGCTCTCGCCTCACTTTGATGGGGCGTTTCTGTCTCCAGTACAGAAGCAGAGACCAGGATCTATGTCTGAGGCTCTAAAAGATGTTTAAGTGGCATTTATTCCATAACAATTAAGTACACCAACTGGAAATATATTGATTTATATTCATATTCATATTGTCTTACAGCCAAATAGAATAGCCAAAAATACATTGTATGGGTCAAAATGACAGATTTGGTAACACTTTATTTTCATAGTCCATTTGAGTATTAGGAGACTGTCTGCTTAATATCTGTTGATACTGCTCCTTTAACAGTCATTTAACTGACTATAAGAAACTTTGCAAGTGCATGTAAACTTACACTTACCCTAACCCCAACCTAACAGTCTACTTATAATCTAATGAGAATTAGTTGGCATACAGATGCAATGTAACTTAAATTCAAGTGTAACCTGATAATCTTTAATAATTATCATAATATTAAATAAGCATTGTGTTCCATGTAGATATTTTGTAAATCTACTCCTGTAAATATATAAAAACTCAAATTGTGAGTGGTAATGTGTATTTCTTTTTTTAAAGATTTATTTTTGGCCTTTTTGCCTTTATTAAGTGGACAGTATTATAGACAGGAAGCGAAGTTGGAGAGAGAGAGGGGGTAGGGACGGGAAATGTCCTCGAGCCGGGATTCGAACACGGGACGCCCTGAAGTGCTACTGCACCATATGTCAGCGCGCTAACCACTAGGCTATTGCGCCGACAGTAATGTGTATTTCTGACAACTTTAATCTTTTTAAGCTTCAATTTCAGATATTCAAATAACTGTATCTTGGCCAAATATTGTCCTATCCTGACAGAGTATACACCAATGGAAAGCTTATTTATTCCAATTTCAGATAATGGATAAATCTCAATTTCTAAAACATTGACACTTATAACTGGTTTTGTGGTTCAGTGTCACACATACAAATGATTTGGGACTAGTAAAAAGAGACAAGCAAAACATTAAAAAGAGAGAAACTGTCTTTTGAAAACTACTATTTGGGATCTAAACAATGATGTGAGATTAATTGTTATAATGCCATAATCTTTGATCAACACAACCCAAACAATCAAATGATTAACGGTGACAAACCCAACCTACCAATTGGCAAACTTTGACCAAACCAACCAAATTATTAGTTTTGTCCAACCCATCGAGAAAAATGGCTATCTTTGACTAACCCAACCCAACCTAACCTAACCAAATAACTAACTTTGACCAACTCCATCAACCAACTGACTACTTAAATACATTTTAAAAAGCTGGATTGTTATAACCCAGTGTTGGGTCAAATATAGACAAATCCAACGTTGTTGTTGTTGTGTTTTTTTATTTTTTATTTTATTTTATTATTTTTTTTAATTAAATTTAAATGATACTTTTTAACCCAATTGTTCACTTTGTCTGTATTTAACCCAGCAGGTGGGTTAATATGCCCCAGCATTTTTTAGAGTGTAACTTTAATCAACTCTATCCAACCAACCAAATGACAAAGTTTAAATGTTGACTTGGGAATAGTTCATTATAATAAGATTTACCACAAACTAACTAACAAATACCCATGGATAGGCATATGCTGATTTTCAATAATTCAATATATTGTGATAATCAACATACAAAATATTTATATCATGGGCACTTAAAAAAATTGTGAATAATTAGTTATTATTTAAACATTTAGCATGCTAAAACATTAACATTTTCACATGTTAATCTGCGCTATGACATGATGAAATATTAACAAAAAAGTATGTGGCAATGAGAGTTATTGAACTTTAATACTGTCCAATAAGGCTCCTATAGTTTAATGTGCTATATGTACGTTTTTGGCTTTTCTAAAGCATAAAAATACCATAATATGTTTTAAGATATTTAAGAAACATGCTAAACACTTTTGTTTATCTGAAAAACAATGCTGAAGTCAGTTATTCTGCTTTGAAAATGGGCATTCCGTGCCAGAACGTCTGTCTTTGTTTTGGTCTATTTAACCCGCACAATGCCAATTTAGCCAATTATATTTCAGCACCCCGGGTTGCCTTGTTAGAAAACTGTCAATTTCATTCCTTCAGTCAGAAAGGCTCTCAAAGCATGCGTCCGTGACCAAAATGCAACCTCTGGTGGACAGTAGCAGACTCCGAAATAAGACGCAGATACAGAGTAATATTATGAACGTAAACATTAGGTGAGCAGGTTACATTGTAACCCTGTCCTAACAACACACTATGTGACGAGTTCCCCAGCGGGAGGGGAACTACAATGCTATGTGGAAACTTCCACTATGGGGATTTCGTCAGAAAGCCAATCATCTGAAGAGTTATAAAACGGGCCAATGAAATGCCAATGAGTTGATGGTGGTGCGCTCACGCTGGAGCCTGGCAAACCTCTCACCAGCGACATGGTAAGGTTCAATCACTGTGGCGTTTTCCATACATTTCCCCATAGTGGAAGTGTCCACATAGCATTGTAGTTCCCCTCCCGCTGGGGAATGATATGATTACTACGTAACCCTCGTTCCCCGAGGGGGGAACGGAAATGCTATGTTCCTTCGCCACAGGGATTGCACCTTAGCTGACAGCTGTAGTTCGGCTTCTTCAGCTAGAAAAGGTATTGTTTCAGAGCAAGGCTGGCATTATATACACGATTTGATTGTGATTGACATTTCATTGGCCCGTTTTATTACTCTTCAGATGATTGGCTTTCTGACAAAATGCGTTTGTTTTGATCCAGGAGTGCAATACCTAGTTCAACCACTGGGTGTCAAACTTACATACTGCACCTTTAACATTAAGTAATCTAAACTCATCATTAAAACTACAAAAGCTTTTATTAACATTAACATCCTTAGGTGATGTTCATTTCTTCGTTAATGCCTAAATAATGCATTAAAATCATTAAAGACATAATCATATTTTTAAATGGAGTAAATAATTAATATAATTCAGCTGTATTTTTAAACTAATATTAACATAGTAACTAAAAAATCTGACATTTTCTCATTAACTTATGTTTATTATTGAGACATTACTGTAAAGTGTTACCTATTGTGTTTGATCATCCTTTTACAAATTTGTTTGGTTAAAACCTTTGTTTACTCTCTGAACATGTATAAACAATATATCAGTACACTAGTATTTTTTGTTGTCAATATTCCTGTTAAAATAACCTTTTTGAAGCTTACCGTAATGATACTGTATACCGTGATAAAAGCTTCAGTAATGAATCGCAACAAGAAAACTTCATACTGAAACTATGGATCAGCTGATGAATTCATTTTCAGCCAAGCGTTTCCAAGTTATAGCATAAAATAAGCAGGATTTTCTTAATCATTATCTTATCTGGTCCTGTGGGCTTGTGTTTCAGGGATCTTCGGGCAGAAGTTGGAAGAGACGGTTCGATATGAGCGTCGTTATGGCAACAAGTTGGCACCCATGCTTGTGGAGCAGTGTGTGGACTTCATCCGCAACAGGGGTTTACGAGAAGAAGGCCTGTTTCGTCTGCCAGGACAAGCCAACCTCGTCAAAGAGCTCCAGGACGCTTTCGACTGTGGAGAGAAGCCATCATTTGACTGGTACTTGCTCTTAAGTATATTTACAGTGTCTGTTGTGACTTTTTGAAGAAAATCTTCCATATCATTCAGATTAGTTCAGATTTACTCAACATAGGCTCGTTCTGAAAACGTAGCCCTATATACATATCTGGAGATCGCAAATTATGTTGCCAGAAGTACGTATGGCTGCATTTCGTCTTTAAAACAAAAGCTACGGGGCGGTATGATGCTGTTTCTTACTTTTCGCGCTTACCAGCTGACCGCTTACTACCGTATGGACGGCTTTCCCGCTGTTACCAGTTTGACCAGTAGCTCGCCATGTATGTCGGCGGACTTAAGAGCCGATATGAGCTGACCGCGACGACGAGGTTCGAGTCCGGTAAAGAACGGTTCCAGAAAGCAGGTAAGACCAAAAAAAAAAGCCAAAAAATAAAATAAATAAGTAAATAACAGGGTAAGAATGTGGTAAAATCTGAAAACGTGGTAAAAATCAGGCGAGGGCTTTTGTTTTTCTGGATTGTTTTTTAAAACTGTTGGTTGGGTTTAGGGAAGGAGGAGGGTGGGTCAATCGATTGGTCAGTCATTCAGTAAGTCAGTCAGTCAGTCGACACCGGCCTCTGGTGGATTTACGTGAGAACAGCAGGCGTGAATAGCACCCGCGAGAAATTTAAGATTTAAAAAAGCGTACACAGCGCCTCTGGTGGATTCACGAAAACAAAACTGCAAAAAAACGCTCCTGGGATGTATTTGGCGCTCTCCAGAAATGTATATAGCGGTACGTTTTCAGAATGAGCCTGAGTTGGATTTAACCTATTATTATCTCTCTGGTTAGTTTCTTTGTGTCAAGAACATTAATTTTAAGAAATTTAAATATAGACATGGTTGATTTAAATGAGGTTTTCATTGTAAAAAGGTAAGCTGAAATGGGGCTAAAATCCATGTAATTAAGAATTTATGAATCCTTTTATATTTCTCAAATTTTAACTATTGACTTCATAGTATTTGTTTATCCTACTATGGAAGTCAGTGATTACAGGTTTTCAGCATTCTTCAAAATATCTTCTTTTGTGCTCAGCAGAAAAAAGAAATGTAAATATAGACATGGTGGATTCACATATGAGGTTTTCATTGTAAACAGGTAGGCTGTTGTGGAGCTAAAATGCATGTAATGAAGAATTTATACATTTTTGTTATTTCTGATGAAGACAGTTGAGCAAATTGAAACACAACTGGTGATTTGTCTATCTAAATAGTACAGTATGATGACTGCAATGCTGATGTTAATGGTAATGTTTAAACTGATACACTGGCATTGAGAAATTTGGGGTTTTGCGTTTTTTATGGTTAGGGTTAGAGTTAGTGTTAAGATTAGGGTGAACAGGGGTCTGAGGGAGTTTTGGGGGCCTGGAGAAGTTCTGACATGCCCTTACATGTATGCTTTGTACAGTTGCTTATAAACGTATTAGTGGCTAAAGTGTAATACCACTGTAAAAAGCACAAACTGGGCTACAGTAATACAGTATATTTGGTCCTTTGTCATTTTTGTGTCATGTTATGTCATTTAAGTACATGATTGTGTTTTTGAGAAAGAAACATTTATGCGTGGTTAGTGAAAAACTACAATTTTGAAGTCAATGAAATAACTCCATGAAACACATACAGAATATTTGTTTATGTAGCCAAGATTGTTTGCTTTAAAAATTCTATGTGAAAATCAATTGTTTACTTGCTTACAGAAATAGTATATTGATTGAGATTTTTGAAGACACTTTGTCAGTGGAAAGGATCTATGCGAGGAGGCACAAACTATGATTACTAATGCAGTGATTCACACCAGGGGGTTAAATTGATCAAATATAAAAACATATATACACAAATATATACATACATATTGTGTAGGAGTATTTATTATTTTAGGCTCTCATTAACTTTCAGTTCATCAAAAAAGTACCAAGAAGCAATGCATTATCAGAACTAATGATAATAGTAGAAATAAATATTTTTAAGCAGCACATCAGCATAATAAAAGGATCGTGTGATGTGCTGAAAATACAACATTGACTTTAAAAATGTAAATAACATTAATATTTTGAGTATTTTATTTTCTGCTGAGTATATTTAAATAATTTCTACCACCAGTTTTTTTGAACAGGGGTGTATTTTGAACTTGAATGCAGTTGCATTGGAGAAACAAGTCTGCAACACTTTCCTCTCTATCAGATCGTAGCATTTAATGAACTGAACTGAGTCCTCATTAAATGCATGTTTACTCTGGCTCCAGTGATAAATCAAAGTGAAAAGATGCAGCTGACAGCTCTGTTTACAGTCTATGAAGCTTGTTCTACATACATCCGCTTTATTAGGAAACCCGTACGCTTTCCATCTTTTGGCTTTTTGCTTGATCAAACTGACATGCTTTCCTCTCTGATGCCTGTCATTACAATAAAGCAGAGTCTAAATATGGACTGTTCATTCAAATGTGAGCGTTTTTCAACAACTCCAGTTTTTCTTTTTCTCCCTCTATACGACATGTTTTCCCAACATATATTTCTATCAGTGGTTTTCTCCAGAGGACATATTTATCATTTAGGTGATGTTTTTCTACTGTCAGACTGAAAGTTCCAGTTTAAAGGGATAGTTCACCCAAAATTGAAAAATCTGTCATTTACTTACACTTGTTTCAAACCTTTTTGAGATTCTTTATTCTGTTAAACATTAAATAATATATTTAGAAAAATGTTGGAAACAGGGCTGAGTGATATGACAAAAATCTCATATCACACACACACATACACACACATACATACATACATATATATATATATATATATATATATATATAAATATCAACAAACCTTTTTTTTTTAATCTTGGTATAACAGTAGTCTACGCTCTCTCTCACTGACGCTGTATGGCCGAAATACTTTTTTTATTAAGCTGATGATGTGGAAATGTGATTGTAATGTACTTCATAATATATATATATATATATATATACTGACATGATTGACTTGTTTTGTACTATTGATTATTTCTGCGTGTCAGAACAATACTAAACAATTTTTTATTATTTTAATGCAGCAGCTTCATTTACCCCTGTAAAGTCACCTGCATTTTTAGCCAATCATCATTGGTTATGTGGTTGTCCCTCCCCTACAAACACACGCACCAATCATCATCAGTCATGTGCCCCACTCACACACTTACGAGAGCAGGCCGACAGAGACAGATGAAAAGCACTTCAGTAAGCTCAATTGCAAATTTTATATCAATTATATAATTCTGCATTTTATTTATTTATTTACAGTAATGTATTTGATTACTTGATACTGAAAAAGGTAATTGCATTAGTAAAGCCGTTTATTTATAACGTCTTTATTCCCATCACTGGAAAGACTTTTTTTGACTATTAAATGCTCAAATATGTACTCATTCATATCAGATAATATTCTGTATAAATGTATGTATAAATAATGTATAAATATAAAAAAAATGTATATTAATGAACTACATTTTTTAAAACTAGCCCAACATAAAATATGGTGACATTTTAATTTAGGATGACATACAGTAGTTACACATTGTTCCTTGCACACACTATAGTATTCATTCATTCATTTATTTTCCTTTGGCATAGTCCCTTTATTCATCAGGGAAACATCCATACACACTCATTCACACACACACACTACAGCCAATTTAGTTTTTTCAATTCACCCGTACCACATGTCTTTGGACTTGTGGGGGAAACCGGAGTACCCGGAGGAAGCCCACGCAAACACAGGGAGAACACGCAAACTCCACACAGAAATGCCAACTGACCCAGCCAAGGCTTAAACCAGCGACCTTTTTGCTGTGAGGCGACAGTGCTAACCACTGAGCCACTGTGTCGCCCACACTATAGTAATTACAATGAATTATACATGTAATTCAACCCTAAACAACCCCCATTATATTCCCTGCCATATAGTAAGTACAAGTAATTAATGAATGTTGCTCATTAGGTAAATGAATAGTTACACTGTAACAATGTAACAAAATATTGCAAAATGTTAAAAGCTTGCAACTCTCTCATCATTCTGTTATTTTTATTTCTGCCTGAATCCATATTGGTCATTCTAAAGATGACGAAGTATTACAGTAAACAGTGTATTTTGCATCACCGTAAACAATCCATTAAAAATAAACAATCCAGCTTAATATAAAGCGAGATACTGTTTTTTGTCCATAAGATATATATCGTGGGCGGCGAGGTGGTGCAGTGGGTAGCGCAGTCACCTCACAGCAAGAAGGTCGCTGGTTCGAGCCTCGGCTGGGTCAGTTGGCATTTCTGTGTGGAGTTTGCATGTTCTTCCCGTGTTCGTGTGGGTTTCCTCCGGGTGCTCCGGTTTCCACCACAGTCCAAAGACATGCACTGTAGGTGAATTGGGTAAACAAAGTTGGCCGTAGTGTATGAGTGTGTGTGTCCCAGTATTGGGTTGCTAGAAGGGCTTTCGCTACGTAAAACATATGCTGGATAAGTTGGCGGTTCATTCCACTGTGGCGACCCCTGATTATTAAAGGGACTAAGCCGAAAAGAAAATGAATGAATGAATGAATGAATGAATGAATGAATGAATGAATGAATGAAGGATATATATCGTCATATTGCACAGCCCTAGTTGGAAATCTGTAACCACTGACTTCCATGATATTTGTTTTTTCTAAATAAGGAAGTCAATGGTTACAGCTTTTCAGCATCCTTCAAAATATCTTCTTTTTTGTTCAACAGAAACTCATAAACGTTTGGAATCACTTGAGGAAGAATAAATAGTGAGTTTTTTAATTTTTGGCAGAGCTATGACTTTAAGCTAATGTTCCCCATGACTAAACATTTAAAATATATATATTTTAGAAGATTTCTCTGCACTTTCACCAGATCCCACCAGCAGCTGCTTCCTGGTTTATTTACAGCGATTTTTAGCGATGGCTGTCAGAATTCCACAATCACGCTGTCAGACAGAGACGTGGCAGGGAAAGCACACTGCATATTTAACACTGCTCGTATTTAGATCTCACTACTGTCTGAAGCAAAGGTGATAATTATTAAGAGTCACTGCACTGAAAAGTCATTCGATGGTTACATTACACATGTGCCCATTATTCCTGTACAGCCCACCCAGGAAGTGTCAATAAATCCAGTTTGTTACAGTGTTGTCACAAGCACAGGTCCTCTATGGGGCTGTTTTGCTAGTACTTACTTTGATTTATTACTAGCTTCCTGGTACTCATCATTACATACAGTACACTGGGATACAGACCTTATACTGTAGCCCACAAAGAGTCTGGTATCAGCTCGTCTTTAATAATTGAAGAAACCATATTATTGTAGTAATATGTTTCAATGACTAAAAACACATCTCTTCCGGGATCACCTGAACCCCTGTGAAGCAAACCACGATGTCCACTCCTTCACACCAACCCAGGCTCATTTTGATTACGTACCCATTTATATACATTTCTGGAGAGCACCAAATATGTCCCAGGAGCCACGTTTTTTTGCAGTTTTTGTTTTCGCGAATCCGCCAGAGGCCGCTGTGTATGCTTTTTAAAATCTCAGATATCTCTCGCGAGTGCAATTTGCGCCTGCTCTTCTCACGTGAATCCACCATAGGCTGATGTCGACTGACTGACTGACTGACTGACTGACCGACTGACCCACCCTCCTCGTTCCCTAAACCCAACCAATAGTGTTTGCAAAACCACGGATAGACCCGCCCACCCACTTCCCTAAACCCAATCGACAGTTTTCAAAAGCAATCCAAAGAAAAAAAGTCCTCACCTGATTTTTACCATGTTTTCAGATTTTACCACATTCTCACCGTTATTTATTTTTTAAATTTATTTTTTGACTTCTGTTTTTGTCTCACCCTCTCAACTCCTCTCTCTGCGTTTTAAGTCCGCCGACGTACATGGCAAGCTACTGGACAAACTGGTAACAGAGGGAAAGTCATCCATACGGAGGTCAGCTGGTAAGCGCGAAAAGAAACGGAGTCATACCGCCCCATAGCCCCATTCGTTTTAAAGACGATCTCCAGAAATGTATATCGGGCTATGCTTTCAGAATGAGCCTGTGTTGGATCAAAACCACGATGCCCACTCCTCCACACCACATGACAACCTCAAAACATTATGCAATTCTGAGTGTGTCTCACACAGGGGAGTGGGCTTGACAAACCACCCATGCAAAACACACTCTTTCATCTCTGACACTACTTAAAATCACTTCATATCTCAAAAAAAAATTGTGCATTTATGAAGTGTGGTTCAAACAGGCGAGTGGGCTTGACAAAAAACTTGTAGAAACACATTTTTTATATATTACAAAAAACACTGCCCTCTCCTTAATCTAGCACTCTCTGAGTACTAACAGTTCTTTTGTATAATTAGCACTTCCTGTGTGTATTGCCTCTTCTTGTTGAATCGCTGAATGCCAAATGACAAAAGCGTCTGCTAAATGTAAATGTTGTGATTAATGTAAGATTTGCAAAGTTACTGTAACATTGGGTTGACAACCGAGGTCGAGTCCAAATGCAGTTTATTTAAGATTAGTCAGGCAAGCATGGTTCAGAACAGGGACAAACGGTAACATGAGGGCAATCCAAAAGAGTAGTCGTGGTTATAGGCGAAGTGGTTGAGGCAGGCGGCAACTTAAAACAGTAAACAAACAAAGGGTCAATAACACGGTAAGGGAAGACAAGGAAAATGCTTACGTAATGCTCACAAGACTCAGCAATGGATGAGTGTGTGTGATGTGTATATATAACTGCAGCTGTGTGTGTATAATCAGGAGGTGAGCTGAAACTGGCGTGTGAGAGCAGTGCATGTTTGGGATATGTAGTTCATGTAAATGACATGTGTTAGACTCTAATACGAGACCAATTTAGAATCAATATTGGCAAAAGCTGCAAATAGGGTGACTTTAACAGGTATAGTAACAAAAATAACTGTGAATATTTGTGTTTTTCTTGTACATACTGTAAATTAGACAAATTACAAAGGGAAGATTACAGGAAGATCTTGTTAGTAAATGTTTCTTAATAAGCTACATTAACTAACATCAACAGTGAGAAATAGATACATTTATTGCATGAACGTTACATGTATTATGTTAGTGTTATTTAAAAAAACAAAACTGAACTCTGAAAGAAAACATTGTAAAAAAAACGAAATTCAACTTAATATATAAAATTGAATTAATAACTAAATTTGGAACTAAATACTATTTATTATTTAATTGAATAAGAAATTGGCATCACATAAGATTAATAAATGCTTTACTAGAAGTTTTAATTGTCAGTTTAGTTTAATTAACTAATGTTAACAAATGGAGCTGTATTTTAAAAATGTAAATGAACAACTAGCCTACCAAAAATAACATCCTTTTTAATCAAAATCTCAAGCGGTTTGTTGGAAAGATGAACATGTGAAAATGAGAATGAGAGATGTGAGAATACACTATATCTAAATATTCTTAATAGGCATTCTAAAAGAGTTTCAATAATAAATTAATTCATTCATTTTCTTTTCGGCTTAGTCCCTTTATTAATCTGGGGTTGGCACAGCAGAATGAACCACCAACCTATTCAGCATATGTTTTACGCAGCAGATGCCCTTCCAGCTGCAACCCATCACTGTAAAACATCCATACACAATTTTGAAATTCCATGATACCTATATGATACCATGCATATTCATTATTAAAATTTATTACACAGCTCTCTTGATTCTTGATTCTGATTGGTCAATCACAACATTCCAGAGTATTCTCATATCACAATCCCTGAAACGTATAACACAGGCTAATCCGGGTACTTCAAATCATCTAGACCATCAGGGTGAATACGTTCACATACTTATTTATATGCTTTTCTGTCACACCGCTGTTCTTGACTGCTTGGCGCCATCTTTTGATGTAGGTTAGTGTATGCTCCATTCAGCCATTTTTCTTTCTGCACGTTTTACGTTAAATTAAAGAGCTAGTAATTTATTACAGCTCAGATCAATGTTTTGTGTATAACTGTACACTTTTGTGGCAAATAGCCATGTATTAGGTAAATTAAGTATTAAGTAAGTTTTAAGCAAAATAAAATATAAAACATATGCTGATAAGCCTAGAACAACTGCCTAGATGTACATTATCCCTTATGTATGTGTTATTGAATATTGGCACATGTTTAGTTTTGACTACACAATTTCAGTCCAAGTGCATTTGTTGCTGGGGATTTGTAAACCACCGTGCTTGTTGGAACACCAGAATCAATAATTTAATCTTGTATAGTGTATCATATTGGAAGTCACATCTGGGATGCAATGTCCAATCGATCTGCTTGATCATCCTCATTGTCAGAATCTGACTCTGTAATAATGGTACAGTACTATATATGGAAAAGTCTGGTGCTGCAACATTGTATACTATATGAAAAATAAACAAAAAAATTATCTTTTAAAGCAGCATGTCTCTCAATGCTTCTAGATTTTTTTTTCATTGATTTTGTCTTCTCTTTCCATCTTTGCCCGCAGTAACACAGACGTTCACACCGTGGCATCCTTGTTGAAGCTGTATTTGAGAGAGCTGCCGGAGCCCGTCATCCCATTCTCCAAATATGAAGAGTTTCTGGCCTGCACCAAACTCCTCAGCAAAGACCAGGATGCGGTGAGTCATTTTGTAACACATCGAATTCAGTATATGAAAGCATAAACACCTGAAGTTGCTGAGACTTTTATCTCAGCATGTTGATGTACTGAAATTGAATATTGTGTAGGGGCGGGGATTTCTTTTTCCAGTCATAGCAAACTGAACAGTAAGAGGGGCGTGGTTAGGAATATTGTGGCTGAAGCCAGGCCTTACAGTGGCGCAGTGGGTAGCACGTTTGCCTCACAGCAAGAAGGTCGCTGATCGCTGGTTCGAGCCTCGGCTGGGTCAGTTGGCGTTTCTGTGTGGAGTTTGCATGTTTTCCCTGTGTTGGCGTGGGTTTCCTCCGGGTGCTCCGGTTTCCCCCACAAGTCCAAAGACATGCAGTATAGGTGAATTGGGTAAGCTAAATTGTCCGTAGTGTATGAGTGTGAATGGGTGTGTATGGATGTTTCCCAGATATGGGTTGCAGCTGGAATGGCATCCGCTGCGTAAAACATATGCTTGATAAGTTGGCGGTTCATTCCGCTGTGGCGACCCCAGATTAATAAAGGGACTAAGCCGAAATGAAAATGAATGAAATTAATGGCTGAAGCCATCAAAATGACATCAACGAGACTTTTATTTGGGATTGAACAAACCTTTTTTTTCAGTGGATTAACTTGCACAGATTAATTGTTCACCTAAAAAATAACAATAGGTGCTAGCAAAATTATTATTACCTATTTTGATTTCACACAGACTTTAAGAAATGTTCTATACAAGAGATTAACAATAAAACAAGGGAGGACCAATGAAATATTGAAACTTTTTCGTTTATTTCTTGTGAGATATCGGTGTTTACATAATAAAAGGCAACATATATTTCATGATATTTCATGATTCTATATCTTGACTTCCTTGCCATTATTTTGCTAGTTAAATGCTTTAGTGTTTAGTGTATCTTTTTATTTCCATAGTTTAATTTAACTTGCAGGACCATTAAAAGCAAATATTGTGCATGCCTATGCAAAATTGACTTTTGACCACTACTGTAAATTTGGTGTTGTTCATCATTTAGCATCATTTCACTTTCATTTTCATAGGACTCATTCCTATGCCCTAATCACCTTGAAGGGTTTACTCTCTGGAGTGACATGTTCGAATGGATTGCGGCATAGGGATGAGTCCTTTCCAATGGAATGTAGTGTGCAACACCAATCAACTCCTATTAATCAATCCTGCTATTAGTTATATATCATACCTTGTTAATCCATCATAACATCTCCCTCTTGATAAATAACAGTTTTACCCCCTTTCTCTTTGGCGCACATTAAAATGCTGCCTTTCAAAAGTGAAGAAAATGCAAGATTGTAAAATTCAACTCCCCTTTTAGGAACAAAGCAAACAATCTGCTATGCCCTGAAGTAAAAAGACTGAATAAAAGTATGTTCTCTTCATTATGAGCCTCGTTGTAGACGCAAGGTGTTTTTGACCTCCTCTTGCTTTTCTGTTTGAGTTCTGTTCCCATCAGCAGGCTGGCATATGACTCATCCCATTATTCTACTGCAGTTGTCTTTCATCTCAAGTACATCCGTTTCTTCCCTTTTTTTTTCTTTCACTGAGCCTGAAGAAAAACTGATCGACCCTGAGAAACAGAAACAGCCTCATTCTGACATTCAAGTTAGACTTTTACCTTGCACAAATCAACATCGCGTCCAGCCAGAGGCATTTGAACCGTTTCAGAACTGAATCAAAGTGCACGATGGGTCTTGCAACACTGAATTTAATTTACTGCCCCAACATATTTAACTAAACTCATACATTTTAGAGTCCCTCGAGTACGGTACATTCGAAAAATAAAACCATGGAACCACCTCAAATGAAGCAGAAGGCTTTAAGGGATCCATTTGTTTTTGAGAAATTGCTTTCTCATATGATGCAGCAAAGTCATTTTCATCAGAGAAAGCCTGCAGGGAAAAGACATATGGACCATGATAAAACAGATCTGGAATGGAGCGCTTCATTAAATCTAGACCGTCGTCAATTGTTAAACTCATTGACCCATGCCTAGCTGAATAAGCATTGTAATAACGAAATAAATTGCAATATGAATATTTAAAGCCAATTAGGAGGAGTGCAACAGACTTTTAAAAGCCTGGGATATGTTCAAATGTCTTTTGAATCAGTACATCTTTTAGTCCAGATCATTTAAAATTGAATTACAGTAATTAGTTTAAAGAAATGTATGAATCTTTTTTCCCCCCTGATATGTATTTAATTGATTTTCTCTATACAGGGAATGAAGGAAATAAGAAGACAAGTAGAAGCTTTACCTGTGGTGAACTACAATCTGCTTAAATACATATGCAAGTAAGTGTTTATTTCTATTTAATTGTGGCTTGTCACAGTAGAATAATGAAAATGTTTCATTATAATATATTAAATCTGCTAACTTTGTGCTTTAGTGTCGGAAAAATCTTTCTGCAGGTAACATAATTACATCTGTTTATGAAGACAAGAGTGAATGGCTTTGAGGGAGTTGCTCAGTCAGTTCACTCAATTGTTTCATTCAAAAACACTGATTCATTTAGAAATAAAAAATCACTGAATCAGTTCAATCAATCATATTATTTGGAAACAGATTTGTTCAGGAACTAAACTAAGTGATTGTCCCTGAGTGAGTCACTGAATCAGTTCATCTTTGAATGAGTTACTGAGTCAGTTCACTGAATAGAAAAAGATTTTTTTAGGAACAAAACAGATCTTACTGAGTCAGTTCACTTTGTTGATTCATTCAGAAGCACAGGTTCAGTTCACTCAGCATCACTACTTTAAAAAAAGGAACAAAAATAAATTTTCTTGATATTGTTATATTACTTTAATGGTATTTTAATAGCCTATTTATCATACAAATGTAAAAGTAGCCATTTTTGCATAGGTTTTAGACTTCGCACTGTTGTTTTTAAAATATTATTTATTTTTAGTTAAGGCTGTGCAATATGACAGTACATATTGTATGGATAAAATAAAAAGTCGTTCAGTTTCATATTGTGGTATATCGTGTATGTCATAGTGTCAAAACACAAAAAAACATGCAAGAACGATATTACTCACTATTACAGGGATGCAGACGGAAACATGAATAACAGCATTGTGAGAAAGTTGCAATCTTGAAAGTGTTAACATTTTGCGTTTTATTTAGCGATATTTTATGCTGGGCCTGTAATCATTAGTTTTTGAAAAGTGTTTTATATTTCATTAATATTTATTTTATATTTCTGTATTCTTTATCAAACATTTTCCATGAAGTTCTGTATAAAGTGAGAAATATGATCACGTATGGACGTGTACATTGTAAATACTTTAATAATTCAATAAATAGAAATAGTCCTTTTCATATGGTCAGTGTATATAAATATTAATTGATTGAATTTGCAGAAAAGGTACTATAGCATGATATGCATAATTATCCGGATGTGAGATTACTTATATCGTGATATGAGATTTTTGTCATATCGCCCAGCCCTATTTTCAGCTATCGAATTCTATTTCATTCATTCATTCAGTTTCTTTTTCGGCTTAGTCCCTTTATTAATCTGGGGTCGCCACAGCGGAATGAACCACCAACTTATCCAGCATATGTTTTACGCAGCGGACGCCCTTCCAGCTGCAATTTAGCTTACCCAATTCACCTATACCGCATGTCTTTGGACTTGTGGGGGAAACCGGAGCACCCAGAGGAAACCCCACACAGAAATGCCAACTGACCCACTAAATAAAAAATAAAGTAAAAAGGTCACAATTTGCTTCTCGATCAAATTGGTACATACAGTGTCAGAAATCTCCACTTTATTTTCTCTCATCCAGGTTTTTGGATGAAGTACAGTCCTACTCAGGTGTGAATAAAATGAGTGTACAGAATCTGGCTACAGTCTTTGGGCCAAATATTCTGAGGCCAAAGGTTGAGGACCCAGTGACTATAATGGAAGGTAGGACTTTTTTACCCATCTCTCACATTCCAGACATCTCTGAATCATTATTATTTTATGACGTTTGATCGATGTGTTTGTTTTATGAACAGGAACAGTGCTGGTCCAGCAGCTGATGGCGATTCTGATTGGTCAACATGATGTTCTTTTCCCTGCCGAAGAGGAGCACTCTAGCACCCTGGAGTTGGTCAATAATAACAATAATGAGACCCAAAAACAGCCTACCAATGGCCAGCTTCAAAACAAAGAGAACAATAACACCACCGGGGCACGACAGTGCACTTGGGACGCCCCCGAATCCCCCAACCGCACTCCTCTGGACAATGGCTCGCCCCGTTCGGGAAGCCCACGCAATGGTTTTACAGGACAGAAATTCGAGGTGACCCGCAGTCCACCATTAGCGGTGAAAAAGAACCCAGCTTTCAGCAAAGGTAGCGGGATTGTCACCAACGGATCATTCAGCTCCTCTTCATCGTCCTCCGGCGACGCCAATCAAGACAAAAGCCAAACTCTACCCAATATGGGAACGCTCCATGCCCGTCGAACTGGTGCGATAAAAGGTTCAGGCACCAAAATGGGTGTCCAAAATGGTGTGGTTAGGATGGGCGTATCCAGCACAGATGTAACCAATGGAACTATAAATGCGAGAAATGGACTCTGGGTTCCTAATGGTCACGTCACAATGCGTGATGGCAAAATTCGAGACCCCGAGCACCAGCAAAACCGCCTGTCCACCTACGACAACGTCCAAATCCACCAACAACAGATGACACAGCCCAGTCTGAGCAGCAGCTGTGAGGACAAGCAGAGCATTGATAGCGCCACATGGTCCACTTCCTCTTGCGAAATCTCTCTGCCAGAAAACTCCACTTCCTGTCGCTCCTCTACGACCACATGCCCAGAGCAGGACTTCTTCAGCAGCAACTTTGAGGACCCTTTGCTGGACGGGCCAGTGCAGGAGGAAAACGGACTGGCGGTGGAGGACAGGGAGCAGCGGACCAGTAATGGAGGAGGCCGGGGAAGCAGAGGAACCAGCAACAGCAGCGATAACAGCGATACGTTTCCTGTCACCAATGGACCGACCAATCACAGTGCACTGCACAGCCTTGTTTCCAGTCTTAAACAGGAAATGCTCAAGCAGAAGAATGAATACGAGGCCAGGATTAAGAGGTGAGAGCCATGAACTTCTAAAGCTAATAGTGTCAAGCTAGGGCTTGTCTTTGGCTCTGTCTGTTTACACTTGGTCTTAACATGCATTATTGGCATGCAAATCACAAGTGGTGGAAAGTAAAACTTTTAGTAGTTGACAGGACATTTAGTACAGTAGGTTGTTGGCAACACATTTGATTGGATTGCTTTTGTGGTGTAGATGATCATGTGGTTGAATATAGTTGAACATAATGATGTGAGACTGCAGAATAAAAAAAAAATCAAGTAAAAAAAGTAAAACATCTTCATCTGTAGTACATTTTTAATAATAAAAATACATTAGACTAAAAGAAAGCATAAACCTAGTGTCTCAAGTAAAGCTTAAAGCAAATAAAAATCGGACCTGCTATTGGTCAGTAGGAGTGAAAAAAATTGACAAAAATGATTTTTAAATAATTAAAAAAACTATTTTCTTATTTTGTTTCCCTGATGATTTTCTTGATTATGTATCATTAAAATAAATTATTTGGAAAAACATTATGAGAATTGTATATCATTTTAATTATAATAAAATAACTAAGGATTAGTTTACACAAAAATAGAAATGCTGTAGATTATTACTCATCCTCATGTCGTTCCAATCACCTGAGGTTTTTGTTCATCTATGAGACATAAATGATGATATTTTAGATGAAATCTGAGAGCTGGGGTGGGCCGAGTTATAGTTAGAGGGGGATGGGGTGGTTGGCTAAATTTTTAGGGGGGCTACGTAGAATTTTGGGGTGCTAAAGCCCCCTAAAATCGGCCTAGCAATACCCATGCTTTGGGTAATACGATGCCATAGGACATATGAGTCAGACTTGCTCGCTGTACAAACCTCCTGGAGTTTTCATTGATTTATTTCAAGTCTAGTACATGACATGGAGTCCAACCTATTGTGTTTCATTAATGTCTACACCTACCACAACCCTAAACCCTAAAAGTGATTATGCACCCTAATCTGCAAAGTTGTTTTAACTTTTTTTTTTACACCACGTTTCTGTCTATGGAGGATGAGAGAGCTCTTGGATTCCATCTACAATATCTTAATTTGTGTTCCCGAAGATAAATAAAGGCCTCAGGGGAATGAAGCAACATGAGTTATTTAAGAGTAAATATTAGTAACTGTTTTTACTTTTGGGTGAACTAAACATGGAAATTTAAAGAGGTTTTAAAGCAAGAAACAAGTATTAGAGAATTGTGATTAATGATACAATTAACTTTTACCTAAAATGAACTATTTGAGCATTTCATTAAACAACCTGGGGTTCCCACGCTTCTTGAAAGTACTTGAATTTCAGACATATGGATTCAAGGCCTGGAAAGTTCATAAAAACGAACATAGGTCCTTGAAAGTGCTTGAATTCAATTTGAAATAAAAATGGTTTACAGTGTTATTTCAACAAGTGTACAGTGCAGATGTCACAAACTGTAAAAACTGAAAAAACTGAAATAAGTAAATATTACGAGTAAGTGTAATGTTAAGTAGGGCAGCACGGTGGCGCAGTGGGTAGCACAATCGCCTCACAGCAAGAAGGTCGCTGGTTCAAGCCCCGGCTGGGTCAGTTGGCGTTTCTGTGTGGAGTTCGCATGTTCTCCCCGTGTTGGCGTGGGTTTCCTCCGGGTGCTCCGGTTTCCCCCACAAGTCCAAAGACATGCGGTATAGGTGAATTGAGTAAGCTAAATTGTCCGTAGTCTATGAGTGTGTATCGATGTTTCTCAGTGATGGGTTGCAGCTTGAAGGGCATACGCTGCATAAAACATATGCTGGATAAGTTGGCGGTTCATTCCGCTGTGGCGACCCCAGATTAATAAAGGGACTAAGCCGAAAAGAAAATGAATGAATGAATAATGTTAAGTATACCCAGCAGTCACAGGACGTCAACATGACATCAGATTGACATTGTACCCCAACGTCGTGGGACGTTGCATTTTGTTTGGAAATGAAAATCGGGTTGATATCAGAACTAAGGCCAACGTCAATGCCCAATGTCGGACAGGCATTGCATTTTGGTTACTTTCCAACGCAACCTAAAAACAACAAAATTTCAACATCTAATGATGTTACAGCTTGACGTTGCGTGGATGTTACCAATATGACGTCTATCAGACAATACCTGCTATACCTGACAAATAAATGTCAGTATTAGACGTCAATATGACGTTGGTTTAAGATGTTGGCTCGACGTAGGATTTTGGTCACTTTCCAACAAAACCTAAAATCAACAAAATATCAACGCCATTTCATGTCGATATTGGACGTCAAAATAACATTGTCCTTAGATGCTGGTGACCTAAATCTAACCTAATATTAACATCTTATGACGTTGTTTGTCTGCTAAGTAGAAAGGACTTTCAAGGTGCTACATATGCTGCGGTATGAATTACAAAGGTGCTTGATTTAAAATTAGTGGTGCTTTAAAAAGTCCATGAAAGTTCTTGAATCTGTTGTCCATAAAAGTGTGGCAACCCTGCAACCACACCAACAGATTGACCCACTCTTCTCATCTTTACTGTAGTCTTGAACATCGCAATCTGGAGCTGGAGGCGGTGATGGCGAACCTGCATGAAGAGCTGGACCAGGAGAAGAAGAAATACACCATGGTGGAAATCAAGCTGAGGAACGCCGAGCGAGCCAAAGATGACGCAGAGAAGAGAAATGAGATGTTGCAGAAAGAGATGGAGCAGTTCTTTTCCACCTTTGGAGACCTGACCGCAGACCCACGACGACCCGACCGAGCAAACACCATCTGGATCCAGTGAGGCCTGTTTTTAATGTTATCATGTTACATAATGTGGGTCATATTTGGACAGGAGACGACTTTATTAAGCTTCAGCCTCAGCATGGCATCTGAACGTTTGGTGTCACACCGCTGAGTGAAGCCTGTTGAGCCAAATTGTCAACTGAATGTGGACCAGTTTTTGGATTGAACCCGTTTATGAAGAGAGACGATGGATGATGAGGTGAGAAGAGCGTTAAACTGAACTCTTAGATGATGGCAAACTCCCGAAGGACGACAGAAACACGAATGTCACTCGTATTTCTTCTTGTGATCCAACCAAACGTGTCCTTGAGCTGTCGCATTTGTTCTCGTGTACATAAAATGCGAAAATTCCACGATGTCTGTATAAATGCTAATTCATGTTCAATGTACGTACTGATATTTAAAGCGGAGAATTCTCGACGTGTTACATATAGGTTTTATATCAAGGCTTTTCCTTGCACTTAAAGCGTTATGAGTTGCTATGTTGTTTTCTGGTATGGTACGAGGAAGTATGAAATGTGGCAAACGTTCGAATATCATTCTGTCTGGTTTGGTTTTGCGTAAGTTATCAAGGGAAAAAAATATTCATCAGTATACAAAAATAATGTCTTTTAACTAAACTGTAACAGATTTTATGGAAGCCTATCGCCTTAAAATGGTAATTATTAAATGCATTTCGGACTTTTCTCAGAATTGCAGGTTAATATCTCACAATCGCGAGTCGTAAACTTGTAAAAATTGACTGTTAACATCACAACTCTATGAAAAAAAGGCTTTTATGTTGGGTAAAGTTATGTTGGGTAAAGTTTTAAACAATTTGCGAAGTCAGAATTGTGAAACACAAATTTAGAATAGTGAAAGCGTCAAAGTTTCGAGGAAAAGTCTAAATTGCGAACATACTTTTTCTCACAATTTTGAGTTTACAAAGTTCAGTTGTGATTTTGTCATTGGTAAGGGTCCTGCAATTATAAGATCTAAGCTTGAATAATAAAGGCAAAATTACAAAACATAAACTCAGAAAAGTCTAAAACTCATAAATCTAAATTGCATCAGGTAAACTGAATTGTGAAATAAATGTACATAGTTATATGTAATGCAATGGGGACTAATTGCATACAAAATAAAAATGTATGTATATATATATATATCAGCATATATGAGCACACCCCATTTTGAAAATGAATATTTGTATCCATTTCTCAGTGAATATGGGTAATATATATTGGTGCATTTGAACAAAACAGATTCATTAAACAGATATATTTGTTAAAATAATATTTTAGTTACAGAACATCTTTAGAAATGGAAAGATAATACATTTAAATTCATGCAAAATATTGCAAAGAAAATTACAAACTACAACATTTCAACAAGATTGTATATTTTTTTTGTTTCTCTTGATTTTTGCTATTTTTGGAAATTTTATTTAATATTTTTCCCTAACATAAATTTGGGCTACTAATTTTAGAACCATTATTGTGTTATTTTGTTAGATTATCTCCAGAATTGGCTTCAGTACTGACTAAACTAATGTATATGTACAAATATAATATCGTAAAGCTTCCTATAGAAAATATCAATTTAAATGAGAGATTTTTGGGGGGTGTACTCATATATGCTGAGCACTGTATATATACTGTATATACTGTATATATGCACACACACATACATGTATATACTTAAAAAATATTATATATTTATAAATAAGTTATATATAAATATTATATATATATATATATATATATATATATATAT
>CAIGQW010052713.1:3791128-3810199 GCA_903798125.1 Danio choprae
AAGAAAAGGAAGGAAGACATTTAAAAGGAGGAAAGGAAACAGCAGAAAGAATGGAAGGATGGGAAGTAAAAAAGAAGACCTGAATGATGGAAGGAAGAAGGAAATGAGTAAGGAAGGAAAGATAAACAGGGATGAAAAAAGATGAATATGAAACAGCAGAGAGAATGGAAAAGCTGTAGGGGGGGAAAATCAAGACCGATGAAAGAAAAGAGGGAAGGAATTTAAAAGAGAAAAAGGATAGGAGGGAAAATGAAGACAGAAAAAATAAAAGAGGAAAGGAATGTAAGAAGTACTTTTCTAAAAGATAAAGGGAGGAAAAGAGTAGGGAAATAAAGGTAAACGGGTATAAAAAAAGATGGAAAGGAAACAGCAGAAATAATGGAAGGACGGGAAGAAAAAATAACCACCGAAAAAAAGAAAAGATGGAAGGATAGAAGGAGAAAATTTTAAAGGAAAGAGGAGGAAAAGAGTAAGGAAATAAAGAAGGTAAACCGAGATAATAAAAAATTGAAAAGTAAAAGTAAAAAAAAAAAAATGAAGAAAAGGAAGGAAGGAAAGGAAGGAAGACATTTAAAAGGAGAAAAGGGAACAGCAGAAAGAATGGAAGGAAGGGGAAAAGAAGACAGAAAAAATGAACAGCAGAGAGAATGGAAAAGCTGGAGGGAAAAAATCAAGACCGATGAAAGAAAAGAGGGAAGGAATATAAAAGAGAAAAGAGGAGAGACAGAGTAAGGAAATAAAGGTAAACGTGTATGAAAAGAGTGGAAATGAAACAGCAGAAAGAATGGAAGGACGGGAAGAAAAAAAAAGGACAGAAAAAAGGAAGGAGTTTTATAGATGTAATAGGAGGAATAGAGTAAGTAAAAGAGACGTGACAACACGATCTCACAGCACTTCGTAACTTTTTGATTTAGTGGCTAATTCGTATGAATTCGTGCAATCTCATTCATACAATTTAGTACAATTTGCTCATCCCCCAATGACGGTAGGGTTTAGGGGCGGGGTTGGGTGCCACACCTCCTTTTTAAAATCATAAATTTTCGCACAACTGAACTGGCACAAATTCATATGAATTCGCCACTAAACTGACAAAACCTAAAATAGTTACGTTTCCTCATGAGATCAGGCTGGACATGAACAGGAATAAAGAAAAAATAGAAGTGAAAGAAGGGAAAAAAGAATGAGGAAGAGAAATAAAGTAGGACTAAGGAACAAAACAAAGCAGGTTGCACAGGGGACGCCTCATCTTTACATTACATTATATCTATATGCTGCAACACAAACATATGGCGAATGTCGACGCCGGTGTGCGCGCCCTCATAGAAAATAATGTTTCCAATTCTAAAAACCGGGGCGTGGCACTTTACGTCCAGTGTGTGACCCTGTTTAGAAGCCAAACTAAACCTGACCCTGTTTAGAAGCCAAACAAAACCTGACCCTGTTTAGAAGCCAAACAAAACCTGACCCTGTTTAGAAGCCAAACTAAAAGGAACCAAAGAAAGAATGGAAAGCAAAGTAATTAAGAATGGAAGTAAATTCAAGATAAGGAGGAAAAGGGAAGGAAGGAAAGGAACAACAAATAGGGAAGATGGAAGGTGGGAAGTAAGAGGATGAAGAAAATGAAATAAGAATGAACTTGGGGAAGAAAAAGGAAAGAGAAAAGGATGGTATAAAAAAAAGAAAGTATACGTGAAGAAAGTCAATAGTAATGATCATGTGGTCTGTATTGCTCTGAGTGTTTTTTCTTTGATTGCAGTGACACATTAATTCATCAGCTCTATATTGTTGTGCAGTTTGTTTGGATGAAAATACACATGTCATACTAAAACAGAACATTCAAATACCTTCATTTCAAACAGAACATGACAGATGTGTTTACCGAGACATGCATTTATTTGACGAACATTCAAGACTGGATAATGAACGTTATTTTTAAACTGGACTATAAACAGATTTAATCAAAACCCGGGAATATTTTACAACTCTGTTCCTTATAAGGCCATTATCTCCACCAATCAGATCGAGTTTAAATGATGACATCATAATAGCACATTAAGTTTCCTAACATTAATTTCCCGCTCACAAACTCGCACTTTTACAAGACAAAGTCAAACTCGACAATACTGCCATGTTCGTTCACAATGCCATTCCACGTTAAACACTGTCCTGTGTTTGGGTCACATGTTTATAACGGACACTGTTTTCAGAAGCAACATTATTTTAAAATTAGCCACTTTCACACACTTATAAATTACCGTTTAGGGATTATAAGTGAACAACATGTTTTTAATAATAAAAATAGTAGATAATAGTGTAATAGAGTTTTTTTGTTACAGTATGTGTGAACAGTATAGGATTATGGAAGGCTATCGGGACCAAAAATCTTAAAACTTGCAGAGTTTGATCATGATAATGTGCCAACAATGCAAAAAGTCAATGAAATCAGTGCATTGGAAACAATAATGTTTTAGCATACATGAACACAAAAGATCAAATTTATTTATAAATTACAGGTAAACTGTTGTTTAAAGATTGTGTGCAAATAGAACCTTTAGGAAATATTTTACTTTAGAATATTAATTCTGACAATTTTTTGGTATAAGAAGTTAACAATAATATGACTACAATGCTATCGTGAACAAAAAGTGGCATTATGGAAGGCAATTGGTGCCAAAACTTTTTGACTGCGTGAATTCTGATCATGTTTGACCATGCCACCATTTAACCAAGCACAACAGCCAATTAAATTAGACTTTATTTGCATATTGGAGGATTTAGGAAATATGTATACAAACATCAGACACCGTGTTTATTTATAAAGGGCATTCTATACTTGCATGTACATATGCAACCATCAGAGGTTATATTGTTTCATAAAAATTGTACCTTAACACAGTTCAATTTTATTTGCATTCTAAAGAACATTTTAAGTTTTGATGCTTCAACATGATTAAACTGCATGTTTACATTGTCAAATTTCACACATTTTGTCCTCAATTGCCTTCCATATAGTAATACTGTTTCCGAACATGTTTTTCTGTGTCTAAACTGTTTACAATAAGCTCTCCTGCTTTCTCAGCAAGCACAACAGCCAGTTAAATTGTTGTATTTTAGACTATTTTTGCATTTCTGATGATTCAAGAAATATGTAGACCAGATGCCATGTTTATTTATAAAGAGCATTCTATACTTGCATGTACATATGCAACCATCAAGACGTTATATTGTGTTTCATAACAATTGTACCTACACACTTAAACTTTGTTTGCGTCTTGCGTCAAGTAAACTGAGTTTAAATTTCATGCTTCAACATGATCAAACTGTGTGTTTACGTTGTCAATTTTCACACGTTTTGTCCCCAATTGCTTTCCATATAGAATTACTGTTGCCAAACATGTTTTCTTGTGTCTAAACTGTTTACAGTGCGCTCCTCTGCTTTCAATTGATTGAATATACGCTATACAAAAATTGTCTCTGTGATTATTATTATTATTTACTATAGTAACTGCAGTATTATAGCCACAAGCCCAAATTATACAGAATTTGAACATACACTTAACAGACAGCCTTTCAAAGTATACTTCGTTTGATAGCATGCACAAACAGGCATCTGACAACATGCAGTGTAGAAAGATTTATCCTTGTTGAGTAGTAAAAAAAAAGTGGTGAATACATTTGTAAATTTGTTGAAAAATCAGGCTGTTCATATGTGAAGTGTCTGTATACTAAGCTAATGATGCAATAATGTTCACCATACAGTATATCTAGGCATATACATAAAATTTGAAGTATAATTTGGGCTTAAAGGGATAGTTCACCCAAAAATTAAAATTTTTATTTACTCACCCTTGTCACATTTATTTTCTTCTATTAAACATAAAAGTAGATATTTTGAAAAATGTTGAAACCTGTAACCGTTGACTTTCACAGTATTTGTTTTCCTACTATGAATGTCAATGGGTACAGGTTTTCAGCTTTCTTCAAAATATCTTCTTTTGTGTTCAACAGAAAAAAGAAACTCGTAAAGGTTTTGAACCATCTGAGAGAAATAGTGAGCAAAGTAAAATTTTTGGGTGAACTATCCCTTTAACTATTATGCGCATCACGTTTTATTTTAGAGTAAAACATTATGCCTATCAATCAAAGTTGGACAGATAAAATAAATAATAATAATGATAAATAAGAAAATGGCGCAGTGTTTAATGCTAATTTCCATGGTCGATTTCATAGAAAAATAGTTTTTTTGTAATGTGTGAATCGTATCTTTTTTATAATTATTTATTTGGGGGGTTTTAACCTTTTATTTTTATAGAATAGTATAGTGGAGAGGAAAAGCAGAAAGAGAGGCAAAGAATTGGCAAAGGCCCTCGAGCTGGGACTCAAACTTGGGTCTCCGTGAGCACATCAGTGCTACGTGTCAACATAACTACTAGGCTATTGGCGCCAATGTGTTAATCGTATCTTAATTTTTTTAAAATTACAGAACAATTTTGCTTATGTCAATGGAAAAGGCTGGTAATTTTATAGTAATTTAATGGCTTTAATGTGTGAAAGTGGCTAATGTGACGAGCACAAACATTCAGCGTTTACACCGACACCTATCAGAAGCCATTCTGACTAATCAATCCCAACTTTTAACTTTATTTGAAGCACCGTGGGAGAAATGCACACTCCTGGGCTGAAATTTGACTCATTTCAACCTCTTTCATGGGAAAAAAAGTACTGTTTGAGTTAATACATCAAGTTAATGTTTCAAAACAACTGGTGCAAAGTTTCAAAATGGACGACTGCGATTGAATGGATTTGCAAAAAATGAACCCTGTGCGAGACCCGACAGATTCGAGGGCCATTTTGTTGAAAAACAACCTGTATATAAAATGCAAGAAGACATTGTTGTCTATCTATCCTAAAATGAAATGCGATCAAGTTGGATACACAACATAACGGTTTACAACTAGTATTGTATTCTAACAATTGAAATACAAAAGCTACCTTTACTATACTGTACGTGTCCACCCTGTTGAAAAAAACATCAGCAGCCATATTGAATTACAGAGCCTGGAGACCTCCCACAAGCCCTCTCTGTTTTGTGAAGATGATGTGCATTACTTTTTTGATTGTTATAGTGAAAATTTTGGGAATCTTACGGTTCATGCACATATATAGGGTATTTAAATGGCTTTTGATATCAAATTTCTGAGGTTTTATGTTTAAGCATAATAAAGCAGCACCTGAATGATTTCATATTCAGCTCTGTCAGATGAACGGTTAGAACATGTAATTAAACTCAATATATGACGTTAAGGTGATAACTGTGTGCGACTGATTGTCATAAAAACAAAATTCAACTAAACACCAAAAGCAAAATCTGTGCATATTTCTGTATGTTCTTGCGGGATCAGATTATTAACATGCGATGCTATACCAATGTGTCACTGAAAAACCAAAACTCGTATCATAGGCAAAAAAAAGAGTGAGGATGAGTTAGAAAACGAGAGCTTAGTTACATAAACAAACCCCAAAAATGAATGTGCATTTCATTCCCTTTATTAAAATGCTTAGTACACGGATCAAATACAGGTACAAAACAAAACGGTACAAATTAAATATTATATGTTCAATTTACTGTGTACTTCATAATGTCTTTTTTCCCCAATGAAGCTAAACTTTACCTAGTACTAAAAACATCAGCCATGTGTGTTTGAAAGTTGAAACTACATTATTTGACTTTTCAAAATGTAAAGGGGGGTTACATTACAACAAACAGTGGCCACAAAATGTATTTGAACACTTTAGACACATTTAAAAATGGATATGAATTAATATACCAAATGGCACTCATTCAGAAAAAGTTTATAAATGCTAAATAAATGGTTAAAAATGAATGTATATGGACACTTTGTGGTTGTTTCATAGTTATTTTCTTATTTAATGTCTTGACATTTTTAATTGTGACATAAATATGCAAATACTATTTGAAGCCACTGTAAGACTCAGATCAGATGAGTGTAGAAATATTACCCCAGGTGCCTCTTTTTACACATAAAGTGACATTAAATCGGACACTTGGATCTCTACACTATAGGAAATCAATATGAATAGGGAATTATGGGACTGGATAAACAGACCTGACACATCCGACGCCACCTGAATCACCTCTGGCAAGCTGCTTTAACATTTAACCTACAGTACAAACAATCGGTTTTTATGCTACCAGTACTTTTTTATACTAGCAGTATCTTTTCCATTAATTACTAGTATTTATTCATTTGATACTAGTGCTTATTCTTTAAATGATAGTGTTTATGCTAGAGAATAGCCTACTGGTATGTAAAAAATGTACCTAACAAATAATTACTAGTGTTTAATAAATAAGAGCTATGTAATGATTAATACTAGTATGTAATAAATAAAAAGAACTAGCATCTATTTAATATGTAAAAGTATCTAATCAAAAAGTAATAAGGGCCTACAGAGTGGAGTAACTACTTGTATGCAAAAACCTGGAAACGTGTTAGCATATTAGCACTTCCAGTTCCATCACCTCAGAGTAAATTTGTATTTATTTTTTGGTTAAGTGAAATAAGGTCTGTGGTAAACTCCAACTCAAGATTCTACAACGTAAAACACATCAGATACACCCCCCTCGTTATTTCTTAAGCTATTAGTTTCCTTAAAAAACATAGTTGCTAACAAGTTGCTAAACTACAGCCGTTTTATTTATAAAATTTAGTGTGGATTAAAATTCGACCTTATAATGGACCGTGTTTTATAGGGAGCACATTAGTGGTGAAGTAGAAGGCAAGTGACCTTGGTGTAGTTCGTTTATATTCGAAGGTTAGCTTTTTAGTGCTTACACCTGTATTTAGGATTCAAAGGTCATCAAATTTTATATTATTTTGTGATAATTATCTTGATGGACAAAACGTTTAAGTATAATGAACTACGCGTTAACACAGTTTATTACCGAAAAGCCTGTGGGAAAGTTCTATGGGGATTTCATGGAGAAAACCAGTGTATTGCTAAGCCAATTGGCCTACAAAGTGATGTCATAGTTCCTTCACTCTATTAGCATCAATTAAATAACAACCAGTAAGTCCATATAAACCGTAAGTTGCTGAGACTTTTATTTCAGTATGTTGATGTACTTCAAATATTAAACAGAATATTGAATAGGGGGCGGGGCTTTCTTTTGCATCATTCCCTTATAGCAAACTAACGGCAAAAGGGGCGTGGTTAAGAATATTGTGGCAGACGCCATCAAACTGACATCATCAGAGAAGGACCACGACCAAATGCTGAAGCAAATAGTGAGACTTTGATTGAAGTTTGATTGAATAACAATGTGCGCACATCACAAAAGCAACATTGTAAATTTAGACTAAAACGAGCATCTAATAAAGAAGTAGTATATTTTAAACAAAATAATAAGCTCTATCAGCTAAAGAATAAGTACTAATTAATGGATACTAGCATCTAAAAAGGGACTGGTTTACAATGAAAAAAAATACTAGTTTTTTTTAATAGTTTAAATGTAAAAACAGCTTGCCATACCCGTCACATTCACTCTATTCATGCTTTCTAGGAGGAAACTGCATTATTTCAAAGGCACTTCCCAAATCCGACAATAAAGAGGATTAATAAATAAACTCCTGCTGTGGAAATTTAGGTAGTAAGCATGTCGATTCCCAACACAAAAACATGAGTTTTGAGATGAGATTTAGTTTGCGTGGATGCAAACGAGGAACAAAAGGTGAGGATGAGGCGCATGCTCTCGACTTGCGTTCGTCACACACCTTTCAAGTGTGAATTACAGCATGCAAGGCTGCAGAAAAGAGGGCGAGTTTCACAAACACGAAGGCAAAAGTCAGAGAATGACAGCGACAGTGCTTGTACCCCCCCAATGGCTTCCAGTTAAGCAGCCTCACTTCCTGTCGCCCTTAAATGTTATATAAACACGGTTCTTTATATTCGTATATATACGAATAACATATATGTTATAATTAGCTTAATTACTTATTTTTTTCTCTGACCATGCAAGACTACAGGCAAAAGGGGAACGGGTGTGTGATGTGGCAAGGTGTGCAAATACTCCCTCTACTGGCCGTCAGTCCCACTCACAGCTGTACACAATTACATATATACAAAAGATAGGGGGCGCCATTGTACATATTATTCTACCCTACGAGGAACACACCAGCCACCCAAAACCAGCACATCATGGCAAAAGACGAGGGGGTGATTGAATATTGTACAGTGCTCGTTAAAATAAAAGCCCACCCTGCCACACCGAGTGAAGCACAGAAAACTGCAAGGTATTAGATATCAGCCAGTCAATGTACATTTTACAGATTATTCCTTTTTTCATCCTAAAGTTGATCTGTTTTGGATGCCGTCCCTGCTGAAGAAAAGAAATGGAAAACTTCACAGAAAATTTGAATGGTTTCCAGTAGCCTACAGATACCATTAAAGCAATTACAAGCCATCAAATTGTAACCATTAAAACCACATTTTTTAAATTGTTTTTAGTGTTTTGGAACACATTTCTTTAGGATTTATTGGTTTTAGCATGTCACCAATAGAAAGCAAACAAAAAAGGACCCACAGTTTCCATTAAAACCAATATAATTTCCATTATACTCACTAGAAAACCATTATAATTTATTTTTGTTCTTTTTTTTCAGCAGAGATATGAGGGGATGCAAAGCAACTAGTGGAGAGTCATAAATATACATATTCAGACATTTCTTTGAATGAAAATGCAAACATTATTATTTTTGACGTATATATTGTTTTCATCTGGAGGTTTTTGTGGACTTGTTTTCAGCCGTTCACCTTCTGAAGAACATGGGGTTGCGCAGGCAGGCGGTTAGTCACCTGCAGCACCCCAGCGGGCCGGCCGAGGTCTCCAGGCTGCTGTCGGTGTCGGAGGCCAGGGTCTGGTCGGTGGACATGGAGGAGATGTCGTTAACGGAGGAGGATGGGGGGAGGCTCTCGCTGCTGTTCACGGCTGCACCTGCGCTAAGGGAAGTAACGGGGGGAAAACGGTTACAACGAAAAAGAGTTGCGAGGCCACAGTGCCCTCTACAGGGCGAAGATATATTACAAGCAGAAACCTTCAAAGGGGTCATATGACGACGAGATTTCATGTTTTTCTTTGTCTCTGAAGAACCACAAGCTGTTCTTGCACATATAAGATCTGTAAAAGTCTCAAAGACTAAAGTGTTAATCCAAAAGTGATATTCTTAAAAGAGTTAAAGGGATAGTTCACCCAAAAATATACGACTTTAATCATTATTTACTCACCAGGTGGTTCCAAACCTTAGTTTCTTTTTTCTGTTGAACCCAAAATAAGATATTTTGAAGAGTGTCAGAATCCATTAACCATTGGCATCCAAAGTAAGAAAAAACAATAGTGTGGAAATGCTAGACGTTTCTAAATATCTTCTTGTTGTAATATGTGTTGAACAGTAGAAAGAAACTCAAACCGGTTTGTGACAAGTGAAAGGTGAGTAAATGCTGACACAATTTTCATTTTTGGGTGAACTATTACTTTAAGATTCATCCAAAACACGTAATTCAAGCACAAATCTCCACAAGTCCGCAAAGAAAGAAGGTGTAACTTTTATTCTCCATTTCGTGGAGATGCTGTGTGTTTGGTTGTAAAATCAAAAATACTTTGTTTTTAAAATAAAACCTTAGCAATTTGTTTTGTTCTGCTCAAGTCGCACAGGCAATGTTGAACAATCAGATTGCTCATCTGCATTTTCTGGATCAGATTCAGGTTTGAATTGATAAGATAGTGAGGGCAGAACATTTCTGTCACACACTATTTTCCAAGTAGAGCACACTGAATTACTGGCCAGTCAGCTTTACAACAAGCTTTACACAAAGCTTTACAAAAAGTAATGCGTTTTAGAAAGTTGAGGCAGAGGCGAGCAACAATAATGTACATGGAATCTTAAACAGTGTAAACACATTGAATTACACTAAATATTCTAACTGATGGTATTTTTAACAACATCATATGACCCCTTTAAATATTAAAAAGCACAGTAACAAAATGTGTACAAATATCCCACAGGGATGAAAGTGGGTTCTTTAAGGGTGGAGTCCATGGATTTGTATTGAGGTGATTTTTACAAATTACAAATCAGAATATTCTGAACACTTTAACCTGAACTTATTTTGGTCCCACTTCTATATTAGTCTTGTATTTAATATATTACATTTTAAAGAGTATATATATTTAACATATGCTTTATTATTATTCATATGTGGGTGTGTAGTGTCAGTATTGTGTATATAATATATACTCTTTAAAATGTAATATATTAAATACAAGACAGAAATTCATTCATTCATTCATTTTCATTTCGGCTTAGTCCCTTTATTAATCTGGGGTCACCACAGCGGAATGAACCGCCAACTTATCCAGCATATGTTTTACGCAGCGGATGCCCTTCCAGCTGCAACCCATCTCTGGGAAACATCCATACACACCCATTCACACTCATACACTACAGACAATTTAGCTTACCCAATTCACCTGTACTGCATGTCTTTGGACTTGTGGGGGAAACCGGAGCACCCGGAGGAAACCCACGCCAACACAGGGAGAACATGCAAACTCCACACAGAAACGCCAACTGGCGAGGCTCGAACCAGCGACCAGCGACCTTCTTGCTGTGAGGCGAACGTGCTACCCACTGCGCCACTGTGAGGCCTCAAGACAGAAATACTACTGTTAAAATATTTACTTTTTAAAATGTTAAATATTTACATACTTTTCAATGCATATTTGTTATATAATCATACTATTATCAATTAAGATCTCAATTCTTTACTATTTTCTGTCAGTCAGAAATTCTGAGAAAGTTTCATAGATAATTTTGATAATTCATTGCACACGATGAGCTACATGAATAAAAATCTTCATCTCTGCAGCCAAAACTGTGCATGACAAGTTTTCTAACATTAGCAAATATCCTTCTCTAAACAATCATTCAACATGTATGCAACAAAAAGCATACTGAACTTGCTATAACAATAAACCAATTTATAAGCACAAAAAAAGTCAAATATGCTTCACGCCACTAGGTGTAGCTCTCGCTCTACGACAAGTCCTTCTGAAGACAGGACAAATTGTCCATATTTTTCATCATCCGGTTTGAGAGTTGCACTGGCTGCTCTATAAATCCACACACCAACCCAGAAATCCTCCAATCCTTCAGCAAATGTGCTTCACCAGGAGCTGTAGCCACTCCGACAACAGGCAAGGAGATTGTATTTGATAAACATCACACGCAAATAACCTCTTAAACGGCATCCTCAGATAACATTACAAGCTAATTTCCTTGACTGACGGCCTGCGTGTTTCGTTTTAATAGCAGGCCGTTCTTTAATACCCAGCGTGTGCCGTGAATATGATTTATAATAAGTTCATAGTACGGTACATTGGCCACATCCTCGTGTGAGTTTTCTCGCGTGAACGGAAAACATGACAGTGTGATAAACGATGAAAGCAGAAGCTAGCCTTTAAAACGAGGAGAAGAAATGAAGAAGCTGGTGACATTCAGCTTCTCTCTCTCTCCTTTCGCTCTATAATATTGTGCTAGACCAACAAAATATGAGAGCTGGTTACACATCATATCACTTCACACTGAGGGATGTGAGAGAGCAACAGGAACATTGACACAAAACAGCTGAGAAAACGCACAGTCATGTGTTTTCTGCGCATCAAGGCTGCATTTTAAAATAAATTATGTATTAAATCATTCATTTTCCTTTGGCTTAGTCCCTTTATTCATCAGGGGTCACCACAGCGGAATGAACCGCCAACTTATCCCGCATATGTTTTACACAGCGGATGCCCTTCCAGCCACAACCCAGTACTGGGAAACATCCATACACTCACATTCACACTCATACACTATGGCCAATTTAGTTTCTTCAATTCATCTGCAGCGCATTACTTTGGATTGTGGGGGAAACCAGAGCACCCGGAGGAAACCCACTCGAACACTGGGAGAACATGCAAACTCCACACAGAAATGCCAACTGACCCAGCCGGGACTTGAACCAGCAACCTTCTTGCTGTGAGGAGACAGTGCTAACCACTGAGCCACCGTGTCGCCATATTAAATAATATTTAATAAAAAAAATAATAATAACATCGTAGTCAGGGCAGCATGGTGGCGCAGTGGGTAGCACAATCGCCTCAGCAAGAAGGTCGCTGGTTGGAGCCCCGGCTGGTTCAGTTGGCATTTCTGTGTGGACTTTGCATGTTCTCCCCGTGTTTGTGTGGGTTTCCTCCGGGTGCTCCGGTTTCCCCCACAGTCCAAAGACATGCACTATAGGTGAATTGGGTAAGCTAAAATTGTCCATAGTGTATGAGTGTGAAGAAGTGTATGGATGTTTCCCAGTGATGGGTTGCAGCTGGAAGGGCATCCGTTGCGTAGAACATATGCTGGATAAGTTGGCGGTTCATTCCGCTGTGGCGACCCCAGATTAATAAACGGACTAAGCCGAAAAGAAAATGAATGAATAAATGAACACCATAGTCAACATTACACACAGTAGTCAAGATTTGAAGAGGATCAAGACAAGCACAAGCACCGACTATAACTAAAATAATTCAAATAAAAACGAATTCAAATTATAAAAAAAACTACAGTGTTTATCCATATTACATTTGTACTCAATATTAATAAGGAAATTAATTATGAAAAGGACAGCATTTATTAAAACAAATTTGACTTGACTGAAATAAAAACAAATACAAATGTAAAAACTACAGATTTTGATTAAAATAAATGTTATTAAAATATATATAAAAAATGAAAAGTAATTATCATTACATTTAAAAATAAAAACATTTTAAACGAATTGTAAAAATGAAGTACTATAGTATAAGATTAGTAATAATGAAAAGAGATAAAGACATTTTTTACAATTAAATTCTTAGATGGTGTTTTGGTACCTCTGCTCTACAGCTCTACAGCTCCACTTACCCTGTTTTTTTTCATTCATTCATTCATTTTCATTTCGGCTTAGTCCCTTTATTAATCTGGGGTCGCCACAGCGGAATGAACCGCCAACTTATCCAGCATATGTTTTACGCAGCGGATGCCCTTCCAGCTGCAACCCATTTCTGGGAAACATCCATACACACCCATTCACACTCATACACTACGGACAATTTAGCTTACCCAATTCACCTATACCGCATGTCTTTGGACTTGTGGGGGAAACCGGAGCACCCGGAGGAAACCCACGCCAACACAGGGAGAACATGCAAACTCCACACAGAAACGCCAACTGACCCAGCCGAGGCTCGAACCAGCGACCTTCTTGCTGTGAGGCGAACGTGCTACCCACTGCGCCACTGTGAGGCCTCTGTTTTTTTTCATTACCCACAATTCAAACTATCTCCCATCATATCAAACAACATTATATACAGTTGAAGTCAAAATTATTAGTCCTCCTGTGATTTATTATTATTATTTTCAAACATTTCCTAAATGATGATTTACAGAGCTAGGAATTTTTCACAGTATTTTTCACAGTATATAATATTTCTTCTTCTGGAGAAAACCTTATTTGGGGGGTTTTTGGCTAAAATAAAAGCAGTTTTAAAAATATTTTTAAGCCATTTTAGGGTCAATATTATTAGCCCCCTTAAGCAATATATTTTTTTCATTTGTCTACAGCAGGGGTTCCCAAACCTTTCAGCCCATGACCCCCAAAATAACAATGTCAGGGACTCGTGACTCCCACTATCCTCAGAGGTGGTTATAAATAAACTAATGTTAAATATACAGACCAATAGGCCTATGTAAGCACAAGCATATTAACAACACAACAAATTCCATTATTTTTTAAAATAGTAATTTATGAATTTGTTTAATTTCAACATGATAAGAACTAATAAGAAGGAACGGCACAATGTTTGGAACACAACACGTACATCATTGGTTTAATTTTAGAGACTTGGAGATCATCCTCCACATTCAGTTGTGATATGTATTTATTATAATGTGATATCATTTTCTAAATTGTTATAATATGTATGTATGATATAATATGTATAAGTGCTGAAAATGTAATCACTCTATGGGGACACAATCCAATGGGAAAAAAATTGATAGGCTGATTATTTTTACACATTTTTTTGTAGGATATGGTTAAAGTATGGTACTACTAATAGTTTAATAAAATGTATTTGATTTTTAGAAATCACCAGGCGACCCCCACTCACTGCTTTGTGAACCCCTAGGAGGTCCCGACCCTCACTTTGGGAACCAATGGTCTACAGAACAAACCATCATTATACAATGACTTGCCGAATTACCCTAAACTTGTCTAATTAACCTAATTAAGCCTTTAAATGTCACTTTAAGCTGAATACTAGTATCTTAAAAAATATCTAATAAAATATTATGTAGTCATCGTGGAAAAAATAAAAGAAATCAGTTGTTAGAAAATAGTTATTAAAACTATTATGTTTAGAAATGTGTTGAAAAAGTCTTCTCTCTGATATACAGAAATTGGCAAAAAATATGCAGGGGGGCTTATAATTCTAGAGGGCTAATAATTCTGACTTCAATTGTATATCCCACATAAATGGTTCCAGTGTCTGTTCAGGTATAAAAACAGTCCGTTTCTGCTGTGTGTCTGAATCGTTCATCCGTCCCCCTCGCTGAACCTCTGCGTCCCCCAGACCTCCATCAATCTCCAGCTTACACTGCAGGACGGAGCTTCCTAAAGTGCTGCGTCTCACAGATCCGTAATAAAACAGGAGGCGAAGGAGGATTTATAGCCGCCATTGATTTTTAACCCCGGTATGGTTCTGCGGGTTTAACTAAACACACTGAATCACTGTTTAGTACAGGACGCCTCACGCAGGACATCTATAAACAGCAGTCTTCAGGATTTCTCATCAGTCAATAGATTTCCAGCTGGTTAATAGGAACAAGATCAATGTTTGTGGAAAATAACCAGATATGGAGCTGTCACAAAAGTATTTATTTTTTATTAAGAAAGCAACTATTTATTACTCTATTGCAGCAAAGCAATAATCTTTCATACTTAGTATTTTTGTCGTTTTACAATACAACCTTTTTTATAGTTTTTTTTAATGTGAAAATGAAAATTACTTAAGAATTTTCTTTTGAAAAAAATGATAAAATAGGTTCGTTTATGTTTAAAACAATAATTTTATTTCAATTAATCAATTTAATCAATGTTTTTTTAATTTAAATCAACATGATATTTTATAAATATATAACAAAAACAAAAAATCTTTAAACAAAAGTTTAAAGAGAAAACTGGGTAAACATGTCATTATTAACATGGATTTTAATATATTGCTTATCCAATTTAAATATAAATTTTTTCATTCATGTGAAATTGCAAATTTCATGTGAAAATAAAAATGACTTAAGAATGTTTTTTTCAGGAAAAAAGGTTAAAAAAATAGGTTAGTTTATGCTTAAAACAGTATTATAATATTTTTTCTTTCATTTAATAATATATAATAATATATATTTCTTATTTAATTTAACGTTTTTTTAAATAAAAAACACTCTTGATTATTTTTTAAGGCAACATATTAAGTCATTTTGATTCTCAACTAAATGTATGTTTTAGGTTTAGAAATTAGTATTAAAAAAATGATTTTTTTGTGCACTCCATAGACCACGTATGTGGAAATATCTAACAGTATTATTCATAAAGCTGCTTTGAAATGCTATATGTGGAACGTGTAAACAACACTATTCCGTTAAACTGAACTGACCTGGATATCCCCCACACTGCTGTGAAATACAGAGCTGCATTGCGACTGCTTTCTTCAGCACAAGCACTTAATTACAACGAGGGAGACGGACTGAGAGAGTGTGTGTGTGAGAGAGAGAGAGAGAGAGAGAGAGAGAGAGAGAGGAAATGAGGCCAGAAACAGACGGAAAACACATGCGAAATGATTTCAAAGATCCCAGCAATATCCCAAAACACAAGCAGCTAGAAACCAAGATCACCATTTACATATTTGGATATTAATAAGTAAAATCGACGTTGGTAAAACATGAAGAATTGGAGCAGGTGTGACTTTCTGTCACCTTCTCAATGCTGCAGGACTGCAGACATGCAACACCGCATCAATACTGTAGAAACACACACACACACACACACACACACACACACACACACACACACACACACACACACACACACACTGCCTCCTACAGGTCAAACCAACACACTGCGGGCTAAATGAGCATCCCACAAACTTCAAAGAAAAGCCTTTTCGATGAGGGGATTAACATATTCTTCATGCCAGCCAATAGCTTGAAGCATTTCAGGGTTTCCTGAACTGTAATATTATTATTATTATTGCGAGTTTATAAAATCAGACTTCATGGACTCCAGCCTTAATTATGAAACGTGTATACATATACAGTGGCAGATAAACAATATTAAATCAGATACATATACATTAATAAACATACAAAATGCACATCAGTTCACATAATTTTAGCACAGTTTTAAACTCAAACATTAAATGAATCCTATATTTGTACATACATTTACATTGCTGTAGCAATTTTTTACATCATTTTTAAGATAATATATATTTCCTTTGCTAGGCTCCATCCCTTTGGTTTTGTGAGGTTTTGGGTTCAAACAAGACTAATTATTTACTGATATTTCTTCTTGTTTCGAGCATAACATAGCATCGTTAATCATTTTCCTTCTCAAGTAAATGTATTTTATTTTAAGAACTATTTCATATGTTAATTAATACAAATTAAGGGACAGTTTACATTATTCAGTCATACATTTCTCTTTCCATTTTGCCTGTTCATTTACATGGCAGCAGCGTTTTAGGGCTCTGAAAATGCAAACTATAGAAATGTCTAGAAGTGGAAGATTTGGAAAGTGATACCATTATCTAAATGATAAAAACATCATTTTGTTAAAATGGTAAGATCATACATGCATATTAAATGTCTGGTGTTTAGTCACGCAGAAGTATTTGACATCTTTAACAACAATAATGAACTGCATTGTTTGTGCAGATGTGTAATATTTCTTTACAAAGTGATATTGCTGTACAATGTATATCGCCACCTACTGGGCTGACATGCAGAATACAGATTTATTTGTCCTTTACAAATTTTTATGAACCGGGATTATAAAAAATAAATGTTAAAAAAAAAAAAAAATCTTTTGTCATGTAAATGTACCTCTAAATAAATATTTAAAAACATACCTATTTTTAAAGGTGGGGCTTAGCAAAGGGTCAATTGAAAATGTTTAGTTGGAAAATATTCTGCATTAAATACAGTGTCATAAAGTGGCTTTTTTAAAGGGATAGCTCATCCAAAAAATATACTGCCAAAAGCCAAGGATATAAATTTTGTTTTGTCTGTATATTTGTTTTTTTGACTCTCAAAGTGACAGTAACCACAGACTTCCAATTGTTTTTTAATCATTACTAATGTTCTACTGAAGAAGTAAAGAACACATTCATTTTTAGGTGAACTATTCCTTTAAAAATGCTGTAAGCATTTCTCGGGTACCATAAATAAAATGTAACCTCTGGAGGAGGTCCTTGTTTTCTTTCTCTCTTTTTTTTTTTAGCCAATCAGAAACAATTTCTCCCTGTAAATCGATAGCTGGGTTTCCAACGCAACGTAAAGCGAATCTTTAAAAATGTGGGGGGGAAAAAAGATAAATTCATAAATGCGAATTAGATGCGTTTCCATCAAGTTGTTAGGGGCAATTCACACAGAACTCTAAAACTTGCAATGCTTGCTCCTCCTCCAAGTTCATCTGATTGGTCCACTGCTTTGGTACTGACACTGATGAGCGGCACTGTGTGTTAAAGTTGAAGTTCTTGTCATGCATGTTTATCAAGCAAGTCTTTACATTGTTTTTCAATGTAAAAGTATCGCATTGGAATGGAAAAATGCGTTCTGGGTAGAGTGGCCGACTGTGGTATTGGTAACCTAGTAACCAACAGTAAACAAAGCGAGCATAATTGAGAAAGCTGATCAGTCATGTGGGTGTAATATTCGCAGCATCAGAGTTTATTCATCAAATGCGTTTCCATCTCCCATTATTCGCATTGACCCATTATTCGCATTGACCGTATTGCATACATATTTTCTTTTACAATTTATAGGATTTCTTTTCAGTTCTGCCATTTCTATCACTTGTTTCTCATGCGACACTTCAAAATGTGCATTACCACAAGGTGATGGAAACCCAGCTAGTGTTGAAATGTCTTTGTGGGCAGGGTTTAGTAGAGTTTTGTTTTTGTACAGTGGTTGAAAGTGCTTACAGCATCTTGAATCAACACTACAACAAACAACAACACTCTCCATATTACAGATTAAACGACATCAAGAAAAACCATCACGTAATAACACTCTGTTTGTGTCACACGGACGAGATGAGAGGGGGGACAGGGACAAATGGAGCAGTCACAATGGGAGGGTTTCTCATAAACAGCTGAAATCACTTTAAATTGACTTACAGAAGCATAGCTTATGCACAGAGAGTACCTGAGGGAGAGGGCTGTCCCTTCACCACACCATTCTTTGTTCTCTCCTCGAAGTTCATCACTTCTTTATAGATGAGCTCTGAGCCGCAGAGAGACACAGGTGGAGAGAAATGAGCACGCTTGCACATCTAATCAACGCAAAACCACTTTTGGGTAATTACAAACCAAAATACAAAACAAACAAGACAAGGGTAAAATAAACACTTCGATTTAGATAAATATTTTTCTGTGTGTCTGTTTGGATGCAGCACATACAGTACTAATACTAATTATTATTATTTTTATACTACTACAACTACTACTACCAATACTAATAATATTTGTAAATAATTAAAAACAACAACTTTATTTTACCAGGAAATCCTGAGTGTCCAACATAATATAATAATAACAATAATAATAAATAAAATAATAATAATGTTTTATATATATATATATATATATATATATATATATATATATATATATTCATTCATTCATTTTCATTTCGGCTTAGTCCCTTT
>CAIGQW010052713.1:3874480-3898676 GCA_903798125.1 Danio choprae
ATACTGAACACACACACACACACACACACACACACACACACACACACACACACACACACACACACACAGACACACAGACACACAGTTAAAGTTATTACCCCTCCTGTGAATTTGTTTTTCTTTTTAAAATATTTCCCAAACGATGATTAACAGAGCAAGGAATTTTTCACAGTATTTCCTATAATATTTTTTCTTCTGGAGAAAGTCTTGTTTGTTTTATTTCGACTACAATAAAAGCAGTTTTGAATTTTTTAAAAACAATTTTAAGGTCTACAGAACAAACATTCTTATATAATGACTTGCCTAATTACCCTAACTTGCCTAATTAACCTACTGTATTTAAGCCTTTAAATTACACTTTAAGCTGAATCTTGAAAAATATTTAGTCAAATATCATGTACTGTCATCATGGCAAAGATAAAAGAAATCAGTTACTTCAACAGGGCCTCACGGTGGCGCAGTGGATAGCACGTTCGCCTCACAGCAAAAAGGTTGCTGGTTCGAGCCTCGGCTGGGTCAGTTGTCATTTCTGTGTGGAGTTTGCATGTTCTCCCCGTGTTGGCGTGGGTTTCCTCCGGGTGCTCCGGTTTCTCCCACAAGTCCAAAGACATGCGGTATAGGTGAATTGGGTTAGCTAAATTGTCCGTAGTGTATGAGTGTGAATGGGTGTGTATGGATGTTTCCCAGAGATGGGTTGCAGCTGGAAGGGCATCCGCTGCATAAAACATATGCTGGATAAGTTGTCGGTTCATTCCGCTGTGGCGACCCCAGATTAATAAAGGGACTAAGCCGAAATGAAAATGAATGAGTTACTTCAACAGACTACAACTGTTTATATATTAGTTTTAATAGTTGTACTACTCAAGTTATTACTGATTTACTTCTTTAGATAGAGTTTTTTCATCAAATATTTATAGATTTTTTCAGAATCATTTCAATTAATGATTAAAAATTGTTTTCAATTATCCACAATTAAACATCTAAGCTACATAGAAAAAAATTATTTAATCAACAGTTCTACCTGGAACCTTTTATGAAGTGGTAAAGCTACAGTACATGGATGGTAAAGGTTCTTCATAGAGCCATCAATGCCAGTAAATAATGTTTATGTTCTTCACGAGTCTATAATGCCTTAAGAAGGGCACTAAGAGCTCATTCGTTTGGAAACCGCAAAACTCTCTATTGAAACCTCTTTGACAGACGTGAGGCTGCCATCCTCCGCTGGGTGGGAGGAGTAAACATTCAACAGTCATTCAGGACGTCTCTCCTATTCTCAGCTTTATCATGTACCCAAACTATCAGCAGTGACTCAACGAGTTTCTAAGCAACAGGCGAAACGCTCAAGATGTCAATAGCAATGTTCTTCACCTCTGTGACTATGATTCTTATTATCTTGTCAGTCGTTTGACTTGCTGTACATCTTCATTAAAAAAAAAAAAAACAATAGACGACAACAGGCTGAACGATGGCATGATGCCTTAAATGTCCAAAGCGAATGTCACTCACTGTGCTGTTAATATCAAATCCTCTTTTTCTGTAGCAACAGCATGGTCTCTAACTGGACTCAACCAATTACAGTGCAGCATTCCTGAAGGGCAGAGCACACTCAGCCAATGAGGAGAGTCCATCAGCAGCAAGCTATAGCAGTTAGGTTGGCTTATGTCCAATGTTGGCTTATCTCCAGTGTTATGGCTTATGTTCAGTTCTATCTATCTATCTATCTGTCCGTCCTTCCGTCTGTCTGTCTATCTATTGTCTTTCTTTCCATCCATCCATCCGTCCGTCCATCTGTCTGTCTATCTATCTATTGTCTTTCTTTCTTTCTATCTATCTATCTATCTATCTATCTATCTATCTATCTATCTATCTATCTATCTATCTATCTATCTATCTATCTATCTATCTATCTATAGTCTTTCTTTCCATCTGTCTATTTATCTATCTATCTATCTATCTATCTATCTATCTATCTATCTATCTATCTATCTATCTATCTATCGTCTTTCTTTCCATCTTTCTTTCCATCCATCCATCCATCCATCCATCCATCCATCTATCTATCTTTCTGTCTGTCCTTTTAGTTTAAAGTGTTGGTCTTTTCTGGCTCCTCTGTCCTGCTTTTAGTGAGAACGAGAGCGAAGGAGAGCCCTGTTTTAGCCAGCGTTATGTATGTGTCCTCTCGAGAAGACCGATCTATTTTAAATGACCCTCTGTTCGACATGCTGCAAATAAGTCACGTTTCAGCTGCTTCACCCATCCAGAACAATGACTACAGCTGGGTTTTAAAGTTCAGTTTATTTTCAGGAGTCGCTTCGATTTAAACTATTAATTTCACTCATTCATTTGCTGTCTATCAAGATTGTTTTATCGGTTCCATAGATTTTCAATCGATTTTTTTCAGTCATTTATTACAACAATCCATCTTTTCATCCACTTTCACATCATTCATCTTTGTATGCATGCACTTATCCATCCACCAATCCATTGACTATTGACCAGTCATTTTATCCCTCTTTTTATTAACCCATCCATCAATTATTCTATCCATTGATTATTCTAATAGTTATTTTAAAAATGTGTCCATCCATCCATCCATCTCTCTATGCACTTATCCATTCCTCAATCATTAATTTTCAGTCATTTTATTTATCTTTACATCTTTTTATTGACTCATCCATCCATTCAATTATGCACCCATCCTTTTATCCATCCATTAATTCTAAGTCATTTTTAAAAATCCATCCATTCATGCATCCATCCATCTTTTCATCCACCTTTGCATCATCCATATTTTTGACAGATTATTCTATCTGTCATTTCGTACATCCACACATCTTTTTTGACCCCTCCATCCATACATCAATGCATCTATCCATCCATTTATCCATCTATTCATCCATTTATCCATCTATCCATCCACCCATTCATTGACTATTTTGTCCATACTTTATTTATCCATCCATTGATTATTCTTTAAGTCATTTTAAAAATCCATCCATCTATACATCTTTTCATCCACCTATCATCATTCATATTTTTATTCATCAATGCATTGATTATTCTAACAGTCATGTTGTCCATCTACACGTTTTATACTGACCTATCCATCCATCCATCCATCCATCCATCCATCCATCCATCCATCATTTTATCGACCTATCCATCCATCTATTCATTTATACATTCATCCATCCATCGATTATTTAATTGTTCCATATTTTATTCACCAATTCATTGTATAGTCTATCAGTTGTTTAAAAAATCCATCCATCCATCCATACATGCATCCATCATTTTATTCACCCACCCATCCATCCATCCATCGATTAGTTTATCCATACTTTATTTTTACCCATCCATTGATTATTCTATCAGTTATTTAAATACTCCATCCATTCATCTTTTCATCCACATATCCATCATCCATCTTATTAATTATTTAAAATTAATTAATTTAAATATAAAACAATTATTTTAATTTATAATATATATATTATAAACTGAAAAATAATAATATTTTGCCATTTTTTTAATTAGAAATGACCCTGGTGAGCATTTATTTGAATCATAGTGTGTGTGTGTGTGTATGTGTGTGTATGTGTGTGTCCATTCTCAGTCACATAAGTGTGTTACGAATAAGCTTGTGCAGTGTCTCTCTGTGTGTGTGTGTGTGTGTGTGTGTGTGTGTGTGTCTCTTTCTGCTGTGCACCAGAGGCAGACCTTAAGTCGGCTTACAAGCATCACATAAATATGCCAGTAATTCCACATCGGACCCCTATTTCTCCTCTTTCCTTCCTCTCTCTCTTTCTCCTCCCTCTCTCCTGTTCTCTCTTTCTGTTCACGGTGCTGCGGGGAACCTGAAATCCTGTCAAGTGAGCTCCACAGCACATATGCATTCAAGCAAACACTAAAGAAAGACATACAGCCGCACCCCACAACTCACAGCGCAGTCAAACCCAATGGCTTGCAGTTACTTCACTGACATATTTAGAAAGACAACAGTAAATTGCTTTTTTCAAGATCTTTAAATCAGCCTTTATAACCAGAGCATGATTTAGAATGATAGCCAAACTAAGTGAAAAGCATTTTATTCATTCATTTCATTTCCTTCGGCTTAGTCCCTGATTTATCAGGGGTCGCCACAGCGGAATGAACCCCCAACTATTCTAGCATATGTTTTCCACAGCGGATGCCCTTCCAGCCGCAACCCAGTACTGGGAAACACCTATACACTCTTGCATTCACACACACAAACACACACAAACTACGGACAATTTCATTCATTCATTCATTCATTTTCATTCGGCTAAGTCCCTTTATTCATCAGGGGTCGCCACAGCGGAATGAACTGCCAACTTATCCAGCATATATTTACACAGTGGATGCCCTTTCAGCTGCAACCCAGTACTGGGAAACATCCATACACACATACACTAAGGCCAATTTAGTTAATTCAATACACTTATAGCTCATGTCTTTGGACTATGGGGGAAACCAAAGCACCTGAAGGAAACCCACACGAACACGTGGAGAACATACAAACTCCACACAGAAGTGCCAGCTGGCCCAGCTGGGACTCGAACCAGCAACCTTCTTGCTGTGAGGCGGCAGTACTAACCACTGAGTCACCGTGCCACCCGAGGAAAAAAAAAAAGCATTTTAAAAGATACTAAATCTCTTTTCTTATGCTGCGTCCAAATTCACCCTAAGTGTTCGAAAAAATTTATTGTGTGTCGCAAAGTTACCCAGATGGTCTATTATTCATTCATTCATTTTCCTTCGGCTTAGTCCCTTTATTCATCAGGGGTCGCCACAGCGGAATGAACTGCCAACTTATCCAGCATATGTTTTATACAGTGGATGCCCTTTCAGCTGCAACTCAGTACTGGGAAACATCCATACACACTCATCAACACATATACACTAAGGCCAATTTAGTATATTCAATTCACTTATAGCGCATGTCATTGGGTTGTGGGGGAAACCGGAGCACCCAGAGGAAACCCACGCCAACATGGGGCAACAGTGCTAACCACTGAGCCACCGTGTCACCCCCCAGATGGTCTATTATTTCAGGCAGAAATTAGAAGTGGAGATCGGTACTTACTGTGACGGCTAATATTGTTCACAACACATTGCACATTAGACATTAATTCAAATACTACAACTCCTTCAATTAATACAACTACAGACACAGGTTATAAATGTTCAAAACTACAAATATGGAGGATGTGCATTAACAGAAAGAGGATTTGGTAAAGTGGTTTAAATAATGAATAATAAAAAAACTTTCTTTACATATTATCCATGTTATATTTAATCTACAACAACACTCTGAATTTTTAAAATTAAGTAATAAGGAGATTTCTTAGCATGATCAGCATGCTATTTAATTTCCAATACGATAGGAAATTAAAGTCCATATCAACTGGACATTGCTGAGACTTTTATTTCAGTATGTTGATGTACTTCCGACTGAAACTGAATATTGAGAAGGGAATGAGGCTTTCTTTTTGCGCATCATTCCTTTGTATCAAACTAATGGTAAAAGGGATGTGGTTAATAATATTGTGGCTGAAGCTGTCAAACTGGCATCAACAGAGAAGGACCAGCACTCCAAACACAGAAGCAAATGGTCAGAATTTAATTTAAGATATCAAAACAATCATTTCATTCCAGCTAATTAACTTGCACGGATGAATTGCTCACTAAACATTTTAAATTTTGATTTCACACAAACTTTAAATATATAATAAATGTGTGGAATGTGATAAGCAACAGAACAATCCATTAATGACACAGTGGACATTAATGTCCCAATCTTATTCTGTGGTTACACGCTCAGAACTGTACATAAATATCTACACAAAAAGGGTACATATTGTAAGGATGTATAATAAGTAGTTGAGCTGGGACTCAGCATGGCTTTTAGGAAGAAAGTGTGCAACATTATATCGCTCATGTATGTGCTATATCACATTTATAGAAACTACACACTAAGAAATGCAAACATACACTTCCTTGTGCGTGTAATTAACACACACATAGTAGACAGAAGAGTTCAAGAAAAGCAGTCACCAGGACAGGGGGGTTTTCCCGGGGGAAATGACATTTGTCCAAACACTTGTTTGGATGACTATTTAGAAGAACACAAACAAAGCACAGCGCTAATAACATCTCATTAGTGTGCTGAGGCAATTAAAGTTGTCTCTTGCATAACGCACTCTACCACTGTAGGGCACAGCAAAAAACATCTAAATTATTCACATTCCTGCACAGTCCTGAACAACGGATCCGGACATTGAACTAGATTTTAAAAATACCGACAGAAAACGACTCAAACACTTGGAAGTTGATCAGTTTAATGTGATCAACTGATTGATCTTTCTGCCTGTGTGGGGTGTAACGATACACAACAATGACAGCACCGTTTTGAAGTCGTGATTCAGTATGTTTTAGTCAGCGTTCATTTCGTCAATGAACATTAAGGCTCTGTCCACACAAGCACAGGTATTTTCAAAACCACACTTTTTTTTTCTATGCAGATTCGCTGTTTGTCTGAAGCAGAATATTGGGTGACTAAAGCTGAAACTTTCTGAGTACAATGTGGTTGTGTGGACACTGCAAATGTAGTTTTCGACTCATGACATCAGTGTGCATGCCGTTTTCTCATTTCTGATTGGCCAACACAGCTGGATTCACACCAAAAGCGGAAGACGCCAATGAGGCAAATTCCGTATGTTCACAGCAAGTACATCTCGTATTCCAGCACAGTATTCCTCGTCTATTTTCACTTATGCATTGACTTGTATGAAATTTTCTTGTGAAAATACTTAATTCCCTGTTTGGTGTGAACCCAGCATAACATCCATCACAGTGGGTTTTTTCGTTTTCATGTAGACAGAGACTTTTCTTTTTAAATGAAAGAGGGTATTTAAGTATTTATGTTTATAAAAAGACCCATGTATGTGTGGACATGGCCTAAATGCATATGCTCTGATCCTATGATCTAATGTATGAGCAACGCAATGCAGCGATAACAAAATGTATAACAAAAATGTATGTTTTTGTGTAATGTTTTTTTTATATTTTTGAATACATTTAGGTCTCTTTTATTTCATCAATGATATTACATGCTGATGTAGTAATTATTATTATCTAAAGATATCATTATCATTCATCATTAACGGAATTAGCACTGGTTTTGGTACAGCATATAGGAAAACTAAACATACATCGCTTATTTTTATTTAAACAGTGGTCATTTAAATAAATTTGTCTTTTAAGATGAAAACATCCTGTAAACTATAGTGAGCCAAATTACTTGTACATTGTAATACTATTAAAGGTTAAAATTAACAACAGTGACAAAACTTTTACATTTAATAGCTATTTATTTTTATGTATTACTATATCTCTTATAATTTTAGAAGTTGGTTTAAGACTTGTGCAAAAAATTGTTAATGCAAATAATGGGAGATGGAAACATTATCCAACATTACACCCACGTGACCAATCAGCTGTCTCCATTATGCTTGCCTTGTTTACTGTTGGTTACTTGGTTACCAATACTACAACAGTCAACTTGACGGAAACACATCTCATTTACATTTGGGGTTTTTTGTGTTAGGATGGAAACACAGGCTGCTGTATACAAGTTCCAACATTCTTCAAAATATCTTCTTTTCTGTTCAACAAAAGAAAGAAGCTGAAACCGGCTTTGAACAAGTGGAGGTTGAATAAATCATGACCGAATTTTTATGTTGGGGTGAACTATTCATGCTATTCATGAACTATTCTCACAAGGAAACCTAACTATTTTAGTTGTCAGTTTGTTGGTTAATTCATACGATTTCATACAAGTTTTTAAAAGGAGGCATGGCACCAAACCCCACCCATAAAGCATCATTGGGGGATGAGCAAATCATACTTAATTGTATGTCGAATGTGATCTTACAAATTCATATGAATTAGCTACTAAATCAAAAAGTTACGAATTGCTGTGAAATTGCGTTAATTATTCCTATGCAAATCAGTATCTGTCTATGATATCTGCAGTATCTATGCATCTCTGTTGTGGAGATGTTTCAGGGTATAACTTGCTGAGTCTTTAGTTTTTTTCCCAGGGAGTAAACACACTTGTTCATTCATTTCTTCCTCCCTGATCAGCATGAGACCAAATCACACCGGACAGCAGGGGCAAACCCACTGCTTAAGCTCTGACCTCTTCACTTCTCAAGCTCTGTTGTTTTTCTTTCTCTTTTTTTTTCATGAACTGTAGTCCAGCGCTCACTATTTCCTCTCTTCTCCATTCTGAGCCTCTCCACACCACTGTTAGTCCATTTTGCCCTTTAAAGTTTGTGTGAACTAGAAGTTGCTGAGACTTTTATTTCAGTATGTTGATGTACAGGCGACGCGGTGGCGCAGTGGGTTGCACAATCGCCTCACAGCAAGAAGGTTGCTGGTTCGAGCCTCGGCTGGGTCAGTTGGCATTTCTGTGTGGAGTTTGCATGTTCTCCCCGTGTTGGCGTGGGTTTCCTCCGGGTGCTCTGGTTTCCCCCACAAGTCCAAAGACATGTGGTACAGGTGAATTGAGTAAGCTAAATTGTCCGTAGTGTATGTGTTTTAATAAATGTGTATGGATGTTTCCCAGTGATGGGTTGCAGCTGGAAGGGCATCCTGCATAAAACAGATCGCCACTTCAAACACAGAAGAAAATGGTCAGAATTTGATTGAAGATTACCAAAACAAACCTTATTTTTTTGTCAAGCAGATTAACTTGCACTGATTGAATCTTTACCTAAAGAAAAACAATGTGCGCTAGCAAAATAAAACGTAAATGTGGATTGCAAACTGACTTGAAAGAACTCTGATTTGAAGAACCTATAAGAACTTTTTTAATCACTTGAGAAAGCACAAGTGTGTCGGAAAACACAGTGAAGGTTTTTGATAATAAGAGGCTTTCAAGAGCCTCTTATGGTGAGGATCCACAGGCAGCTCTCTTTGAAAAGCTCTGAGTCATTTCCGGTTCAGTGTAAAACAAATATGGCGTTCTCAGTATGACTAAGGCATAGATGCCACAGATCCCCGGCATATGATGTTTCTCATGCTGAATGACATACATCTTTGAATGTAAGTTTTATTTATAAAGACTCATTTTATACAGTACTAAAAATAACTAAAAATGGATGTAAAACTATTTAGTTTACAATATTATTATTTTTTTATTATTATTATTATAGTGTTTACTTGTTTTGATAGAATTTTAATTATTTTGATGTAATACGTAGGCCTATCTATCTGTTGTTTCCTATTTTATTTATTTATTTATTTATTTTAATCAGATTTTGGATCATTTATTTACATGAATATTATGTAATCGTTTTGTTACAGTATTTAAATCAGATTTTTATTTGTTTGTTTCTTTTATATTCATTTGTGTTTATTAAAATGTTTGATCCTTTACATTTTTTCAAATGCATTCAAATACAAATACAGTAGTGTCTTTATAAAAAAAAAACACATGACACTGTCATTTGAATTAGTGTCATACCTGAATGCATCAATCAGATCATTTCATTGGATAAAACCCTGACAGATACAGTATGTAAAAAACAATTGTGCAGATGTTCAAGTGCTTTGACGTCCTGTCACATTAATACTATCAGATAAATCCCTGCCGACAGCTGCAGTATTGCAGGCTTTAATCAGAACTCTCTCTAAATTCATCTGAACATGACGACTTACTGTACGTCGGCTTCAGACTACACAATAATTTACTCTCGTGACTGTCAGATTATGAGATTTTGACCCCTGAATTCTTGTGACGTTACTTCCCAACCAAATATATATGTCGCTTTTAATAGCATGCGTGATGTCATCAAGAAGGCGGAGTTAACGACTGACTTCAGGAAACAAGTATGTAAGGAATAATTGGTTACACTTTATTTTAAGTCACATTAAGTACTGTGTACTTACATTAAACAAATGAGCAGTATGTACTTATTGTGTTCATATTGCATAAGACTTATATTAAGCTGGGATACTGGTAGGGTTAGGGACAGGTTTGGTGGTATGGGTACACTGTAAAAAATTGCCGTAAAATTAACAGTATTACTGGCAATTTTTACAGTATTTCTGGCAAATTTTACAAGCACACTGTAAATTAACAATTATAACTGTGCTGTAGGTTAAACTAAAACTGCTAGGTTAACTATAATTGCTAGTAATACTGTACATTTTACAGCAATTGTTTTACAGTGTAGGTTTATGGGTGGGTTATGGTGTAAGGAAATGTCAAAGGGGTTATTACATATGCAAGTACAGAAATTAATTACAGATATGCACTGTAAAAATATTGCTGCATTAATTTTCTTAGTTGAATCAAATGAACTTTTCTAGTCATCTCAACTTACATCAATCAAACTGACTAAAATATTAAGTTACAATTTGTATAACTTAAAAAAAATGTTGAAATCTGATTAACTTATTAAAATAATTAAAGCAACATAAAAAATATCTGTTGTGTTGGCTTATTGTCATCAAATGTTTTACAGTGTAATTACATGCAAATCATTTTAAATATAAGTACAATGTATGTGCGTAATACTGTAAGTGTATTGTACTAAATGATTCATTGAAATGTGCATACATAGTAGTTAACGTGATTTAAAATAAAGTGTATTATTTGTCTTTGTTATTTGTCAAGATGGGTTAAAATTTAACAGGAGAGAAGATGGTTGTAATAGGCCATTCAAAAAATTTGTTTTTAAGTTTTTAGCAAGACAGGCAGGGCTCTTAGATACCCAAACTTTTAAAATATTGGCTAGTGCATTAGGGCAGCCATACTTTGACTATGCTGCAGCCTTTTGGTACCATGGTAGTTATAAATAAAAAAGAAAAATAAATTGTGGGAGGAAACCGGGGAACCCGGTGGAAACTCACATGAGCACAGGGAGAACGTGTAAACTCCACACAGAAACGTCAGCTGGCTTGGTAAGGACTAGAACCAGTGACGTTCTTACTGTGAGGCAACACTGCTAACCACTGGGCCACCGTGCCACCCATCTAGGAAAGGAGGAGTAGGGGTGAAAGGGGGGATTCTTCAAAACGAAGATGGCTGTGATATGGAACTTAGGGCATTTATAGTGGCTTAGGAATCGTCTGATTGGTGAATCATAAATTGGATAATGCGGGACCAGCCACAGCAATCATAAGCACGTGATCCTCTCGAAATTAGTTTATAAATAAACTTAACAAAAAAAAATTGTTAAATATAAAATGTTTTAATAAAAACATTTATGAATTAAAAATAACACACATATATATATATATATATATATATATATTCTCTAAAATATCTTTCCACTTTTATTTGTCTAACATGAGATGCTACAAGTCCTGATGAACTGAATGTTCTCTTTGAAGTGAGGCAGGAAGGTCAAACATGAAAGTGAAAAGCTATCGATAAAGTCATAGTTGTCTTGCCATGGGCTGTTTTGTTCAGTAATATCATAGTCAATCCCAGCAGCCTTAGTGGTGTGTATCTTAAAACCATTGGCTTGAACAAAACAAAAAAACATTCTCCTCGGGGCTGAAACTTCACTGAGCACTGCTGATAAACATTATTTTTATGATGTACAGAATGGCAAATCTGGTGCTAAACCTCTTCACGACACACTGGAAGCTTTTGGTATCACAGACTGAGAAATGTTATTTTATTTTATGCATTACCGAGCATGTGGATTGGTTACTGTTGAACACAATTTGCTTTTATAGTATAAAATAAAAGAGATAATAAATAACTGTGCAGAGAGCAAGTGAGGCTTGGTGTTAAGCCACACCCCACGTCTTGCATAATTACATGCATAATGAGGACCCTTTAACTCCACATGGCCACAAACAAATGTTAAACACAAAGGAAGATATTCTGAAGAATGTATTTGTGTTCCTGCTATGGACTACTATGTTTTTTTTTCCAATTCTTCAGTATATCTTGTTTTGTGTTTTTGTGAAAAATCATAAAAGTTTAGAACCACTTGAGTGTGCGTAAATGATGAGAAAAATGGATTTTTAGGTAAACTATACCTTTGACAGCCCATGGTCCTCATGAGAAGCTTATAATTTGGACTTTTTGAGGTAAATCTAAATCTAATGGATTTTTATTTTTATTTTGTTTTGTTTTCTGTCTCGCTATTATGACTCCTTTCTCGCAGATTTCCAAGTTTGCATCCGACTTATATATATATATATATATTGTGTTTTTTTAGCAATACACTGCCTGACAAAAGTCTTGTCGTCGATCCCAGTTGTAAGAAACAAATAATCACTTGACTTCTAGTTGATCATTTGAAAATGAAATGGCAGAAGGTAGATTTTTCTGATGAATCATCTGTTGAACTGAATCCCAATCATCACAAATACTGCAGAAGACCTATTGGAACCCGCATGGACCCAAGATTCTCACAGAAATCAGTCAGGTTTGATGATAGAAAACTCGTGCTTTGGGGTTATATTCAGTATGGGGGCGTGCAAGAGATCCGCAGAGTAGATGGCAACATCAACAGCCTGAGGTATCATGACATTTGTGCTGCCCATTACATTACAAACCACAGGAGAGGGCAAATTCTTCAGCAGGATAGCACTTCAGCACATCAAAGTTCCTGAAAGCAAAGAAGGTCAAGGTGCTCCAGGATTGGCCAGCCCAGTCACCAGACATGAACATTATTGAGCATGTCTGGGGTAAGATGAAGGAGGAGGCATTGAAGATAAATGCAAAGAGTCTTGATGAACTCTGGGAGTCCTGCAAGAACACTTCTTTGCTATTCCAGATGACTTTATTAATAAGTTATTTGAGTCATTGCAGAGATGTATGGATGCAGTCCTCCAAGCTCATGAGAGTCATACAAAATATTAATTCTTTTTCCACTGCACCATGACTTTATATTCTATACTGTACATTATTTATGTTAAGTGACAAGACTTTTGTCTAAGCAAAGTCAGACCTTACTGTCCTAATTAATTAATTAAAAAATCAAGACATTATATTTTATTTTGGCCCACTCCTTTAAGCCACTCCTGATACCAAATGATCAAGTTATTAATTGTCGTTCCTAAAACTTAGATAGGCGACTAGATTTTTGTCAGGTAGTGTACATTATACATGTATCCAGGTCAGGTGTCTAAAAATTCAGAATTGCAAATTGTACAAAAGAAAAATCTGAATTTAACAAAAAAGAAGACATTTAATAAAAAATAAAAAAATAATAATAATTTTTAATTTTTAAGTCACAAGTTACTTTTTTCACATTTTAATTTAAAAGTGGAAATAAACATCAGTGTCTCAATATACTTTCATAGTACAAAAACGCGCTTCCTGAACAATGTTCCTTTCGAATCATACTTATAACTCATATTCAAAGTGAATGACTGAATTTTTGGGTCAACTATAGTACCATTTTTTACCATAACCATTCTACTCTAAATGTACAGTATATTAATGACTGCTAATACCTTTATCAATATTTTCATGCGCTCACTTGCCAACATTTAATGAGGAAAAAAGACTTTTACGAAACCAACGACCCATAAAACCATCCCTCAATACATGTGCCAAGAAGATGAATGTTTCAAACAGTGACATTAACAAGTGTTGATAACAGCAGATTGCTAATGCTTGATGCCATTCCAGTAACATTGTGTTCCCTGGTTAGCACTGACATCATCTACAAACTCATTACAAGTGGCTTTGGCCTTTAAACGCCAAATTTCGTTGCATAATACGGGCCTTCAATAGAAACATAACAACAACGCTGAGATGGCTTAACCAGAGTCCGCTAATCCAAACCACAATCAGCCAGACACAGAGTTAAGCTACTGGCTCCAAAACATTAAATATTAAGTGAGACTGTTCTGGGAACTGTACAGCAGAGACTAAAATTGCAATTCTGTAATCCCGCAGAGCTTGTATGTGACATTTAGAGACATGTAATTTCCATTTTAGAACCTCAAGACTTGATGACCACTGAGTACCGTTATATAAACTGCAACTAGCCATTGATATAAAGCACTGTATTTTGTTTTGAAATGGACATGACTTCATTTGGGAAATTGGAAATACGTGCTTTAGCCTACGCTTTTGTGAAACTGCAAAAGATTTATTTAAACATAGGTTTGATTGATGTTTATTGGTAAAATTAAGGCATTGGGGCAGTATAGCACCAACAACTTTTGTTCATTTTCACACTAATAATATTATTATCAAAGAATAAAGAATTATTTTTATGTAGTTCTTTGCTCAATAATAAAATGTATGTAATTCTTTTGCCCAAATAAATACCATAAAACTATGTAACAGTGATTTGCACACCTGTCAACCCTCCTGTTTTTTCCGGGATTCTCCTGTATTTTACCATCTTATCCCACTATCATCCTGTTTTCCATTTTCCTGTAATTTTAACCTGTCTATGAAAGTTGTCAATCTATGCACAGTCAGTCATCCTTATACGCATAGTTCCACCGAACCACCAGGGGGCCCCATCACTCTGAAATGTGATATAATGACAAGAGCTTTTGTTTTTGTTTTTTGGCTTGAAACACTATAAAATGATAATAAAGATGGCTGCATTGCATTCCTTTCCATTCAATCCATGCACCGTCCCCTTCCTATGCAACCTCCACATCAGTCAATTCATAAAGTTATGTGACTGTCGGACGCTCGTTATAAAGATAAACAAACACTTTTCCCTGGGTATCTTCTGTTACGCACGATTTGAAGAGGAACTAAAGTGGACATTTTGGGCTTTGGGTGCGTGTTTCTTCGTGAAATTTAAATTTACTGTATTTATTTTGCTAGCATACATTGTTATTCTTTAGGTGAACAATTATTCATTCGAGTTAATCGACTGAAAAAAAATGTTTTGGTAATCTTTAATCAAAATGGCGTCCATCTCTGTTGATGTCAGTTTGATGGCTTTAGCCACAATGTTCTTAACCATGCCCCTATTACCGTTAGCTTGCTATAAGGGAATGATGCGCAAAATGAAAACCCCGCCCCCTACTCAATATTCAGTTTCATTTGGAAGTACATCAACATACTGAAATAAAAGTCTCAGCAACTTTCGGTTCACGCAGACTTTAAACTGAAAAATACACACAATAAAGTGTAAACATGTCTGTCTTGGTGTGCTTTATCTTAAACACAGCTAATTGTGTCTTAAATGAGCATAAACAGTTAGTGATCGAAAGGTCATTATAGATCTTTGCATGACCTGTTCGCTTGGTGAATTGTACGACAAGCCCCGCCTTCTAGTGGGCGTGTACAAGAACATACAAACTTACAACAAAACATATCCTAAGTAACGTTTTTCAGATTCGTGAAAATGTAAACAGTGCCCACTAGTGGATTTGTAGTCTGAAACGTACAATGAAACTCCCCAAAGCAATGTATTTTACATTTCGTAAAAATGTAGGCTGGGCAGCACGGTGGCGCAGTGGATAGTGCTCTCGCCTCACAGCAAGAAGGTCGCTGGTTCGAGCCTCGGCTGGGTCAGTTGGCGTTTCTGTGTGGAGTTTGCATGTTCTCCCCGTGTTTGAGTGGGTTTCCTCCGGGTTCCCCCACAAGTCCAAAGACATGCGGTATAGGTGAATTGGGTAAGCAAAATTGTCCATATTGTATGAGTGTGAATAGGTGTGTATGGGTGTTCCCCAGTGATGGGTTGCAGCTGGAAGGGCATCCGCTGCGTAAAACATATGCTAGATAAGTTGGCAGTTCATTCCGCTGTGGCAACCCCAGATTAATAAAGGGACTAAGCCGAAAAGAAATGAAGAAAAATGTAGGCTAAGACAGTGTTTCCCAACCCTGTTCCTGGAGGCACACCAATAGTATATATTGTGTCTCCCTTATATGACCCATTCATTACAGGTTTTGGAGTCTCTTCTAATGTTCTGCTGAGTTGATTCAGGTGTGTTTGATTAGTAAGAGGTTGGAAATGTTTAATGTTGGTGTGCCTTCGGGAACAGGGTTGGGAAAAACTGGCCTAAGACACATATTTTCATTGAGCCTGGGCTGGGCAAATAGGAAGAAGGCTACTAATCCAATATGAATAACTAACTAAGCAAACAAGCCAGCTAATAAATATTGATAAAAATAACGTAGTGGACTACATGGGTCAAGATTCTATTTATTACAATAAACTATTGAGGTAAAAGAGTCAAGTCCTTGAAAAAACATTGACAGAGAAACATTGTTTGCCGAACCGTCCCAGTCACATGGCGACAAAATACCGGCTTCTCAAGGCTTTGTCCTTCAGCAGTTCCCTCACAAAATCACTCTCTTAATCCTAATCAAAATGTCAGCGTACCTGGAGAATACGAGAGTTCAGATGATCACCACAACCTCTGACACTGAAGCGTGAGGCGAATATAACCAGGGTACCCAGTGTTGTGCGATTTAACAATATAGAGACACAATGGAACAGCCTAATTAGCCATATGGGGTCTTTTTTGGGGGGGCTACGGATGATTGGTCCATGGCCGTCCCTCAGAATATGCATAGTGCTTTGCCAAAGCCTGCAGTAATTGTCTCATTTTAACAGAGGGTGTGTGCTTTAGAGCCACAATATGCCATTGCATTAAAACAAAAGCACAGATTATTAAAGCACCACAAAATATTTCAGCATAGGTCAGATTTCCAGCTTTCAAAGAAATAAAAATGAAAATAGGCAAGGAAAGCCTGAAGCCTTTGATATTGGAACTCTTTGCCCAGTTCAATCAGTTTTATTTTGCTTTGATTTCAGTTTTCACCAATGTACTCTATTTTGCAACAAACTGCACAAATGTTTTATGCTTCTTTTTTGAGCTCATAAAACATTACATTACTCCAAATCATTTTACATTTGTTATTTAAATACTAAATGAATGCATAGTTACTTTTAATCTGTGCCGAAATATATATGCATACACTTTTGCATTATTGCACATGCTCTTATGAAACGTATGCACTAAAGTGGAACCCAAAATAGCCTTCAGTACCAAATGGAAATATTTTTCCATTGTGTAAAGCGCTCAGTTGATAAAATGTAAAAATGTGTTTACTGATTCATGACACTTTAAAAAGATTTACACCTATTTATTTATAATTTATAAAAATATTAAATAAAATATAGATTCAGGGTCTCACAGTGGCGCAGTGGGTAGCACGATCGCCTCACAGCAAGAAGGTCGCTGGTTTGAGCCTCGACTGGGTCAGTTGGCATTTCTGTGTGGAGTTTGCATGTTCTCCCTGTGTTGGCGTGGGTTTCCTCCGGGTGCTCCGGTTTCCCCCACAAGTCCAAAGACATGCGCTATAGGTGAATTGGGTGAGCTAAATTGTCCGTAGTGTATGTGTGTGAATGAGTGTGTATGGATGTTTCCCAGTGATGGGTTGCAGCTGGAAGGGCATCCGCTGCGTAAAACATATGCTGGATAAGTTGGTGGTTCATTCCCCTGTGGCAACCCCAGATTAATAAAGGGACTAAGCCGAAATGAATGAATGAATGAATATAGATTCATTATCTCAGACTCTAGCATAAACTCAAATATGCATCAATAACAGCATAAAAGCATCAAGAGATATTTTGTCTTGATGAGATATCAATTTTCAAATCTTCAACTCCCATTTGCTTCTTTGAGTAGAACAGAATGTCATTTTGGCCCTTAGAAGAGATTAAAAAGACACGAATGTTTTTCATTTTTAGCTCACAATACACTAACTTGAGGTCAATATATTTATGTAATTGAATGCATAAACAAACACATATCCACATCTGCATCAAAAAATGTATATTAATGCCCTTCTGCAATTTTAATAACTTTTGAGTCTATTATTCCATGCAGTCTTGTGGAACAGCATGCACTACAGTGCACGAAAACATTACATCCTGTGATGTTCTCTCAATATTTCTTGATATCTCAAAATGGAAACCAAAAAATAATTATTTTTAAAAATGCTCCATCATGCACCACACATCTGAAAACATCGATTTTAATGTTTCATGACATTTTTATAGTTGTTGTTAAATAATGGTTATATCCAACCATAATTTGGAATAAACTTCAAATTGGATCAAACTGTGTCGAAATGAGGTGTGTTTTAAACCTGCTTCCTGTTGTTCAGGCTTCCAACATGAAATAAATAAATAAATAAACAAATTACCATATGGCCCATCTCAGGCTCCAGGATCTATACGCTTCAAACATCTTAAAAACATCAAATGCGAGAAATAATATCATAATGTGCTATATAAAGTATTCAAATACAAATTCTGCGGGGTTTTTTAACGCAACATATTATTATATCAGAAATGCATGTAAATGAATCGGCTTTTGCGTAATCACGTCATTGTTGTGACTTCAGATTCCATCAATCCATATTCTAACAAAGGCCTGCGGTCCCTGGGAACAGGACATATGATGATGCAGGACCGCGAGTGATGCAGGAAAAACACGGATGGACGTGCGCTCGCACTCGCTCAGATCTGGTAAACACCGGAGAAATCCTGCCGTTCGGACATCGTTCGACATTCGTGACGGATCATTTATTTGTCTTAGACGCAAAAGCATCGACTTCATTAACCTTCATTTCAATCAATATTCATCACCCCACCCATCAGGTTCCCGCATCAACATCTCCCCACCGACCGACCGACCGACCTACCATTCCGTGCCAGCTGCCCGTCCGATGATCCCGGTCCGGTGACAGTCCAGTCCTGTTCAAAACATCCCGGAAGGCGACGCTTTATAAAAACCACTGTATCAAACAGATGAAAAGAAAGTCTAACGCTGGAGGATTAAAGCCTGAGTTTGCGATGCTGAATCACTGCGCGCTCACCATTGTGCTGCAGGATGATGCCTGTACCATTATGGATCCTACCAGCGTAGTGATGGCAAAACGGGAGGAGGAGGAGAGGGTGGGGGGTGCGGGAGACGGGTTGCGTGGCAACGGGAGGGAGCACACGATGACGTCAAGGCCGAGAGCGGTCTCATAGGAGTGAGGAGGAGATGGAAAGGAGCGGCGGTCTGATCGCGGATCTGGAGATTGGCGGATCTATGCGCACATGACCGCCGACTGCGTGTTTGGAGGCGGGCAGAGAGACAGAGAGAGAGGCGATTCATTTGAAGCGATCGGGTCGTTCGAAGAATCAGTTCAAATGAATCGACTCACAGCAGACTATTAGGGGCGGCTATTAAAAAGTATAACCGAAGTCGGATCTAGCGCGTTATTATTGGGATATGCTTAAAATTGTGGTCGAGTAAGATCAGAACGAGTTAATTAAACAATATAATATCCTCAAACGATTTATTTTTGTCAAATTTTAGGGGTTTGTTCTGGCACACATTTCACTTTTTAATAAAACAACAAACAAAGAAACACAAAAATAGACGAAGAAATGTCATTTCTGTTTAATTTGACCAATAGTTATAAATAAATGGAAAGTAGGCTAACGTACTGAGATGTTATAGGCTATTTTACTGTAAATATAACCTATTATTGAATCCAAATAATTTGTAAGCATCCTCGAATTAGAAAAACTGACAAAACGTCCATATAGTTATACCTTTAATACTTTCAGTTCATATCTACCTAAAGTTCTTTCTTGTATAATCTTGCATAAGCGCTTGAATTAGAATCGGTTCAAATGAACGATTCATTCGCGAATCACTCGCGAATTGACGACTGCCAGTACTACAACACTATAAACACTGCACCTATAGTTTGCATATCTGTTTATCTGTTGAATATCTGTGTATCCATGTTATCAATATTTCCATAGAATAATTGTTTGTATATGTAATTGAAGCATATGCATTTAGAAGATATTAAAGGGATAGTTTAATAAAAAAATGAAAATTTACGCACTATTTACTTACCATCAAGTGGTTACAAACCATTATGAGCTTCTTTCATCCCTTAAACACAAAAGAAAATACTTTGAACAAAACTGGAAACCTGTAACCATTGACTTCCATAGTATTTGATTTTCCTACTATGGAACTCAATGGTTACAGGTTTTCAACTTTCTTCAAAGTATTTTCTTTTGTGTTCAACCGAAGAAAGAAACTCATACAGGTTTGAAACAAGTAAAATGTGAGTACATGATGAGGGAATTTTCATTTTTTGAGTGAACTATCCCTTTAATAACTAAAATATAAATTCATATATACAAAACAATAATACTGAACGCATTATTGCTTTTTTTATGCTCTCATTTCCTTATAACATCTAAGTTCCTGCATTTAAGAGGCTGTGTAACGGAGTGTAATTTGATTACAACTCCTCTATTTCTCGAGTCCCTGTGATGTTTTCACTTATACAAAAAAGCCTGTCAGCCCCAGCTATCAGGCAAGCTGTCATCTTTAGAAACGTTTAGTGCAATGTCAAGTGCAGAACTTGCTGAATGTGCGAGAAGCTGCTCTAGGCGTCTATCTCACTATCACAGCCCTGTCTCTATGAGAATATTGCTGTAATCGCACCCATCCTTGTACGGGACTATCTGTCCAACAGCTCGTGCGTAACAATATCCTTCTATACTTCTCAAATACTAACACCCCCAAGCCCTATATTGCGGATATGCTCTGTGGAGACATTCATGTGCTGCTTTGGACTGTATTGAACTTATATTAGAATATTACATCTGATCTGCATGTTTGCTGTCAGAATAAACATCTGTAAATATTGATGAACCTACATTTTTTTACATGTCTAGTGTACAAATTGTGTTTTAATGTTTTAATTTAGTGTCAATGAATCATGATTTTGTGTCCATCGGATAAAGTATAATAAAGTTAATGGCGGAATGACAAAATACACTCAAAAGAATGAATAAAATAAAAATTATTTTGGGATCAAAATATGGACAAAACCAACTTTTTGAATTTATTTATTTATTTATTTATTTGTTTGTTTGTTTGTTTGCTTGTTTGTTTGTTTGTTATTATTGTTATTATTATTGTTTATTATTATTATTGCTGTTGTTTGTCATTGTGAATATTTATTTATTTATTTGTTTATTTTATTTGTTTGTTTATTAGTATTATTATTATTATTATTATTTGTAGTAGTAGTATTGTTATTTTTGTTTTTGTTTTTGCTGTTATTATTATTATTATTATTATTATTATTATTATTATTATTATTATTATTATTATTATTAATGTTGTTGTTGTTATTGTTAATAATATTTATAATTATTATTTATTATAATTGTATTATTTTTGTTATTATTATTCATTCATTCATTCATTTTCATTTCGGCTTAGTCCCTTTATTAATCTGGGGTCGCCACAGCGGAATGAACCGCCAACTTATCCAGCATATGTTTTACGCAGCCGATGCCCTTCCAGCTGCAACCCATCTCTGGGAAACATCCATACACACCCATTCACACTCATACACTATGGACAATTTAGTCTACCCAATTCACCTGTACCGCATGTCTTTGGACATGCACCCGGAGCACCCGGAGGAAACCCACGCCAACACAGGGAGAACATGCAAACTCCACACAGAAACGCCAACTGACCCAGCCGAGGCTCGAACCAGCGACCTTCTTGCTGTGAACCGAACGTGCTACCCATTGCGCCACTGTGAATCTACCCTCATTCAAATCGTGATTTTAACGAATTTTTATGTCTTGGTGTACAGTTAACATTGCGAGGAGCAGATCGAGTTTACTGTCAGTCGCTTTAATCGCATGCAAGTTTAATAGCATTTAGCAGAACATTTAATGAGTGATATTAATATAAACATGACAGTTATGTTTATTTTGTTACATTCATTCATTCATTTTCATTTCGGCTTAGTCCCTTTATTAATCTGGGGTCGCCACAGCGGAATGAACCGCCAACTTATCCAGCATATGTTTTACGCAGCGGATGCCCTTCCAGCTGCAACCCATCTCTGGGAAACATCCATACACACCCATTCACACTCATACACTACGGACAATTTAGCTTACCCAATTCACCTGTACCGCATGTCTTTGGACTTGTGGGGGAAACCGGAGCACCCGGAGGAAACCCACGCCAACACAGGGAGAACATGCAAACTCCACACAGAAACGCCAACTGACGCAGCCGAGGCTCGAACCAGCGACCTTCTTGCTGTGAGGCGAACGTGCTACCCACTGCGCCACTGTGAGGCCTTCATTCATTCATTTCATTATTATTATTATTATTACTGATGTTTTTGTTGTTATTGTTAATCATATTTATTATTATTATTATTATTATTATTATTATTATTATTATTATTATTATTATTATTATTATTTTTTTTTTATTCATATTATTATTATTATTATTATTATTTTCAATGTAATTTTTCATTCATTCATTTTATTATTATTAGTAATAGTAGTAGTAGTAGTAGTAGTAGTAGTACTGCTGTTGTTGTTATTGTTAATAATATTTATTATTATTATTATTATTATTGTTTTTATTATTATTATTTGTAGTAGTAGTATTTTTATTTTAGTTTTTGCTGTTGTTGTTATTATTGTTATTATTATTATTATTAGTGCTGTTGTGTATTGTTAATAATATTTATTATTATTATTATTATTATTATTATTATTATTATTATTATTATTATTATTATTATTATTATTATTATTTATTTTTTCATTCATTCATTCATTTTCTTTTCGACTTAGTCGACTTTATTAATCTGGAGTCCCCACAGCGGAATGAACCACCAACTTATCCAGCATATGTTTTACGCTGCCCTTCCAGCTGCAACCCACGCTACGGACAATTTAGCCTACCCAATTCACCTATGGCGCATGTCTTTGGACTTGTGGGTGAAACCAGAGCACCCAGAGGAAACACACTCGAACATGGGGAGAACATGCAAACTCCACACAGAAATGCCAACTGACCCATCCACGAATCAGTATCAATGTAATTTTTAATCGAACAATTTGTCTATATTTGACCCAAAATTAAACAACCCAACATGTTTTTAGAGTGTATAGGGAATATCAGTATGAAAATGATCAACTTGCTCTGCAGACTTTGTGGGTGCTGTGGAAAAGTGCACACATATCTAATGAATCCATATAAACTCAACTGTGTTTTAGAGTGGACTGGAGTGGCACATAAAAAGGCTGCAGTGTTATAGAGGAGAATCAGATACATATTTCATGATTGTTGGACAACAAGTTAGTGGTGAAATGATTCAGTGACAGATCTTAAAAACTTAAAGCCTGATCAAAAAAAAAATGTTCAAGAGTAAATTCATTTAAGAGATGCTGCAGCAAAGGGATTTTGGTATAATAGTATAATGGAAATAAAACATCCAAAATGAGGCAACACGGTGGCTCAGCGGTTAACACTATCACCTCACAGCAAGAAGGTCAAGTTTGAGTTCTGACTGGGCCAGTTGGCATTTCTGTGTAGAGTTTGCATGTTCTCCTCATGTTGGCGTGGGTTTCCTACCGGTGCTCCGGTTTCCCCCACAATCCAAAGACATGCGCTATAGGTGAATTGAATAAACTAAATTGGCCGTAGTGAATGTGTGTGAAAAAATGTGTGTGGATGTTTTCCAGTACTATATTGTGGCTGGAAGGGCATCCGCTGTGTAAAGCATATGCTAGGATAAGTTGGCGGTGCATTCCGCTGTGGCGACCCCTGATGACAAAGCCAAAGGAAAATGAATGAATGAATGAATGAACATCCAAAATAGACTTTTAAGTGTTTCTTTTTGTCACACAATTTGCTTCTGTCGTTGTAAGGCATGTTTTTAAAGGTCATTTTCTCAAAATGTGTTTTTGTTTTTCTTCTCTTGAGTGAATCCTTAAATCTTTAGCAACATTTCCATACACCAAACTTCACCCTTTTATGCATATCTACACTATCGGCCAAAAGTTTTGGGTCAGTAGGATTTTTAAATGTTTTAAAACAAGCTTCTCCTGCTCACCAAGGCTGCATTTATTTCATCAAAAATACAGTACAAATTGTAAAATTGTGAAATGTTATTGCAATAAAATAGTAATAAAATTGTAATAGTAATAAAAGAAATAATGACTGGAGTAATCATTTCATTTGAAACTACGTACAATAAGAATGCAGTAATTTAAAATTGATATTTAATAAAGGCTGCCTTGATGAGCAGAATATTTTTATTAATTTTTTTAATACATAAAATAAAAAACTAACC
>CAIGQW010052713.1:3908676-3922725 GCA_903798125.1 Danio choprae
TATATATATATATATATATATATATATACAGTGCTCAGCATATATAAGTACACCCCTCACAAATCTATCTTTTAAATTAATATTTTTAATAGGAAGCTATACAATATTATATGCATATACATTAGATTAGTCCATGCTGAAGCCAAATCTGGAGCTTATCTAACAAAATAACTTACGATAACGCTCCAAAAACTAGTACACCCATATTTATGTTATAGAAAAATATTAAATACAAATAAAAAAAGAGGAAAAATCAAGAAAAGCAAAAAAATTGTAAACTTTAGTTGAAATTTTTGTAGTTTTTTTTTTGCAATATTTTGCTTGAATTTAATTGTATCATCTTTCAATTTCTAAATATGTTTGGTGACTAAAATATTATTTGAATAAATGTATCTGTTTGATAAATATGTTTTGTTTAAATGCACCAAAATACATTGCCTGTATTCACTGAGAAATGCATACAAATATTCATTTTCAAAATGGGCCGTACTCAATTATGCTGAGCACATATATATACATATACATATATATATCCACCAGAATGAAATTTTATTCAAATTTGATGTAATAAAAAAGCTAAATTATAATGATAACAATAAATGGGTTACACTTCAGAAAATATATTTATTTATTTTTTTTTCCCTGAAGTATTAGCCATATATTTTCATGATTAAAAATAGCTTTTTTCTATCTTCAATTCTTTATTAAATTACGACTTGCATCATATTTGTTCTCAAATATCTGGATGCGTGGCATCATTACGCCATGCGTAATACGTGGGTATTTATCTATTTAATATGCAAATACGTTGGTAGGTAACAAACCACAGATACAGCACTTACCGCCCATGTTTAAATGCCCCAGTTAAAAGGGTCAAATAAAACAAACCTGGATTATGCATTTCTTCATTTGTTTTGCTTTTGTAACCATACAGATCTGGATGCGTGCGTGGCCACCGCGGACTGCGCCTCAGCGAAACAACTTTTCGTGGTATTTTCCTCCCCAGTCGAGGAGAGTTTCTATAGAGACGCCTCGTGTTGCTGCTGTGACGGTGCAGCTCCCGTGGAAAGTAACCAATGAGCGGCGGGTTTGCGGGTGTCTGGTTACTCCCTCTCCGGCGGCCAGGAGGTGCTCTCACGGGCGGAGAGAGATCTGAGCCTCTCGGGCTGGAAGGGTGACTCGGCTTCTCGGAGGAACCGAATACGCGCAGTCTGTTTACAGCCGCGTAAAAGATCCATTCACTCGTAGTCTGCGTAGTTTTTTATACCATAGGAAGAATCCAAAGGGTACGGGTTACATTTTTCCAAAGAGGACATGATGGACCTCACAATTCGACGGATCTTGTGAAGTTAAAGTGGAAACCTGTTGCCTGTTCGGAGTGGGTTTTCATTTCAGGTTTGCTGGTGGATGTGATGCTGGACTCTTGTTTGCGCTCTGGCTTGTAGTTGGAGCGAAGTTTGAAGTTGTGGGACACTTATTTGAGAGGTAAGTTTACGTTTTTTACTTTAGTATTTTGCTTGAGTTTGATGCTGCTTCTCCTCGCAAAAGTTAACCAGCGTTTATATTGGTCTGTAAACCGCGTTGACCATGAGGCACCGGGGTTCGGATTAGGAGAGGGGGTTTATGTTGATGTTTGCGACTTTTATTTGGACTTTACTCTAGTTTCGTTGTCAAAAAATGTTTTTAGAAGACTTTATGTACATGTTGAAAGCAGAATGTGTCAAATGTTGTGTACAGTGAGTGTTGGATGGTGCAGCGAGTTGGAAGTAACCGCAGGTGTTTGATGGAGGCCATTGGTCCACTTGAGGGACTCTTCGGATGATTTATTTCTGCTTTTATTATCTAGTTTTTGTCAGTGCTAACGAAATCTTATTTTCAACCTTTTATATGGCGTAAATTTATGACCATTATTTTGGTTTCTTTCTTAAAGCCTGACACTCCCAACGAATATTAACAATGTTTTTACTACAAATAAAAACGTGAAAAAAAAAAAAACATGGTTATTGTTGTTAAACAAGTAGGTTTTTGGATTTGGATTTTGGATTTTCTCCTTAACATAATTTCAGAAAAGTATTCTTTGCAAATTCTAAATGTTGAAATCACATTAGCAACCAATGACTATCAAAGTACAACATTGTTCACAGTCAATTAAATAGTGCTAATGTTGTTTTGAAGTCATACTTACATGAGATTTCAGGCCGACTATTCAAAGTACCATGGTGAATAATATAGGGAGCGTGTCACAAATTGTCACTTAACAAATGTGTGTATATAAAACCAACTACCTCAATCTGGTTCTGCTACCCTAACCAAGGCATTTGTAGTCAAACGTTTGTTATACAAATGGTTGGTTAGGTAACTAATCTGCCAAAAAAGGTTACTCTACATTTACTATAATAAAACCATGATTAATTTTCATAAGAGCCCTCAAATCACACTAAGTATAATGTTATGAATATAATAACGTAATGCCTCAAATCACTCTGTGTAATGGAGATTTTGAAAGTATAAAAGTTACAAATCAGGTTTGCATGTGGTTTTACTACAGAAGAGTCAAACCAACAGAAAAAGTACTGTGGTATTCCTTAAAGTAAATTTGCTAATATGCTAATTTGGTGACCATGAGTATGGAATGAAGTAATAAGTAATAGTAATATTGCGATTATGATGTTTGATTAATGGTGACTATAAAGTAATTGTTGACTTTTAAAGTGATGGGTCACCAAAAAAAAATTGCTAAGAAAATATAAGACAAATAGATTTTTTTCCCCCTCATCAAGACAATTTTATGTAAAATCTTGATCTTTGGTGACTTATAAAATGCAAATCAATAGATACTTAGGGACATTCAGAGTCAGAAATCCTCTAAAGGTTAAACAAAAAGAATGCTTGTGCAAGAAACTGAACATTATCTAGGACCGAGGCTTTGGATTAATGTTATAAACAAGTATTTCAATCTAGTAATTTCATGGATTATTACCTGACATCCACCCCAATCTCTATAAAATGTATGCTTTTTTTATCCAGTAATCATAAGTGACCTGTGGTAAAGCCTCATTCAGTACCACTGTATTATCATCACAGACCATTACTGTACCAAAGTACTCTTTTTAAGGGTTAGAAGGCTCAGCTTTTTACATCCTAATGGCCATCATCATCATGAGTTTCAGGAACCTCTCATCCTCACATGCACTTCAGCTCTCCAAAGTTGTCATTTGAGAGCTGCAACTTGTCATTTTTAGTCTGTTTATATCTCACAATGCCACTCCTGATCTAATGGCAGGCAGAACCGTCTCGTTCCCATATAAGCAAAAGTAGTTCTTACGAAATTACTCTGTGTGGTTTGCAGTTCACAGAATTAGCAGCGAAAGAGCAGTTTCTTGCAGAGAGGAATGTTCCTGACGCTGAGGGTGTCTGATTCATCCAGTCATAGTTATAGGGGCCAATACAAGTTCTTGTTTTCTTTTGTACGGTGGTCTGAAGGTTTGTTTTATCCTCTGCTCTGGGCTCAATGGATCTTTTGTTTTAGGTCTCTCCATTGGAGTTCGGGAAGTTTGTGTGCAGCTTTACATCTGGGTTATGCTTGGTAGTTTTAAAGTTCATTTGTGCAGTAGAGGAGACTGTTTCAGACTCAAAGTCCATTCACACCAAGGATAAAGGATACAAGTATAGCTCTAAATATCATTCTTAATTTGAAACAATATCCTAAGTCCACACATAGTCCACTCCACACACTTATTATAAAAATGGTACAGAGGAACAGTATCATTGGAATCAGTTTCCTAATATATTTTTTCTTCAATAATAAAGCCATCCACAGTAAGTCAACCTACATTGTAAAAAAAATGCTGGGTTCCACACAATCGATTTGTGTTGGGGCAACATGAAGCAATTAAGCTAACTTATTTATTAATTTTTTTACAAATTTAAGTGGATTGAACATAAAAAATTAAGTTGTCCACCCCCCCAAAAAACAATAATTGTGTTGTTTCAGCTCATTTTAAACAAGTAGTTTGAACAAATGGCAAACATAAACATTTTTGAGTGTAACTTTAAATATTACACTGCTCTCTGGAATACTTGATTTTGATTGGTCAGCATTTCAAGGTATATTACTCCGCCATACACTAAAAAAAAGATAGCCATTTGGTTGAACATGATTTAATCGTGGACAGTGGTTCCACGTGTTTACACCAAATTATCTTTTCAACACTGGATGATCTTAAACCAGCTTAAAATATTTGTGCTCATTGAACATGAACAATGACTTTCATTTAAACGTGATTTTAAATATTTCTATTTAACTGGAATTAATGGTTTTGGTTGAACTTCAATTATTCATGTTAAATGAACACACACATTTTGAGCTGGCTCACGGTTAAATAATGTTCAACCAAAGTGCTATTTTTTGGATTATAACAACCAATTAAACTAATAAAATAGGTTCATCCCAGTACTACAAATCATCTTGACCATTAGTGAATTCTTATCTTTCGCACCATCTTACGACTGAATAATAATACAAGTAGGTTAGTGTAGGCTGCATCCTGCAGTTTGAAACATTTTTCTTTCTGCAAGCTCTGTTTGATTAAAGAGCTAGTAAATTATTACTGCTCAGATCAATTTTATTGCTACTATTTGTGTGATTTAGTGACATATAGCCATGTTATAAGTGGGATAATGTACATCCAGCTGGTTGTTTTCACCGAAAAATGCCCTTCAGTCTTAAGCCCAGTTTATACTCCTGCATTGAGTGATCACTGTACCCCAGAATGCATCCCCTGCATGTAGCTGGGGTTTTAAGTTTATATTGGAAATGGGTGCGATGCTACTGTACAGTTTTTGAAACTCGCACTCATTCAGGGAAGAAAGAGGCGGGAAACATTCAACCACTTTATTCATAAATAAAACACAAAACAAAAGTATTCATCCAGAGCTTCTCTGTGTGACTCAGGACTTGTTAAACACTTAAGCCAGGCATACACTGTGCAATTTTGAGGCGAATTCTTGTGTGAATCGTGACGGATTTTAGCTTTATCGTGCATTGTTTGTCGGGCTGTGTTCGTGTCATTTAAAGGACGAATGGAGAGGCAATTAAACTCAAGATGGAATCACACATTTGAATCAGAGCTAGGAACTGATTGAGTTAATCTCAGAATTTTTGCCCTTACTGCACCTGCGTGAAAACTAAAACAGACACACACACTTCCAGGTTCATGGGTGTGCAATATTAATGAATATATTCCAGAATGCATGGAAACAATTGAAAAGTGGATTTTCTGTTTATATATTTGTGAGATGCAGATCTGATTAGGAAAAAAATATTAATTTGTTGTGGTTTTAAATTCTTCCTTTCCACTGAAGCTTCACACTCATTCTCATTGGGTGGTGTAAATACACCATGTACTGGTATGTCAACCCCCATTAAACAAAAAAGAAGAAACAGCGGTAATACATATTGATTTCATATGCACAGTGTGGGCAGTCAAGCCGCTACTGAGCCTGCCATTCACAGATCTTGCATTTTCCATTGCTGCTACGTTTAGTTACACTTTGTGAGAGGTAGAAGTATAAATGAAGCAGAAGTATAAATTGTTTTTTTTTATATACAACAGTGCTTCACTTCTCGTTGGGCTGCTGATAAGCCTGTCGGGCTTCATTCTGTGAGAATAACCAGTTTAGTGAACATTACTTAAAGCACCAAATGACATAACTTTAGTAATGCTGACACCACAATTGCGATAATTGGGATTTGATAAAGACACTTATGAATGATGATTGTGATTAAAAATAGCTTTCAAAAATATGTAGTTAAGCAGTTCCAAATCTAGTAGATTTGAAAAATGTTTGAGCTGGAAACCACAAACCTGCAGGCAGTGCATGTTAGAAACTGAGTGTAAGTGTGCATTGATGTGGATAATAAGATAGTTTCCCTTTGTTTGTGTGAATGAATGTTAAAGACATTCAGACCACAATCAGAATGATACTGAGGAATTACATTCATCGAAACACTTTTTTCCCTCTGTTTTTTTGATGAACATTGACAGCCAATCAAAATTCATTCAGTTTTGCATTTTTTTTGTTATGATCCTTGGAGTAAACTCATTTTAAAGACATGCACACCACATTTATAGTGACATCTCGCAAAGTTATAATTGGAATATTTTTTTGTTTCCAGCTGACCAATCAGATTCAATAATCCTTAACGAAGCATAAACATATAAACTGGCCGAGGTGAAAACTGCAATGTGTACTAACAGTAAACAGATCGTGGTGGATAAAATAATTATTGTTCTTGCTGAAAATGGTTAATAAGGATATTCTTTTTTCTTTCAGCTGATATAATATAATATATAATCAATCTCCAGAATATATTGTTTAAGCATCGATATTGCAGCGTGCGCATCCACAATAGTCACATCGCATTCATAGATGAATCATAGATGACCAGGAGCCACAGAACACATGTGATTTGTAGAATCAATGATAAGTTTAACCATAATAGAGTGAAAGTTTATCATTTGCATGTGTTTTAAGGCTAGTGACTGAGCCTTTCAATACAGTTTAAAAAATTCGGGCACCAAAAATTATGATGTTTGGAGGTTTACCATTGATTCATTGCATTTAATTATTATTTATACGATTTGTGCAACAACAAAAAAATTCTTACTTAGAATTTTTGTCTTGTTTCTAGTCCAAATATCTACATTTCAAAGCAAAAACAAGATTAATTTATTTACCCCATTTGGAGATAATTTAGGGAAAATCTTGTTTTAAGGAAAAGCTCTTAAATTTGACTTATTTCTTGTGAAGGTAAAAAAAAACAATAACAATATTTTGACTTGATCTAAGAATTTTTAAATATTTGGACTAGAATAATTTTTGTCTTGTTTCTATTCTAAATATCTACATTTCAATAAAAAATAAGATTCATTTATTTACCCCATTTGCAGATATTTTAGGGAAAAGCTTGCTTTAGGGAAAAGCTCTTAAATTTGACTTACTACTTGTGAAGGTAAAAAAAAACAACAACAATATTTTGACTTGATCTATGAATTTTTAAATATTTGGACTAGAAACGAGACAAAGTAAGAAAAGCATTTTTTTGCATTGTGATTATTAAATTTCTGTATCTAAATATGGTTAGACTCCCCAGAAAACTGTCAAATAGAGCTATTCAAACCATCTTGTGAAACTGTATTCATATAGCAATATTTATCGCAGAAAAATAAAATATTGCAAAATCAGATTTTTCCAATATTGTGCAGTTCTAATATATAATCATAAACAAAAGAAGTTTGTTCAGAATCCATCTGTTAAATGCTAAAGCTCAAGCCTTTAAAGCAACAGACAAAACTGCATTGTGTGCTTAGAGTAAGCAGGATGTTTTCATGCATTGTTGTGCATGTTAATATAGTTATTGTACTTTGTGTGAACAAGCCTGTTGCAATCCAACTCTGACACTCTGTAAAATTACATTTCCTTCCATCAGTTTTAACCCTGCGGTGTGAAGACTGAAACTGGATGGATGTGAAAGTAGGACGACAGTGAAAGAGGTTTACCTACGACCAGTGTATGAGGTCACCTTTGACTGTCTGAATCCAGCTGCTGTGTATTTCTCTGCGCTACGAGCCTTTCAGATGGATTATGGCGCTTATTATATGATGTAACAGGTATTTGGATGTGCATTTGACAGGTGACTTGAGGGTAAGAAAGGCAGCGAGTGTTATGTGCTTGCTTGTGTTACATTGGTGTAAATGTTTACTCTGTTTCCTAACATTCGGGTGAACGAGAGGCTTCTGTAGAATAACTCCTATAAAGTGCTCCAACAAGCTCGGTTGACTTTACAAAAAGAATTGCATAAGTGTCAAGTTATTTTAAGCAGAAACCAAGCATTGGGTCCACGTGTTTTTCCACTCACCGAGATCTTTCTCGCTAGATTGAGAAACGAGTTGAACGGAAGTCTCAGTTTTGATGGCCGTCTGGATCAAACCCCACCCTCACACCTTTGATGCTAATTCTGCTCTTTCAGCGTGTTATTTTGTTCTGGCTGCTCTCCACTAAGGAAATTCCATCTCTGCTGAACCGCAGATCAGTGCGCTTTTACACGCCAGGCGCTTACAGCTCAGGTTGTTAGTTCGGCTAAATTCAATCGTCTATGTGAGGTGTTTTCTAAACTCCACTTTATGACGTGCATTTGCACTCTGCTTTGTGCTTATTCAGAGAAAGAATTTTTAAGGAAGTTTTATTTTATTTTTTAGTGATTAATAAATACTTTATTTACTGAAAATAAACAAATGAAAATCATATTTTTTGAATTGTTGTTTAACAGAAGCATTAAATAAGCAAACTAATGAAACTGGTCTGGACAAAATTGATGGCACCTATAACTTAATATTTTGTTGAACAACCTTTTGAGGCAATCACTATAATCAGGGAATTTCTGTAACTCTCAATGTAGCTTCAATGTAATTGACAGATATTTTGGGCCATGTCTTGTTAGCAGACTGTTCTAGTTGTTTTAGATTGCTTCAGCTCTTAGCACAAAAACTTAATCGGATTCAGGTCAGGGCTCATAGAAGGCCACGTTAGAACAGTTCAATATTTTATTGTTAGCTATTTTTTGGCTGTTTTTAGCTGTGTGTTTTGGGTCTTTATCATGTCGGAGGATCCATGATCTGTGACTCGGAGCAAGCTATCTGACACTTTCTGTCATTTTTTGTTTTTATCTTTTTGTTATATTAGATTAGGTTCAATTTATGTTCTGTTAAGTTTGTTTTTCTGTTTCTAAGTCAGCGCTGATGATAATAAACAGCGTATTGTTCACGGAAATAAAGTACTTATATTGTTGTTGGCAGAAATTACTATTTTTACTCAGCAAGGATGCAGTGAATTTGTATGTTACAGAAGATTTCAAATAAACACTGTGCTTTAGAATGTTTTATTAAGCAAAGAATCTCCTCAAAAAAGTATAATGATTTCCACAGGCATGTCAATGAATGATTAAATAATTCCTGAAGTATCATGTGACACAGAAGACTAAAGTGATGATGCTAAAAATTCAGCTTTGCATCAAAGGAATAAATCAGCATTTATTAATAATTTAAATGATTAATTATACATTTTTAAAAATACCTCAGTATATATTTTTTGTTTTAACTGTTTTTGTAACTGATTTTATTTTAAAAGAAAAATCTAAAATCTTTTTTTTCCTTGATATGCCAAGTTTTTGCACACTGTAAAAAAAGATTTGACTCACGTTTTTTTTTTTTTTAGTAAACCTATTGCCTTAAAATGAAGTAAATGAACTATTTACACAATTATACAAATTAAATTAAGTCAATTTAACAAGTTGCAATGGGTTGACTCACTTTTTTTTTAAAGTAAAGTTAACTTTTTGCTTTGAAGACAATGAATTTTACTCACCTTTTTAAAGTAAAGTAACTAATAGCTTTTTATAGTGCATGTTGCTAGGGTTTATTTTGCATTTATATAATCACATTTCTTATATACAGATGCAATAAGCAAAGCAACCTTTAAAATAAAAATAAAAAAACGTTTTATCTTTTCTTAGATGCTTTACATATTTTAGAGTTTTCCTGGATCGAAACTGGCTTGTATACTGTGCATTCTTTGAGTATATTCAAGTCCAACCAGGCTGTCGGTTTATACAATTGGCCTAGGCTCAACACATGGCGGACATAAGCGCATCTGACCCTGAGAAGCAGCCACAGATTTATTTAGGAGGCCTCTGGTTTTCTCCAGAGCTCTGCTTTAGTCTTAATTACTGATCACACCATCGGGAGAAGAAAAAAAAAGCTGTTGTTGCCGCCCTTCCACACTGATTTGAGATCAGAGAAGCCATGGATGCAAATTGCAAACACTAATATAGACTTAAAGGGAACATTTAATGTAGAAATGGCATTAAGTACATTGGAAGTTTACACTTGTAAACTGCCAAATTATACAGTGCATGAAGTTATATTCAAAAAAGTGTAATGCTAAATTTGAAAAATTAATTTTTTACATTGTTCTTTTATTATTATTGGATTTTTGCTTTATTAATTAAAACAATTTGAGTGTCATTGGCTGCTAAGACTCGGTTACCCAGCTCTGGTGGAAAGTCCTTTAAAATGTTTTGTTCATCAAAGAAGTCCACTATAATTGAATGATAGAATCATTTCTGAAAGATTATGAAGACTAGAGAGATTATGCTAACAATTCAGGTTTGCATCACAAGAATAAATTGCATTATAAATTAATTAAATTAGAAATCTGGCACTGTTTTTGATCAAACAAATGCTAATAGCAAATAGCTTTTATCAGCATTACTTTTATTATTGCATGATCTTTTACTGCCCTGTATGAACTGCAAATGTTACCAGTACAAAAATGGATCACAAAACAGACACTGAATTAAAAGGGTGCTGGTAAATTACACTGGAAGTGGGCCTTTTACACTTATAAATGGCTATTACACACTGCATGAAAGGTAACATTCTGTAAAATACAGTAAATTATTATTCTCTCATTTTTATTAGCCCTTATAAAATCAAAGTTTACCATGTTTACTTTGCTAGCATGCATTGTTTTTCTTTAGATTTAATTTGTGCAAGTTAATCCGCTAAAAATAAAGGAGTTTTGGTAATCTTTAATCAAATTCTGACCATTTGTTTCAGCGTTTGGAGTGACGGTTCTTCTGTGAAGATGTCAGTTTGACCTCTTCAGCAGCAATATTATTAACCACGCCCCTTTTACCGTTAGTTTGACACAAGGGAATGATGCGCAAAAAGAAAGCCCCGCCCCCTACTCAATATTCCATTTCAATTGGAAGCAAATCAACATACTGAAATAAAAGTCTCAGCAACTTCAGGTTCACGAGGACTTTAAATATACAATACACATCATAAACAAAACATTTAGAGTCTAATTTAGTATAAAGACTATATTGCGCAAGACCTGGTGAAACAAGTTGAGAAAAGAAAGAGGGGAAAAAAGGAGCCATTTAGTGTAATTCTATCTTGCAAATTTGCAATCTTGTTATTTTTAGAAATAACAAGAAGAGCCAGGTACGAGTGTAGAAATGATCGATGTAGTTGGCGGTGAACAATCACGATGAGGTTGCACAAGCACAGGGAAAGAGAAAAGATGATGATGAGGGGCAGGGTTAATCTTTCAGCCAAGCACTGACTCATCCAGGGTGAAAGGGAGTTCTACCTTGTAAAAGTGTGTTTTGTTTTCGGTGCAGAAAATATGCACAGATTCATCATGCAGTAATGTGGTCCTTCCAGTCGCTTGTGTTACTGGTCCACATACTGCAGACAGAAGCCCTACTGTTCTGATCGGCATCCAGCATAACATTGTCAGAGATCATGGGGAAACTAATTGTATTTTCTTCAGCACCTAGTTTTAAGTAGTAACCAAACATGAGATTTTATTTGAATTACGTAATTTGGTAAAATGTCTTTAAAGTCTGTGTGAAATCAAAATTTACAATGTTATTCTTTAGGTGAACAGTTTTGTTTTGGTAATCTTCAATCAAAGTCTGACCATTTACTTCCACTTTTGGATTGGCGGTCCTTCTCTGATGTTGTCAGTTTGATGGCTTCAGTCACAAAAGTCTTAAAGGTCCCGTGAAATTAAGTATTGTTTGTTTTAAGGATGTCTATTAGCTGGTGTGCTCCAAAACAGTGACCATATTCATGTTTAGAAAACATAAAACCGATGTAAACATCCAAAGTTTGCATTTTGTCACTCCCGCCTAATTTTTTCACGTTACCTCATACTTCAGTTTCTCATACTTCAGTTTCTGAGCGAGTTCTTAAATGCTTATGATTGATCATGCGCTCAACAGAAAAGGCTGCGATTGGCTCTAACGGTCAGCGCGGCTCTGGCACTGTTCAGCAAATAGTGACACGGACACTGATGTTAAACGGCTGCGGCAATCAGCTGATCCGTTATAGACTGCGGAGAAAACTTTTGTCTGGATCAACAAGTAACGTTATTGTTGTAACAGCCGAGAGAGGAGATGAAATGTACCTCACGAACACGCCAGCAGTTCAAAGGGGCCACAGAGAGTGAGAGTTTGCAGCTTTCATTTTTTCCTAGCTGGGTTCCGATGTACTTCCCTGTCAGTGAAAGACTTTCCAGCAAACTCACAAGCAGTGAATTGTGCACAGTTATCTGCTTTTTAACTAGTTGGAGCGTTTACTCGCAGTCTCCTCCCTCGCCATAGTAAGCTACCGCCATATAACGCATATGACGTCAGTACATAATAACCGGTTGTGATTATTACTGAACCGATAACGAATTGTTCGCATCTGCATCACGGTGCATCAAAGAAACAATTAATTTTGACACCCCTAAAAATTGTGTATGGAAGGCATCGTCAATGCACCGAGATATTGAATTGAACTGAATCAATGGCATGATAATCGTAACCAAACCGTGAGACCAGTGTAGGTTCACACCTCTACGAAATATGTTAATATTTGTCTACGAATACTTTAAATCTGGAATAAATGTCATCAGTAGTTTACAGAATAAAACAAAAACAATGCTTTTAATTAAACGCATAAATCGATGTGTTTTTACATTTGATCTTATAACTTTCTTTTAGGCATCGTATACTCTTCTTTACCTTATCAGAACAGACCTGCAACTCATTTGCTGGTCCTTTAATTTCCAGTCAAGAACCACTGTTTGAAAGCTGAAATGTGAAGAAGTTAATTAGAGGAAACACAGTCGCTTCCTGTTTTATGTCATACAGGCTTCTTAGCTCTCAATGATCTGTTGGTGGAAAATCTGTGTATGAGAAATTCCTGGGTTTCAGATTTTCCTTATTTTAACAGCTATTGAGTAAGAGAGAGCGGGAGAGGGGGTAAGGGCACGCAGCAAAGCATTCTGGGAGTTTGGAGTGTTTCTTACATTCTCCTGGCAAAAGCGTCTTCAAGAAAGATTTTCGGCTCAGCTTGCTGGCATCAGGCTGCTTTTAGAATTACAGATGATTTAACCGGGTCCAACCACAGATTAATGTTATGAGAAAATGAAACATCCTCTCTATCAAGCTCTGCTATTCCGTTGGAAACTGTTACCCTATGCCTTTTTTATTTTATTTTTTACATTTTGGATTGCATCTATTCTAAAATCTGCATGCGTTCTGCCAAGTGCTTGAACAAAATGGAAAATGCTGAAATGATGACTCCCATCTCAGGCATTTATGGGAAAAGCAGAGTGGCTGTATCATCTGGAAGATGACTTAAAACAAGCTCTGTTCTTCCTGCTCATTAACCCTCCACTGAAAAAACAGGAAGCAATTCTCACTTCGACATTTCTAGTGAATTTCCCATGTAATGACACTGAAATAAACAAGGAATGTAGAAAAACTGAACTTAAATTTTTGTGTTTTTTGCACTGTAGTTTGTTTGGAGTATTTTTAATATCTGTTTATTAACAGTTTGCGTATTTTATCTCTGCTGACTTTTGTAGTAGTTTGAATTAATATAATGTATATGAAATAATATATATAGAAATAAGTCTGTAAAATAACAGAAAATGTACTGGCAGCTTATTACAAGGTTTATGTATCCTAATATACAACACCAACCCAAACAACAATATATCCAAATATCACACAAAATACGGAAAACTGTTAATTTATGGTTTTATTTTTACAGTGTAGGCTCATTGGAAAATAATGTCTCTGTATTTATTTTTTATTTTTTGCAAAAAAATACTAACCCATATAGACAGTTTGCTGCGGTTTTATGCTGAAATAAGTAGGAAAACATCAAATAGCATTTACTCTATTTTACTATGACTTTTACTATGGAATTTCATACCATTCCATTCCATTGCAGTTTTAAAACACTCCTGTATCTGTTGTTACACGTAGTGTGTGTGTGTATATACATACATGCATGCATACATACATACATACATGCATGCATACATGCATACATGCATACATACATGCATACATACATACACACACACACACACACACACACACACACACACACACACACACACACACACATAAACACACAT
>CAIGQW010052713.1:3923125-3939030 GCA_903798125.1 Danio choprae
ACACACACACACACACACACACACACACACACACACATAAACACACATAAACACGTATAATTATAAGATTTCAAATCAAAATACAAATTCAACCCCCTAGGAGACAAGGTATTTAATGTGTGAAAATAAAAAACTTATCCTTTAACACTATCACTGTAGTCAGATTCATTTCATTCATTTTCTTTTCGGCTTAGTCTCTTTATTAATCAGCTGCAACCCATCACTGGGAAACATCCACACACACCCATTCACACACATACACTACGGACAATTTAGCTTACCCAATTCCCCTATAGCGCATGTCTTTGGACTTGTGGGGGAAACCGGAGCACCTGGAGGAAACCCACGCCAACACGGGGAGAACATGCAAACTCCACACAGAAATGCCAACTGACCCAGCCGAGGCTCGAACCAGCGACCTTCTTGCTGTTAGGCGAACGTGCTACCCACTGCGCCACCGTGAGGCCTTAGTGAGATTCAGTAGTTGGTATTTTAATATTAAATCTGATGAAGAATTACCATTTTAGCACTGGCCATTTGATTTCTGAACTGGTATAATATGTTTATGAACTAATAATAAAACCCTGCCAAAGTGAGTCATGTTTATATGAGAAAAATGAAACATTATTTTGGTGACACACTAGATGTTTCCCATTGTAGCTGATGCAAAATATGCTAGTCGCAATGTGATTTTTTTTAATTTTATTTGTTTTGTTTTTTTTTGCAAAAATGAGCCAATGTTGTCAAATAATCTTTCTTCATTTGCAACTTTAGAAAATTTTTGTTATACTTTCAAGACCAGGAAAGTTTTCTTTGGGTGAGTTGTTTTCACCTGCATGTGGATCTTTATGAAATATCATCTTTCAAAGAGGAATCCATTTAAAATCCTTGTTACTGCGAGCAGGAAAACCCTGAGCCCGCTCCTTGTTTGCGTTTCCTCTGCTCTGAGTAAAAAAAACTTGGCTAGAATCTGCAATCCATTGTAGCTCTCTTTCAGTACTGTCTAGTTTAAGAGCTTTAGGTTTCATCTCTCAACTCATTTCTGCTGTTCAGAGAAGCTCTGGGATTTACATATTTTAAAAGCTTGATAAAGTAATGGAAATTAAACAACAAAAGTGCCTCTTTAATTAAGAACTTGTGATTGTATTTATGTGACAGCCTTGAACAGTTTAAAGTATAATTTTCACAATTTTACCAAAACTATACAGTGGGGAAAATAAGTATTGAACACATCACCATTTTTCTCAGAAAACATATTTCTAATGGTGCCATTGACTTGAAAATTTCCCCGGATGTTGGTAACAACCAAAGAGATCCATATGGATCTCTTTGACACAGGGAAATGACACAGGGAAAAAGTATTGAACGCATGACGAAAGAGAGGTGTAGAAAGGCAGTGAAAGCCCAGACAGCAGCTGAAATCTCTCAGTAGTTCTTAAGCAACCCTCTGCCTTTCATCATTGTAAATGAATATTAGCTGCTTCAGTCCAACATCTACATTATCAGGATGATGAAGATGAAAGCAGGGTGGACATTTCAGCAAGACAATGATCCAAAACACAGCCAAGGAAACTCTCAAATACTTTCAGAGAAAGAAAATCAAGCTGTAGAATGGCCCAGCCAATCACCTGACTTGAATCCAATATAAAATACAAATTAAAGATCAGATTTGATAGACAAGAGCCACAGAACCATCGAGATTTTTACAATCTGTTGAAGTCTGTGAAAAACTCACACCTAAGCAATGCATATGACTTCATTCTCCATATGAGAGGCGTCTTTAAGCTGCCATCACCAAAAAAGCCTTTTATATAAAGTATTAAATAAGTTTCAGTAGTTTTGTATTTTTTGTATAATTTGTTTGTATTGTTTTTACTAAAATCTGGTTTACTTCCATGTCAACAGTTCCTTTATAAATAATATTCTAAGGAAAATACATGACTTGTTCAATACTTATTTTTCCCGCTGTACATGCATGCATACATGCAAACAATCATACATAAATCTGTAAAAATAAAACAGCCAATGTAGTTGGTACACATCACTGTATAAAATAAGGTAGCTGGGTTTTTTTTATTTTATTTTTTAATAATTTTTTTTTTTATAAATAGAAACAAACAACTTGAAGGCAATCGTTTTAAATTGATCAATCGAATGAAAGACAAAAACCTGAAGAACCCTCAAATGTAAAGTGTCATACAGAATGATCTAGGAATGTCAATTTGTTTTCTTACTTGTTTTTATTTTTCACTTTTGAAAACTGGAAGTTAAATTGCATTGTAAATAACGTACTGTTAAGCAGTATTTGTGTCTTTTTTTACTTTAATAATTCACAGCAATAGTAGTTGCTATTATGGTGGTATGTTATCATATAATTCTAAATAAATAATATATTTTAGTTGACTGAACTAAAACAGTCAATATAAAATGGAAAATGGAAACTTACTGAAATAAAATAAGCGGTCACACTTTACAATTAGGTTTCATTAGTTAATGTTAGTTAATGTATTTGCTAACATGAACTACTGTAAGTACGAACAATGCTTTAATAATTACAGTAGTCCCTCACCATAACGCGGTTCAGCTTTCACGGCCTCGCAGTTTCGTGGATTTTTTTTTTGTGCAATTTGACATGCTTTTTTATTTATTTATTTATTTATTTATTTTTAATTTATTAAATTTTTTTACAGTGCATTGTGTTTTGCGCCCTGATTAGCACATTGTGTTCTGCGTCCTGATTGGCTGTAGACCATTGCCAACTAATTTCCTTTGTGCTGTGTCTCCTGTACATTACAGAATGCGTTCAGCCTGCCAAATTTACATAAATCTTCGAACTCTAGCATTGTGACTCTGAAGTGCTGTACTGTATGTTTGCAAGTTTTCTCCCCAACAAACCCCACAATGTCGACAAAACGTTCTGCACCATCAAAGGCACCTGCGGTAGCACCCAAAAGGCAGAGGAAGATGCTAACCCTCGCACAAAAAGTTGTGACTTCTGGACATGCTAAAGGAAGGTAGAAGTTACTTGAGTGTTTAAACAAGAGAGAAAAGTGGTTAATGATTGTCTGTGAAAAGTGTATAAAGTGTGTAGTGAGGGGTTTTACAGCCTTAAAGCATTTATAATAATTGTAAAAAATAAAGCGGACTACTTGGCGGTTTTCACCTATTGTGGGCTAATTTTAGAACGTAACTTCTGTGATTATCGAGGGATCAATGTATAGCATTTATCAATTATATCATTTATTAATCATAGTTCAACATTTACTAATGCAAAATCCAAATTCATGGTTGATAACATTAGTTAATACACTGAGTTTACCTGAACAACTGTATTTTCATTAACTAACATGAACAGATACCATTATAAATGTATTACTCGTTGTGTGTTCATGTTATTACTAATACCTACTACTAATTAATTACTAATTAGTATTAATATTACTATAATAATAATAATAATATCGTAATTAACTAATACTAATAATGTATTAGTTAATTACATTAACTAATACAACCTTATTGTGAAGTGTTACCAAATAAGCTATAATAACCTAAATAACATGGAATTATAGACCCACATTTTAAATATGACTGAAATGTATAACATATATAACATATTTCAGAAAGATGACCAACTATAGAGATGTACCTGTTTTGCTGTGTTGTTTATGTTTTTGCTTGCGTGTCAGAAACCCTGTCAAAACTGATTGTTCTTCTTTCTCTAGAAATGTTTTTTTCCCCCCAGACATGCACTATTTCTCCTTGAAGTGATTACATACCACATAACCCGAATTGAACCCGTCTCGAGCGTTTCACTGCCGTTTGATGTCCAAAAACATTTTTAGAAGTAAATGTCTTGATGCATAATGGTAAGGAAAAGTAACTCGTGAAATTTACATACTGAAATAAGCACTCTGATGAAAAAGCTCTCTAGAGGATTGTTGGGAAGGTGTAATATATGCAATGGTATGTTTGCAGTGCAATGCCAGTGTACTGCATACTTTCAATATATAGTGTATAGTATTTCCAGTATGTCATTGTTCACACATGACTAAGCTGCATATGTACAGCAGGGACATAAGTATTGAACGCGTCATGTTTTTTTCGTAAAAATATAGGCTTTTTTTGGTGATGGCAGCTTAAAGACACCACTTATATGGAGAGAATGAAGTCATATGCATTGCTCAGGTGTGAGTTCTTCACAGACTTCAACAGATTGTAAAAATCTCGATGGTTCTGTGACTCTCGTCTATCAAATCTGATCTTTAATTTGTATTTTATGTTGGATTCAAGTCAGGTGATTGGCTGGGCCATTCTACAGCTTGATTTTATTTCTTTGAAAGCATTTGAGAGTTCCCTTGGCTGTGTTTTGGATCATTGTTTTGCTGAAATGTCCACCCTGGTTTCATCTTCATCCTGATAATGTAGATGTTGGACTGAAGCAGCTAATATTAATTTACAATACCGAAGGGCAGAGGGTTGCTGAAGAACTACTGAGAGATTTCAGCTGCTGTCTGGGCTTTCACTGCCTTTCTACACCTTCCATTCTTCCGTGTCATTTCATTTTATTATGCATAATTTAATTTGTAAACTAATTAGATTTATTTTCTTTGCATATATGGATTTCTTTGGTTGTTATCAACATCCGGGAAAAATTTCAAGTCAGCGGCATCTTTAAAAATGTTTTCTGAGAAAAATGGTGACTTGTTCAATACTTATTTTCCCCGCTATATATCTTCTCTTCTATATCTTTGTGAATACTATGGGAAATACAATGTGTTGTAATTAGAGTCAGTAGCCCAACATACAAGCATAGTATTGGCTGTAGTGAACGCATACTCTGATCTAATATTGAAGAAAAAGGAGACTAGTCGTTTTTATAGTTTATTGCCTAACAAACACATTCTTGGAGATTCATATGATTTAGTTGACTAAGCTGCATGTCTTATTCAGCAATAAAGGGTTCATATTTCAGTTTTGACTTATTGGAGTCTGTGGAAATTGATTATGAGGTGTAGTATTTATTGTATACACTTTTAAAGAATGCTGGGTTGTTGTAACCCAATGCTGGGTCAAACATGGACAATCATTTTTCCAACTAAATTTAAATGACACTTGTGTTTCTGTTTTTGACGAAGGCTGCTCGATTGAAGGAAAAACATAATTACAATTATTTTGGTCATAATTTATTGGTATAATTTTTTAAAACAATTATAAGTGGGTCATATAACCAAAAGGTTTTGGAGATATATATATATATATATATATATTAGTTTTTTTCCCTCTGTAAATAAGTTTGTTATTACACTTATACATTTCAATCATCATGAAATTTCAGAATTCTTAATACTTTAGCAAAATGGAACAAAGTAAAAAGCAAACTAATAAAAGGTCTTCAATTATGGAAAAGAAAAAAAACAATAGAATAAAAATATATAAATGAGACAAACTATGCTTTAAGAATCTTCACTGTAAGAATGAAACTTGATTTGTTTCTTATTTAAGCTACAAAGTCCTTAGCAGTCAAGAGCAGTAAGTGATTTGGCGCTTTAAGAGATTTATGGTTTGACATTCACATTCATTTTCATTCATCCTACATGCTTTCACTATTTTCCATGTGAAACTGAGATTTGCGGGGGATCAAATGTGGATTGCTTTGAAAGGGGTGGGATATGATGCAATAATCTTTTTATATCGATTAAGGTTTTTTCACAATCCTTGGAGGCCAAAATCTAAATTGAAATTGAATTTCGATTAATTGCGTATAGCCCTAATTTGACCCAACATTGGGTTACAACAACCTAGGGTTGTCACGATACTGGAATTCTGTACCAATCAATACTGAAATTCCAGTATTCCAGTATCGTGACAACCCTACAACAACCCAGCATTTTTAGAGTGTACAAGTCATGTGATCCTGAAGATTTAAATGTTGCGCAAAGCGCTCCATACTAGAAGTGGACACTATTGGAAAAATCTAATATTGCAATATTTTGCTATTCTGCGATATATATTGCGATATGAACATCTTCGCTCAAATATCTCATCATTTTAGATTTATTGAGAGGATTCTGTAGGGGAGTGCATCTGCAAAAAAATCTACAAACAGATAAATACAATAAAGAAAAAGTCTAACAGTATTCAGGTACATTAATTTAATAAACAAAAATAAAAATAATTCATTAATGTATTGTTATTAAAGTTACAGGTGGTACAATTTCTTATGCCTGAATCTTTTAACATCATTATACAGTCACAGGCATCCTATCGATGCTGAAACGATATATTGTGCAGCTCTACTCCATACTCCAAATTCAGAATATTTTATAATTATTTTTCACAACAGTTTATGCAACCTCTGGGAATCGAACCCATGACCTGCCATTGCTCTGCTTTATTGAATATACCCCATATACGCTCTCACCCCTGTTCTGTGGGCTCTGAATGAGCCGACGCTTCACAGCTCCCAGAGAAACAGGGGGAGGGAGAGGGGGAAACATTCCAGTCGGAATAACAAAAGCGCAGGAAAACAATCTGCATATAACAGGCCCCACACTGAGGCCTAATGAGGCAGACGGGAGAGTCTGATCTCACTCTGACTCTGTTTCTCATCCACAATCTGCATTCCTGCATAAATCTGCGGAGTGACCTGTTCTAGCAGAGGCCTTGAGTGTGTTGTGTGGATGGAGGGCTTTATTTTACTGCATTCTTGATGGGGTTTGGCCCGCGAAAATGAGATTTAGAGCTTTTTAAAAATAATCTCTGCTTTTAGATGCTGGAGGTAGACCCCTGTAAATGACAAGCGGGTATTGTGGTCACATGAGTTTTTGTTTCCATGTATTTTAGAGCATTGTTCAAAACATATATTTTTTCAATTATACACTGTAAATATAAAGTTTACTTAATTGAATTGTGCAGACCCATTGCCTTAATTCAATTAGGTAATTTTACCTTTATTGTATTAAGTATTTATTTCTTACGAACATATTGAAAATATTTATTACTTAATTTGAGTGCCATTTACTTAGACCATTTAAGGTTTGTTGACTTAACCGGATCTGCGATCTGAGTTAGAGTTTTAAAATATTTGTATTTTTACAGAAACCTCTGTAGATCTCAACATAACACAACATTCATTCATTCATTCATTCATTCATTCATTCATTTTCCTTCAGCTTAGTCTCTTTATTCATCAGGGGTCTCCACAGTGGAATGAACTGCCAACTTATGCAGCATATGTTTTTACAATTTTACAAAATATTTTTAATATATTTTATTTGTGTTTTTGTGTCATTGGGATTGTCTTGATTTAAGAAATTGGACACTATAAGACAAAAAATTCTTTATTTGTACCAGATTTTCTGCACACCAATTATTATTTGATATATTTTTGGTATATTATATTTTTATCATGTAATTTATCATATCTATAAATCAGTTTTGCTTCATTTTCATCTTAGGCTTTTTTTGATTTTACTATTGCTTATATGATTTAGTATTTATTTTATTTGTTTATTTGGCAGAGATGGTGTACATTTAATTAGCATTGCTGCAAATGCACCATATTTAGAAAAAAAAAAGGCTATTTTTCATCCGTTGTCCCTGGACAGATGTTAAAATTGTCACCCTAAAAACAATAAAAAAAATTATACAATAAACCAAGCATAACTAAGAAGCACTAAAATGGACATAGTCAAATAGATCCTAATAAATATAATGTATATAAACAAAATAAACTAAAACACCAACATTATGTAAATGGGATAAGAGTAGTTAAAACATATATTTAAACAACAAATCATTAAGATGGCATTAATATTACTCTCTCTTTGTTAATATATTTATATTTTAATCAACAAAAATGTGCTCACAATCTCACAGGTGTGTGTCCAGACTGCACAGACTGCCCTCTGATGCTGTATTGGTCCATGCGCCACACTGAAAAAGTCTGACTCTACAGTTCAATTGAAATGTGACACATTAGTGTTTAGGTAGCCCCGTGTAAATGCCCGCTCAAAAGTAATCCCTTAAACCCAGAGCTTCCTCTGTCTCTCCTGCCACACAGCATGCTGGGATTTCCAGGGGTTTAAGGCTCTTTGTAACTGCAGCTGTGGCAGCAGGGCAGAGGTTTGCACACAATGACGAACCATCTCTCTGCAAGGAGTGTAACTGACCCACCCTGACAATTAGACCTGACGGGACACGAATGCATTCGCTCCTTTCGGTATGACGTTTTGGCACTTGTTTGGATCAGCTGTGTGGTTTCATCAGATTTTAAGTGAATCGCTTAATTCCTGGTAGGTCGTGCGGTTTTCTGTAGAAACCTCGCTGTAGCTTCAGCAAACATATGATTCGGATTCCTAAAGTCAACAGATTGACGTCATGCTCGAGGAGACAGGATGGATGAAGCACTCTTTCTGAGAAATACACAGGGACGCATGCACCACACCGACTTCATTCCTTTTCTGCATCACTCTTTTTCTTTTCTTAATGCTGAAGCGCAACAGTAAAATGTAAGGCTGCACGATACTGGGTAAAATATGCAATGTTGTTGAGTGTTGAGATTTAATTATATTTATTATGATTTAACTAACAAATAATTTTTCTTAATTTGTGTAATCATACTAAAATAAACAGGTACTATATGTTTTTCTGAGCTAATTAACTCAAAAAAACATTTAGACTTAAACACAATGAATGACTGAACATATCAGCAGAAATTCGAACTCTTATTGGCTGTTGTCGTTTTCTTCACTTGCCTCCTGGCATTAGTATTTATTTTAAGCTCTAGGTTAACCTGACAGCATCTACTGAGGGTTGAGAATGAAAATAGTAAAGGCCTTATCTGATTGGCAGGGCCAGACAGAATCTGTGGACATTTTTTGCTATTTCTGTGGAGAAAAAATCTGCTGATTTATCCAGAATGATTTTGAAAGTATTGTAACTAAAAACCTAATATATGAAAAAAAAAAAAAACCTTTTTAACTTTTATTTAATGTTTACAATGCAAATCCAATTAGATCCACTTATTTTACAAGTCTCATGTAATAAATCTACTAAAAGACAGAAAATATTACTTTACAAAGTGTATTGTAAATAAATCATATGAACATTTTCAAATTAGTCAATAATATTACTGAAATTAATTTAAAAACAGAATAAATATAAATGTACACACATTAACACAAGTAAATAAATATTGCGGAAAATCTGCGGATCTCTGCACACACAGATTCCATTTGGACCTACTGGTCATATTTGGACAAACAACCCGGTACCAATCGGTGCTGAAATTTTAAAAACGTCAATTTCCCGCAAACATTTGAGCGCTGTTGAGCACGTTCTTAAACACCGCTGGTTTGCCATTGTGTTCACATGGTCAACAGAAATGACTGTAGCTATGTTTCCATTAACCTATTTATATGCGCATTTTGGATATGCGCATAAAAAATGACCAAATGCCAGGATGCGCATCAATTTTGAAAATGCGCATAAAAAACATATGCACATAACTGAGTAGGATAAACTTTTTATTCGATAAGAAAAAATATGCATAAACTACGATGAAAACACTTTTACCGAACAAATTCTAGTATGCGCATTAAGAAATGTCATGTGACTTTGTTATAAGAGATCATGTGACGATAAAAATGTATGTGAATGGATAAACCAGCAGGCTGAGCACATTGTAAAACATCTGAAAGGTTATTATAGTATTAATTTCCTCCAGATTAGTCAAGAGCACCACCACATGTTCATTGCGTGTCGCCATTGTCTTCTGAGGCACAAGTCATGTATTAAATGAAGAAAAAATTCCATTTTTACTTTTGATATTTGGCGCCAGTTAATCAGGAAGTTATGATTTTGTTCTCTTTGACTCGTCGGATCATTTTAAATTGTATGTGCAGTATGTGATAATTGTAGGCCTGCACGATATTGGAAAAAGAACTGACATTCTTTTGCGATCATGTATTACGATGTGTATACAATTTCACAAGATTCATTCATTCATTTTCTTTTCGGCTTAGTCCCTTTATTAATCTGGGGTTGCCACAGCGGAATGAACCGCCAACTTATCCAGCATATGTTTTACGCAGCGGATGCCCTTCTGGGAAACATCCATACACACTCATTCCCACACAAACACTACGTTCAATTTAGCTTACCCAATTCACCTATACCACATGTCTTTGGACTTGTGGGGGAAACCGGAGCACCCGGAGGAAACCCACGTGAACACGGGGAGAACATGCAAACTCAACACAGAAATGTCAACTGACCCAGCCGAGGCTTGAACCCTGCGACCTTCTTGCTGTGAGGCGATTGTGCTACCCACTGTGCCACCGCATCACCATTTCACAAGATGATTTCATAATTTAACATTAATAGGGAGTGCATTTGCATAAAATATAATCACCAAACTGCAAGCATAAATAATACAATAGGACTAAGATACAAATGAAGTGCTTTATGGTTTTCTGGAGAGTCTAACAGTATTGAGGTACAGAAATTAAACAATCAAATGTAAAATAACACTGTATACAGTAGTCTACATTTCAAGTGGATCAAAACATTGAATCAAAGTTGACCTAAAACTATTCAACAACACCCATTGTTGTCTTATGCTGTGTTCACACTAGACCCGTGAACATTTTGAGTTTACTTGCTCATGCGTGTGGCAAATTCACTTCATACACGCGTTAAATTCGCTTTATTCGCGCATCAAATTCGCTTCATTCGTGTGATTCGCTTTATTCGTGTGTCAAATTCACTTCACAATAGATGCGGATTCGCATCATGGGTAGGGCTTTAATTTGCCTAGTGACTCTAGCTTCGTTGCTAAATGGCTAACATGGATTTATTGAGAGAGTAGCTGTGCTTTATGTGCTTTAGGAAGGCTGAAAAACAACGTAGATTCATTCGGCGCCGTGTCTGAGTGCGCTAGATCTTTTCAGAGGTGCACCCAGCTCTGTGAGTTCATCAACTCCTCCAGAAACTATTCCTGGATGATGGAAGCTTTCAGCGGTGCTTCAGACTGAGCCGAGCCCAGTTTAATGAGCTGTTGTCCGTGTCGGCAAGAGGCGCTACATCATAATCACGCCCCTACAAGAGCAAGCTCCTGATTGGTTAACGCGGCGTGAATCTCCACTAAAGTTCAGATTTTCCAACTCGAGCGATTTGCACGTCAAACGCACAAAAAGCTCAATTCGCACCCTTCTTTCGCGCCGCAGGATGTCTATTCACCTCTTTGCTTTGATGTAAATCACTCGCGCTTGACGCTTCATCCACGTCTGGTGTGAACACACCATTCGGACAGTTTTGATAAACGTTTTTGATCTTCTTCAAATCTTTTTATTCAAATGTTTAAATAATTAAGTACAATTAATCTTTGTTAAAGCTACAAATTTTGTCATTTTTTGTAGTTTAAATTCACTTGAAATCTTACACAGGCCTTAAAACATCTTTCACTTTTTATTAGTGTTAAACTTCGCATGTGTTCTGAACTGTGTTTTCTGGTTAATTATAATTCCAACCAGACATTGCAGATGCTGTGATGTGACTATTTCAAATTCACACATTGCAATATATCGATGCTGAAATGATATATCGTACAGCCCTATATATGAGTGATGCTCATGTATTTATTTATTTTTTGAACCCACAGGAAGCATGCATGTGTCTCTGGCCGAGGCGCTGGAGGTGCGAGGAGGGCCGCTGCAGGAGGAGGAGGTCTGGGCCGTCCTGAACCAGAGCGCAGAGAGCCTGCACGAGCTCCTCCGCAGAGGTAAACCACCGTCCTGCCTCAGAATAATTCCCACAACTGCACCCAGACACAGTGGCTCAGATCCCGAGGCCATGGGATGGCAGAGATTGTCAGAAACCTTGGATTACAGTCTGATATCTCTAGAGCACAACAGAACATTTGTTGATTAAAAACGAGTCCAAATCGTTCAGCAATCTGAACAAAATATGCAGAGTTTTTGACAATCTGGCTTCCTTGATTTATGGTGCACAACGCAAGGTTACACTGTAAAAAAAGTAAATTAGCTCTTTTCCTTATTTTGTGATTCATGTTTTTATTTTTTATTTTCCTCTGTTTATTTATGCTTTTGATTTGCAGTATGACATCGTCCAACAACTTCTAACCTTAAACAAAGTTTAAAAAAGGGACTTTTAATGACATTTTTAATAGTTGAAAGTGACATATTGTCTGGCTCTGTTGTATATTACTGTACAAAAGCCTTGTAATAAACTGCCAGTACATTTTCTGTTATTCTACCGACTTATTTCTCCATATATTATTTCTTATACGTCATATTATTTCACACTACTAAAATGTTAATAAAGGTCCCTTTGTTAAACTGTAGAGTTGATTTTCAACATCGAAAGTCGACAGAGCAGAGATCAAGCTCCCATAATGCAATTCACAACCATAAATAAATGGAAATCACTTGTTAATCACAAAATATGGAAACTGAATAAACAAAATATGTTTTACAGTGAAGGTAAATGTGTTCCAAAATTGAAGAACATGAAGGTCTTTTCAAACGCATACAGAGCTGCTAATGTGTAATTATACTTATTTTACAAAATGAGCATGTGTGCCGATGAAAGTCAAGGTATTTGTACTGCATGCAGCATAAATTCTGCAGGTTTGAGTTTTTTTTTCTTATGTACTTGTAATGAAACAATTATCTATGACCTCTGAGGAACCTGGTAGTCTCTGTTGCCAAGTAACATGCAGAGAATGTTGCTTTATTTTGAATATGCTGAAAATCTGACCTTGTGCGATCCAAACCAGTGGTGCCTTGCCATTCTAGCATTTTTTTGTTGTCTTGCATTGTGGTTTTCTGAGTTTGTGGAATTTTAGGAGATTTACATTGCGTTACGTTAAGTTTCCATTCCTCTTCTCTGTAATTCTTTTCACTCTCTCTCTGTCTGAAATTTTCCCCGTTCGCCTGGTTTCTCTGGTTTGGTCACATGTAGCGTTCTTAAAGCTGAATATATGTAGTAATTCTTTCCTTTTGCCATGATTGTGAAACTTGTTGTTACAGCTTGTATAAAGTGTGCCACAGTGACATTTCAGAAGTGATCCATTATCTATTCAATGGGATTTCATGCGTTAACCGTGAAAGCTGCTAAATTTACTGTGTTAAGGTTGATTTGTACTTCTGCGTTGAGTGATCGGCGTGACCCACGGCGCATGCCTTGCGCGTAGTTGTGCATTTATACTTCTGCGTGCTGTCTGTGTTGCTCTGCGATTAAAAAAACTAAAGCCAGTTAATGTTTCATAATTGTTATGTTCTGTGTCGAGTTTCTTGGCAAGTGTTTTTTTTTCTCTTTTTCTGAATGCTACCTTAATGTACAAGTAGCTAAAACTCGCACATTCAGAGGTGGGAACTGGCGGACGTGCAACTCCTTCACGGGTCTCGACACTTGTAAACAATCGCTCCATCGGCTTCGTGGCTCTCAGCACCGCTCACACTTATCATCAATACCAAGCCGACCAATCACAGAGCTTGCGTTACTCGTCGTTGCGACATGTAGTAAAATTGTTTGAGAGGTGCGCGTCAGCGTCATCCACGGCGAGGGCTATGCAACCGGCTGCACCAGACCATGCGTGTCCGCTTGACGCAGAAGTGTAAATCAGCCTTTAGTCAAACCTTCCATGAAAAAACACGTTAGTATAATTCATGGTAACTTTACACTATTATAGCTAAACGAAAATGCAATTTGCATAGACAAATATCATGTTCAGAACACTTATGCAAAGCATCGTGCTAAAATTCTTTGATCAGCCTAAGTTGTCACCTTTTTTTTGTTTGTTTTTTTCTATAGTGTTTTTTTTATATATACAATACTGATTCTGGCTAAGCAGCTTCACTGAGGTCAACCAAAGTCTGTAGAATACACAAAATGTGTAACTCACATAGTTTTGTTTTTGGGAAAAATGCAAAGGTCAATATTAGTGATGGCTCGTTCTTGAATGATTTGTTAATTTGTTTCATAGTTTTTATTAAACAGTTATATTCATTAAAGTAATTGAATGAATAAATAAACATTATATATTATATATTAAACATTCTATAAAATAATTCATTCCTAGCATCTTTAGGAGTAGAAGGATAATCCATTTCAGTTCAAATGAGCTATTGCAAAAGAGATTACAAACTATAAAATTGATTCAATAATTTTATTTTGTATTTTAAATAAACATATTTTTTTAAATTAACATATTAATTTGGGTGTACTAATTTTTGGCCTGTGATTTTCAGACCTTTCATCAATGGTTACATTTTAAAGAAGTGGGATACATGGAAGAATATTAAATTGTATAAAATACAACCTGAAAATTCGAATGGATTTTTAATACATTTTAAGACTCCATTTGATCAAGTGATTTTCACCAGATCTCGTATTGGACATTCAAGATTAATCCATGACTTTTTGTTTAAAGTTGAAGACTCCACTCAGTGTTTGTTCTGCACAATTCATATTAATGTAAAACGCATTCTGTTGGACTGTCCTGCTTTTAATGACTGCAGAAAGCTTTTTTTTATAAAATATACTCCAGGAAAAAATTTAGAAATTATATAATGTATTAACGTTAAAATCTAATTCATGCATTCGTTTGTTTGTGATTTTTAATTGTATTACTATTAATGAAATATTTTTGCCATGAAAATAGCCCTTTGTTGCTGACATTCATTCATTTTCATTTCGGCTTAGTCCCTTTATTAATCTGGGGTCGCCACAGCGGAATGAACCGCCAACTTATCCAGCATATGTTTTACGCAGCGGATGCCCTTCCAGCTGCAACCCATCTCTGGGAAACATCCATACACACCCATTCACACTCATACACTACGGACAATTTAGCTTACCCAATTCACCTATACCGCATGTCTTTGGACTTCTGGGGGAAACCAGAGCACCCGGAGGAAACCCACGCCAACACGGGGAGAACATGCAAACTCCACACAGAAATGTCAACTGACCCAGCCGAGGCTCAAACCAGCGACCTTCTTGCTGTGAGGCGAACGTGCTATCCACTGCGCCACCGTGAGGCCCTGCTGACATGGTATAAAATAAAAAGATATGATATGATATGATATGATATGATATGATATGATATGGGCTTTGATTTTAAGATTTATTTTGTTAGATTAGTTCCAGTTCTGCCTTTTTGTACTGACTAATCTAATGTATATACACACAAATAATATTGTAAAGCGTACTATAGATAATATCAAATTTAAAAGAGAGATCTCTGAGAGAAATATTACATGTGAAATATTTTACAGTAGCCACATTTGCTGAATTGTCTATTGTTTGCAAACATAGCCATTACAAAACCTCAGTCTTGACATTATCAGTAAATTCAACACTCTTTAACATTCAGCCAGTACGGTTTGTGTTTAACTTTGTCTTTAGCCAAATCACACCTGTTTAGGAGAGATTACAATAAATCTGTGGCCTCCACAAAAGCTGTCGGGCCAAAAATAGCAGCTATCAGTCTGATTCAAAGCAGCGTGCCTGTGCAGAAAAGCTTTCTATCTGCTGTTTATCGTCTCTGGAAGGAAGGGTAACACTTGGGTGAAATTTATGAGAAGGCTTACTCAGCCTTACGTCTGTCCTCTGTGTCTCAGAATGAGCAGCGTCGTGTGTCATCGCTGTGAACAAAAGCTTCTTTATTGTTTCCCAAAATCCCGCTTTCCTGAAGAGCGGTTTGGTGGCCAGTTTGCAGCCATTGAGATGATGCCAGCTTCTCTCCAGAGATATCTGTTGCCATTCCTGCACACAGATCTGGAGTGTTTCTCACAATCAAGGGGACAATTCTCATTCTGTCAGCGTCCCAGACAGACCTTAACCCCTTTTTTATTCACCAGAGTCGTAGGGTTTGA
>CAIGQW010052713.1:3990102-4002532 GCA_903798125.1 Danio choprae
TAGTTTTGTTTGTTTTGATTTTTAGTTTCTTTTAGTTTTGTTTGTTTGTTTATTTTAATTTTGTTTCTTTTTTGCTTTTTAGTTTCTATTAGTTTTATTTGTTTTTGCTTTTTGTTTTTTTTTGTTTTGTTTGTTTTCGCTTTTTTAGTTTCTTTTATTTTATTATTTTCAATGTGCGTTTGCTGTGTAATTTTTAGATTTTGTTTTTGAAATATCATTGTGACAGTGAAAAACATCTTACCATAACCTTACATTATGCATTATTTATTTTTTTATTTGTATTTAATTTCAGTTTGTAATGTAAATCTTTTGTGACATAAGTTTGTATTAAATATTTTTATTTTATTTTATTTACTTATTTACTTTTATTATTTGTTTAATATTTATTTATTTATTTAATTTTAAATTTAAATCTATTTATTTTTATTTTTATTTTTTTATCTGGACTAACGGGATGAGGTTTCAATGAGATTATCAGAGTCTGTCTTAACGAGCTGAGCATCATCTTACCTCAGTACATGTTTTCTCCATATTCCATCAGCTTCATGGAAAGACATATTTCCGGACGGAGCACTACCTCCCTGCTCCAGTTCTAGACAAGATCGATCAGACCACCATTAAAGAAGAGCTACCCAAACTCCACAGCTCGTACTACAGCGCTTCAGAGCAGGAGGCCGAGCTGGAATTCCTCAAGGTCAGGAAATAAACCAAACACATCAGTCCCATCACTAAATTCCTGATTGACCAAAATTACAAAATTGACTTAAGTAAAAGTAGATTGCTGCAATCTGCTTTCCCTCAGATTCTCTTGATTGAAGCTTCAGATTTGAGCAGTTCCAGGATCTCCCCTTCGTTTAGATTTTAAGCTCAGCAGTTCATCTTTGCAATTTCTCATGGAAAACATTCCCACAAGTCAAAGCTGAGCCGCTATACATCTCAGTGCAAGCATTATAGTGTTTTACGAACGTTTAACTACACCACTTTTTTAAATAATCCAATAAGTCATTTATAGTGAGTCACTCACTTCATGACTGAGTCATATTGAATGAATACAAATAAACGATTCAGTGACAAAGACTTGGCACCACCCACTGGCAGTTTTTGTTTCTATTTAATGTATCATTTAAATGTTTTCATTCATTTTCCTTCAGCTTAGTCCCTTTATTCATCAGGGGTCGCCACAGTGGAATGAACCACCAACTTATCCAGCATATGTTTTACACAGCGGATACCCTTCCAGCTACTACCCAGTATTGGGAAACATCAATACACACTCATTTACGCACATACACTACGGCCAATTTTGTTTTATTCAATTCACCTGTAGTGCATGTCTTTGGACTTCGGAAACCGGAGCACCCGGAGGAAACCCACGTCAACACGGGGAGAACATGGAAACTCCACACAGAAATGCCAACTGACCCAGCCCAGACTCAAACCTGCGACCTTCTTGTTGTGAGGCGACAGTGCTAACCACTGAGCCACCGTGTTGCCCCATTTAAATGTTTTGCGTAATGTAATATATTCTACATATTGGATTTAAATAAATATAAATTTAACATGAAATATATAGATTTAATATGAAATTACATGTTTAAGATGAATAAATGACATTTTTCCTTAGAATACTTTACTTGGAGTACTATAACAAATAGCATCTGAGAAGTACAAATATGTATGTAAATATGTAATTTACTGCAGTTGTAAAATGCTGTGAAAATTTGAAAATGCACCTGGAACGTGCTTAAAGGGGACATACTATGGAAAAATCACTTTTTAAGGGGTTTAAACACAACAGTGTGCAAAGTTAGCCATCCTCTAATGGTAAAAATTAATTCATTATATATTTTTTTATAGTTACACTTGCTAAAAACAGTCTGCAGAAACACTTTGATTGACATTCTTCCTTTGTACATGTCATCTGATGAGGAAAGCCCCGCCGATTAGTGACAATCTCTTTCTCGTTAGCATAAACAGCCCTGAGTGAGAAGCAGCCGTCCCCCATTAGAGTTTTTGCACTGTACTTGCTGAAGATAATGTCAGTGTCTAAGAAGCATTATAAATGTAAAGTTTTAGGATTCTTTTGATGAGAGGTCTGGGATCACAATCGCGACAGTCACCAAAACGGCACATTTTGGATCAAAGCCTAAAAGGGTAGTTTCAAAGAGTTATAACAAAATAGTTGTTGGGTATTTTGAGCTTAAACTTTACATACACACTCTATGGACAATCGAGACTTATTTTACATCTTGTAAAAAGCGTCATCCCCTTTTAAATTTTACTTTGTAAAAGGACCCTTTGTCTGTTATGTGCAGGTGTGCCAGAGACTGCCTGAGTATGGAGTTCATTTCCACCGTGTGCTTCCAGAAAAGAGATCTCAGACTGGCATCATGCTGGGCATTTACTCAAAGGGTGTCCTCATTTTCGAGGTGTTGAATGGAAATCGAACCCCTGTGCTAAGGTTCCCCTGGAGGGATACTAAGAAGATCTCTTTCACGGTGAGATGTTTGGTGGAAATCACAGTTCCTGGAAAAAAGCCAAAGAGGCTGAGTCTCATGCTGTTTCACATGCAGGCCTTCGGTGTTTGTCATATGTTTTTTTTTTACATATATATATTGCAGAAAAAGAAGATTTGCTTGCAAAACACTTCAGACGGGATCAAACATCTGTTTCAGACGGACAGTCAGAAGACCTGCCAGTATCTGCTGCAGCTGTGCTCGGCTCAGTACAAGTTCCACCTGCACATGAAAGCCAGACAGAACAACCAGGAACTGCAGGAGCTGGGTGAGAAATAATCAAAAACATGTTGGCCTAGGGGTTAAATGTGTAGACGCAATACACTGAGGTGCTCACAGTGACCAGAGTTCGATATCTGGCTCTAGGACTTTTGCCGATCTTTTCCTCCTCTTTCTGCACCCCACAATTCATTCCATCCACAATCCATTAAAGATTAAAACCCCCTAAAAAGTATTAATAAACAGGAAGAAATAATAAATAACGTAATAGAGAAATCAAGTGTTGCTTTTTGGTTTTCGCTCTTTATGAAGGTGAATAGAACAAGAAAATGGCATAAATATTGCAAATAATGATTTCAATTGTTTATTTGTTGGAAAGAAAGGGAAAATTGAGCAGCTTTCAAAAATTTCTGACATAAACAGTTTGAAAACTATTAGTTTCAGTACTGAAACAAATTCAGTTGATGTTCAGTGCTTGTACATTCTTTTTACCCCCATCAATTTGGCCAGTGCTTTTTAAACATTACGTTTAAATATACACCATAATTATTTATTTGATTGTCTTTTTGTTTATTGTATTTTTTTAAGCACTTGTAACATTATTATGTCAGTTTTATGTCATGTTTATATGTTGGTTTTTAAAAAGTAGTAAATATTAAAATATAATCAAATATATGCTTCTTTAAACTTATGTATAGTGTTTGATTTTTGGGTCAGTTGTGTTTTTTAATTGTTAAAAAATGCAATAATATTTATTTTAAGCAAAAATGTATGAAACATAAGACAGAAAAGTCATTTTCAATGTTAAAAAAAAATTGTATTTCAAGTCAATGCAAATCTTTTTAACTTTCTATGCATCAAAGTTTTTGCTAAATAAATGTAAACTATTAATGCTGCTTTAAACATTGATTTCAACGTTTATAAGAATTGTTGAGCACAAAATCAGCATATTATATTGATGTTTGAAAAATATCTGATTCAGTAGTGAAGTCTGCACTGCGCTCCTGCGTTATTTGATTTTGGTGTATTAATCTTATAAACAGAATACCTCAAAGTGTCATGATCTGCACTCGTTGGGTAATTAAGTTATCGCAATTACCTAATGAGTGCAGATCATGACCTTTTGGATTAAAGAAATTATTTGTGAAAACAGATTTAAAAAATTAAAAACACCAATTATAAATGGTCATAAACTGGCAGTCTCTGTGCCAATAGTGTTGTGTTTTTATCACAGCCCTGCCAGTGAGATTGGTTGAGCTCAAGCGCATCAAATGAAAAGCGTCTTCGAGGGGCGGGGCATGTCAGATACTAGAGAGCATTTGATTGGTCATGTGTTGATGAGAAACTAAAGTATGAGGTGATGTGAAAAAAATCAGTGATTCATTAATGCGGAAGTGACAAACTGCAAGCTTTGGATGTTTATATCAGTTTTATATCTTCTAAACGAATTTTGTCGCTGTTTTATAGCACACTATCTTATAGATATCCTTTAAACTAACAGACTGAAACCAACATCTAAAACACTATTTTAATTTCAGGGGACCTTTATAAATTAGACAAAATTATACACTGTTTTGAAATGTAAATTAGGCAAGCTTATTTTCCAACATTAGAGCAAAACATTAGAAACGCTCATACAGAACCCACCCCCAGAAACTCTCTTTAAAGCGGTATAAAGTGGACACAAGAATTGATAAAAAACAGGCATGATATATAATTTGAATCAAAATGTAGTCTAAATATTGTAGAAATTGTTGTTATGTTCTGAACACTCCTTTTACATGACCTTTACCATCTTCATTTCTCTTTTTCTTCTTTCACTTCTTCCTCTCAGAGAACTCTCCGCTGAGCAGTCTGCAGTACTCTGATGGGATGGGTGCAGTTAGTCTGTCCCCCAGCTCTGAGCCTGAACTCTACAAGAGAATGTCCTACTCAGAGATGTCTCTCAGCAAGAGTTCATCCAGTCGGGCCTCGGTCCCATCTGAGCCGCCCTATCCAGGGTTCAGCAGCAGCTCCAACCCCAGGATGAAGAGCCGTTCCCATCATAACCTAGGCCAGCTGCCGGAGTCGCCAGAGCACAGGATGGTGCCGTTCAGTAGCCAATCACAGAGCAGCATGGCCCGATCACAAGTCCTCGCATCATCACACCAGCGCGCAAATTCGGACACGGGATCCATCGCTGTGTCCAGACAACAAGAAAGGTGATGCATGCTTGTTTGTTTTTACTAAACAGTTGGATGGTGCATCTTGGCTTCTGTTCTGGCTTTCTTGTCTCTCTCTCCTGAGGCCATTTGCACTATATTGCTGAACAAACTCCGGGTTGCAGAGTAAGGGTGGTCAGATCAATCCTAAAGTATAGATATTTAATGTATCAAAAAGATTGATCCTTAAAAAGAAGTATCAATCCATGCAGTTTATTTTATCTTACCTTTTTGAGAGTTTCTTTCATATCTTTGCACCCATCTTACTCTCTAGCTCTGACATGGTTTTTCTCATGTCTTAAAGCCCTCACTATCTTTTCTTCTTTTTTTTTCACTCCCTTTCCTGCTCATCTGCAGTTTTTCTGATGTCTCTGAGTCTGTCACACTCTCCTGTTCTGCATTTCTGTTTCTCCGTCGGCTCGGAGCTGAGATGCCTGCGGCCAGAAGCATTAATCAGCTCTCGGGGGAAGACAGACAGTCTGTGTGCATCTGAGAATGATGGTCTTAAACCGTGTTTGCACATGTTTGAAGGCATTTAATACTCCTGTGAAGAAGATTGTAATATTTTAGACTGTGGCCCTAATGCATATCCACAAGAAGCTTTTCAACTTTCAACTTTTCTTTATAAATCTGTAGTTTTCCTCTCTGGTAATATATTGTGCCCTCCACACATTTTGGCACCATTGGTAAATGTGAGCAAAGGAGATGGTAAAAAAATGTCTTTATTGTTTATTACTTTTAAATATTTTGCTCAATTTTAACCAAAAAACAAAAATTACTGCGTTTCATTTTGGAAATATATCTTTCAAATTTTGAAATTATTTCAAACTATTTGTGGTGGTGTTGGTGATGTCAGTTTGTGGTTTTGAGACTTTCTCACCCCAAGACCTAACTAACTTCTGCAATTCTCCAACTGTGATTCTTGGAGATTTTTATTTTTTATTTTTTGTCTACTCAAACCATTCTCAATCCAAAAGGACACACACACATCCTCTTCCAGACTGATTCATAACACTTACAGTTAACTGGATTTTTTTTATTAATGTCCTGATGGTGGAAATTGACAATTTCAGTGAGAATTTCAGTTCTATTTTATTTTATTTTATTTTATGTTTTAAACAGGAGCTCAATAGGACTATACTTTAACCCTTTATAGGGCACATTAGAATTAATCATAGCAAAAAACCTACAGTGTTACTGGGGTTGTTACAAAAACTACTGTAAAACCGTTAAACATATACTTTTACAATGTCCTGGATTTTATCCTATTAAGCAATGATTTTTTTTATTAAAATAATTTTTCTGGAGAGACCGTAAAGGAATTATTTTTTAAATGTGAATCCTTCAAAAATGGTAGAATTTTTAATCAAAAGTAAGTCTTAAAATGTTTAAGATTTGTATATGTTGATGTCTAACCTATTAAATATGTTTTACATTTAAAAAATGTTGGTAAATTGTATCTGTTTTAGCCATGAAAATAGCCAGAGAAGCTAATATGGGCCAAAAAAAAAAAGATACTTTTTTATAAAAAGTGCTGTGTTTGTTGAACTTTGTTCATTATGAGGAACTTGTTTTTTTTTTGTAAATATTTTGAGCAAAACATTAAAAGGTTAAAGGTGCAGTATGTAGGTTTGACACCCAGGGGTTGAACTAAATTGCATTCCTAGATCAAAACAAACCCAAGCGCAGGTTGCCAGATTGATGACCAACAGGAGCGAGTCTGACTATCGAGCCTAAAGGCTGATTTAAGTCATGTTCTAAATAAAAGCAATGGCATGCGATAGAAGGAATATTCTCCATATTAAAAGGAGTTTTTGCTCTAACCAACACCTCGAATTGATATATTAGAAACGGCTTCTATTTCTTGCAGCTGAAAAACAGAAAACTGGCAATGATCACAACAGGTACACCTCATGTGCTTTAGTCAGTGTTAAATGCCAACAATGTGATTTTGAATGCCATTTTACTGACGGTTATTGCCATACTACTGAAAGCAGCTGCAGATAGTTCACCTCAGATCTTGACAATAAAATAAACTGTTTGAAATTGAACTTTAGACTCAAAACTAACACATATCAGTGATTCAGCATCTACATTTAATAATGTTAAAGAGGTTTAAAATGTATTAATTTGATTATAAACCTTACCATTTTATGAGTGAGTTATAGTTATATTATTTGCTAAATAATAACCTCATGTGTAACTCTGAATCTGCGTCTCATTTCGGAGTCTGCTATTGCCCACCGGAGGTTGCATTTCGGTCACGGGCACATGCTTTGAGAGCCTTTCTGAATAAATAAAATACGCAGTTTTCCACCAAGGCATCCCGGGGTGCTGAAATATAATTGGCTAAAGTGGCAATGGGTGGTATAAAAGAACCAAAACAGACAGCGTTCTGGCACGTAACGCACATTTTCAAAGCAGAATAAATGACTTCAGCATTGTTTTTCGGATAAACAAGAATGTTCACTTGTCATGTTTCTTAAATATCTGCAAACATATTATGGTATTTTTATGTTTTAGAAGAGTCAAAAACTTACATACAGCACTTTTAAACAATAAAATATTTTTTCCCACATCTTTCTCTGCTCATATTTACCAAAGGTGCTAATATTAGTGGAGATCACTGTATTATGAATTGATCAGAAAATAACTGTTCTTTTCACCCTACCACTGTAAGTAATACTGATTTTTGTACTGATTTTATTTGTTTCTCCTGCAGTTTGTCGGTGGATGACAGCCCTCGCTGGAGCCCTAAAAGCCTGAAGAAAGAGTCGGACTCTTCGTCCTGCGAGGACACGGGACAGGCGTATGTCGTAGGTGAGGAAAAGAAGACATGATGGCTGTTTTTCTCTTTTCTCCACTCAAAGCTCTGTCTGAAAAATGGCTCGTCGCTCCCTCAAAGAACGTGTCTTTCTGCTTTTGAACGCTGTCTAACTTTTTCACTTTGTAGTCTCTCTCTCTCGTCTGATAGTGGGTGGAATCAGTCTCAGTGGAGTCAGAACTGTCGGACGCTTTCATTTTATCTTTCTAACAGCTCTCTCTCTCTCCTTCCCTCTGTTCCCTCAATGATCTTTTCATTTTACCTCTCCATTTCATCCCCGACATCCTCTGTCAGATCAGAGAGACGCAGATGCCCAAATCCTCTCAACATCTTCCTCCGCATGTACAGAGATGCTATAAAGAGATTACAGGCCGAATATGTGCGCTTGAACATGCATCAGGGCTTTTCTTTGTGTTAGGGAATAATATATCAAGTAAAAGCAAATGCCAGTGTTTGGTTGATGTTATAATGATAGCCTGTTTTTTTTTAAATCTGGGTAAAGAATGAAATTTGGGCAAGATTGAGTTTATGTTTGCAAGCAGCTCGACACAGTAGCATGAATAAGTAAGCTGAAGAAAGTAATAATTGCAAAAAATATGTGATAAAAGTCCCATTCAAAAGGTTTGAGTTAGTTACTGTACATTTATTTGAATGTGAAATTTTATTAAAAAATTTAAAAGAATTGAACAAAAATGCAGTGAAACAAGTAATGTTTTGAAATAGTATAACACTTTAAAAAAACACTTTTAAAAAGTTTTATATTGTACTGCATGTTAAAATGAAATGTAGACCTAAGTTGCCAAATTTTCTATCATTATAATGGCAGAAATCATTATTATATGCAGATTTGGTGTTAATAAATAAATAAACAAATGGATAAATAAATAAATATTTTACTATTGATTTAGATTTTTTGTTTTTTAATATTAGAAAGTTCAGATAAATAGCATTTATTTGGAAGAAAAGCATATTTTGTGCCATTGTAAGTGTCTTTATTGTCACTTTTGGTTAATTTAATGTCTCCTTGCTGAATAAAAATATTGATTTCACAATAAAAAAAACTAAAAATCCTGCTGAGCCCAAAGTATTGTAAATCGGGTGTATGTAGCGATACGGGAATGTAAAAATCTGTTCAAAATGATATGCAGTCATATAATCCAATCAGAAACACACTTTCAATATATATTATAAGGTCAAGGTCAACTTTTTGTATATCACCTTAAAACAACATGAATGTTGACCAAAGTGCTTCACAGACATTTAAAACAATTAAAGAAACAGCACAGTATATAATACAAAAAAAGTTAACCATAAATATAGCTGACCTAAAATCAAATAAAGCAAAATCCCTACGATTGACAGAATAGTTTCCAAAGAATTTGAGTATAAAATTCTGCATTAAGACATCAACAGATTTGATTTATTTTGAAGTGAGAATTTATATATCCCCTTTTGTGTGTGCATGTGCGCATGTGTGCATGTGAGCGTGTGCGCGTGCGCGTGTGCGTGTGTGTGTGTGTGTGTGTGCGCGTGCGTGTGTAATTTTTTCTTTCTACTAAAGGGTCTACTAAAACTTGTCTTTTGTTTCGGAATCTCTAGGCGTGAGCATGCACAGCTCTGGAGTTCCCTCCACTCCAGCCTCCTCCATAGGAATCACTGGTACAATCTGCGTTTTGTTTAGCTTTGTGTCGCCCAGTACATCTCAGTCTGCATGTCTGCTTGTCATCTGTTTCTCCTCAGTTTACAAATGTAGCAAGTCCTCATAGTAAAGTATGTGGTGCATATAGAGACAAGACTGTTTACAGGCTTGACAAACCACTTGTAGGAACACTCTTCTCTTCATATGCACCACACACTTACAAGGACTGAATAAGGAAAACAATGTTTATAAAACAATTTCTTTCCCAACATTGTTCTGTTCTGTTAACATTGTATAGCCTGTCGTAGGCTGTGTGTATAGTTAAGTATTTACAGTATATGTATAGTTAGTAGGGGCGTAACGGATCACAACCCATGGTTCAGAACGCATGTGAGCCATGGATTAATAGCTTTTTATTTTTACTTATAGATTAATCCTAAATTTGTAACGATCACAGAGAGAAAGCCTCCCGCTTCATTCAAATCACGTGTGAAAGCATTTTGGCTTTCTTGTAAAATATAGTGATGACAGAAGAAGTGTGGTGGCACCTAAATGCTTTCTTAGGTTATTAAATGTGTTTTCTGTCACTACTTGTTTAGCTTGCATTAATGCATTCAGTGTAAAGCTGCACAATTAATCATTAAAAGATCTGGATCTCAGTTCAAACACCCACACAATATAAATTATAAGTGAAGATTTGCATGTTTATTAATCCTTCAAAATCGAGAGTGATTTAGTTTTTATTATTTTCAGTTACAAACAATCAAATAGCACAGAAGTACTGGGAGAACAGTTTATAGTTCTAATTTGACGCTGTTGAAATTTGTAGCATATACATTGTTTAACCGATAGGTGGCGACAAACAAGCATCAGAAATATGCCACTGAGTAATTCTTCAAAAATGATACATCTAGTAATGAAACATGAAGTTTCATGAGTGAATTATTGAATCGTGAATTGAAAATGAGACTAAAAAATAAATATAATGTGTTGTACAAGATTATAATCTTAGGTTTATTTTTTCTAAAAGGTGTTACAGGTTCTAAGGTGTGTTTGTTAAAACCAAACGTTTCTTGCAGTAATGTTTTTGTAATAAATAGAAAGCACATGACATTTGTCTCTTCCATATTTTGCTGATCCGAAAAATGGTCCGATCCGTGACTCAAAAACCATTGTGTGAGCCGAACCATGAGTAGGCATGTCACAATAATCAATATATCGACTTATCGCACAACACGTGGACATGACCTCAATCATTTCTGGTGATGCAATATATATCGCCCATACATAAAAACCAATTCTAGCAACATTTAAGCTGATTGTGCAACATCTCTATCTTTCTTGGAGGGATCAGTGTCAGTAATGTTAAAAAAGCACTATAGTATTTACTATAAATTACTTTAGTATATTTTCATGTGGGTGTCTGACAACTGAAAAATAGATCTGGTAGCAAATATCGCAGCCTCCTTTACTTTATACCTTGCACTTTTTTTGTTTAGATTTATTACTATTTATTTGTTTAGATATGTGTTTTTCACATTCCGAATGTGTTAAAATTGTTAAAATGACTATAATTAAATGAAATATTCTTAAGAATTAAATATGATGTGTTCTTTGGAAGAGTGTACTTGCATTATGATGATATTATATTGTCATAATGAGTATAATGAGTGGCATAAAATGGTCTTAAAATGACAGGAATATCGTTTATCGTGATATATTGTGGTGCAATATATCGAACAAGAAAAAATAGATATCGTGACAGGCCTGACCATGAGATTTGTGATCCATTACACCACTAGTTAGTATAGTTAGATTACTGCTCTGGTATGTTATAGGTTCAAAATAGCTCTTACATCCAGTGTTGAGTTTTTATGATTATGTTTATTTATGTAGCATCACCTAGTCCTGCGAGAGACACAATATTTCATTCCACTTTGTCCACACATGACAACAAAGCTTGACTTGACTAGTTAGTAGGAAGCATTGTGTCCTGGTCTGGCCCTGAAACACAAACATCAGCGGAAATTACCGTGAACTTTTAGTAAAACAAAACAGGCCCTTTTAATGTCAATAGCAATAGTTTACCTCACAGTGACACCGGACTATACAGTTCAATCCCCAAATCTCAGACTCTTGCCAAATTCAACATTCTCTGGTGTTTTCTAACGCACTTCTCTTCTCTCGGCTCAAGTTTCATTGGCATTTCTTTCTGGCTCAGACTCCTTATTTTCTGCTTCGCTAAGCTGTGTGTTTTTAGCAGCACTGATATACGGCCTTGCTAAGAGCTAATCTCTAGTCTCGGCTGTTAGTAAAGCACATCAGAGCCGGGCCAAAACATAATGCTGTCCTGAAGCACCCAGACACTTGTTATGAGAGATTAGTACAGCTTATAGAAAGATTTTCATTTCTATAGCACATGGACTGTAGACCATAAAACCAGTCATAAATCAATTTTGGGGGGAATCAAGTTTTACTTTTTTGATTTGAGAATTTGCATGGTTTGTAAGAATGGGACAATATTTGTCTGAGATATAACTATTTGAAAATCTGCAATCTGAAAATGTCGAATATATTGATAAAATCACCTTAAAGGGATAGTTCACCATAAAACTGCAAATGCTGTCATTATTTACTCACCCTTTACTTGTTTCAGATCTGTCTGGGTTTCTTTTGTTAAACACAAAAGAAGATATTTTGAGGAAAGCTGGAAACCTGTAACCATTGACTTCTATAGTATTTGTTTTTCCTATTGTGGAAGTCAATGGTTACAGGTTTTCAGCTTTCTTTAAAATATCTTCCTTTGTAATTAACAGAAGAAAGAAACTCATGAATGTTTGGAACCACTAGAGGATGAGTGAATAATGAGTGAATAATGAGTCAATTTTCATTTTTGGATTAACTATCTCTTTGTCATCCAAATTATGCACTTATCAATGCATATTAATAATCAAAAATTGCGTTTTGATTTATGTATAGTACAAAAATTACAAAATATCTTTACTTAATTTTCCAATGAATTAAAAAAAAA
>CAIGQW010052713.1:4002932-4014356 GCA_903798125.1 Danio choprae
CACACACACACACACACACACACACACACACACACACACACACTGATTAATGAAGCTGTGCTGCTTTCTATCCACTGTCAATGGTGACCTGCAGTGAAATATCTTATCAGGATTCAGACTGAATGTGTCCATCACTGATCAGATCTGTCAACACTGGGATGTAAAAATAAGCGATGTTTGCACTGTGTTTAGACCCAAAATTCCTGTCAGTGCTTTAAATCCCAAAATGCTCTAAATACGAAAATGTTCCCAAACTCCTAAATCAGTTTCAGAACAGATGAAACAGTAATATGGTAGTAATATTAGCAATATGGTAAAAAAGGGGCAAGTTACAAATGATATAATACATAGCATACAACAGAAACTATTAAACGGCCTAATAAATTAATTGAATTATCAAATCTCGTTCACTTTTTCTTCACTATATACTTTAATATGCATTGATTCTGAATAAAGTTACTATAGTTATTTAGTGAAGAGCAGCGTTTGTTTTATTTTTACCACTTGAGGGCAAGTGAATTTTCATTTTTGGGTGAACTATCCCTTTAATTCAATATGAGATCAATGATATTACAGTTCTTTAAATCATTCATTTGTTTTAAATGGTTTTTAATGCTTTAAATTATTATTTTTAATAATGCTTTAAACAGTACTTAGATTGCATCCAACAGCCTCAAATTACTTTCAAAAATTCCAGAAGACTTTTCTGGACTTTTAGAAACAGATGTTTTTATTATTTGTATTATTTTGTATACAGTCAAGCCTGAAATTACTCATACCCCTGCAAATTTTGATTTAAAGTTTTTGTTCAAATATAAATAAAAGCGGAGAAATCTGGGAGAAGCCTGTGTCATTTCCAAAAAAACAACAACCCCAAAACAAAACAAAAACTTCTGAATTTGCCAGAGTTATGAGTAATTTCAGGCTTGACTGTATGTTCGGAGACTTTGGAGGTGTTTCTGGATTTCATTCAGAATAATTCCAGAACAGGAACAGACTGAGAGAACTTATAGTTTGTATTAATAATTTGAATCGCTGATGACAGTGGCATTATATGCACAAGTGACAGTCTCAATAAGACATTATTGACTGTTTGGACCTTTGTCTATTTGTAGCAGTAAAATGATGTGTGTGTGTTTGTGTGGCGCTGCAGGTTTTCAGGTTGTTGGAGGAGAGACTTCAGGTCGTCAGGACCTCGGCACTATCATCAGCTCAATTACACCCGGGGGACCAGCAGACATCAATGGCTGTCTGAAACCAGGTAGGAGAAAACTGCTCTTCTTTAAAGCCTTCATTCTGTATATTATATTTAGCAAGTCACATCAATTGTTAGAGTTCATAGAAACATGTTCCATAATAATTCAAAGCACTATAATGTACATTTTGCATATGCATAGCAAAGCAAACTGTGTTATTATTTTGTGCATGCTTTACGCTTAAATAGTAATAATAGAGGACACTAGGGGGCCTCAGCAACTTACAAATGGGGATGCAGAATGACTTGTAGTGGGTGCAGTAGTGGGTGTGTACTCCACAAATATATGAACATGCTTCTCAATGCTTCCAAATATAAGTTTCTTTTTTCTGTTAAACACGAAAGAAGATATTTTAAAGAAAGATGAAAACCTATAACCATTGACTTCCACTGTAGGAAAAGCAAGTACTATGTAAGTCAATGATGACAGGTTTCCAATATTCTTTAAAACATCTTATTTTATGCTCAACAGAAAATAGAACGTTAAAACAGGTTTGGAGCAAGTGAAGAGTGAATAAATGATGACAGAATTGTCAGTTTTGGGTGAACTAAACCTTTAACCTTTAACATTAGGTTACAGTGTCAACTTTTATTTGCTTTTCCCATTGTACAGTATAAGCTTATTAACTTATTTAGCTTTTCCTACAGGCGACAGATTGTTAAGTGTGAATGACGTCAGTCTGGAAAGCCTCTCACATGACACTGTGGTGGAGATGCTGCAAAGCGCCCCTGATGATGTCACAATGGTGGTCTCTCAACCGAAAGAGAGACTGTTTACAGGTAATGGAAGAAATACATATTACTACAATTTTTGTTTGTTGCCATTTTTTAAGAACTAAGACGACACAAATGCAAGAATTTTCAAAACCATTTTTTCCTATGTATTTTGGCTGTTTGTCGACACGAAAATGCAGTATTATGTGACTGAAACCGAAACTTTCTGAAAACTTCAGCCAGGGTGAAGATTTTGTAAAACTCTGGGTACAATGTTATTGTGTGGATGCTAAAACTGGAGTTTTTGCCTCATGACGTTTTCTTCTTTCTGATTGGCCAACATGGCTGGTTCATACCAAACCAGAAATCTGCCTCTATTGTCACATTTACATTGATTACATTACATTTACAGCTGCTAGTCTTCTTACTGGCACCCGTAAATTTGAGCACATTACTCCTGTCTTACTCTCTTTGCACTGGTTGCTGGTATGTTTTAGAGTAGTTTAAAATGTTACTCTTTGTATCTATGGTTTTAAATAGTCTGGCACCTTCTTATCAATCTGAACTTGTGACTGTTAACATATCTGCTAGATCAGAGGTGCCCAAAGTAGGACCTGTGGGCCAAAGTTGGACCACGATAACCCTTGGTTTGGCCCACCTTCCCATCTCAAAAGAACGAGAGAATTATGAGGAGTTTGTTTGAGCGAATGTCTTTTACAGAGACTAAAATTAAATGTTTTATTTAAATGTTATAAATGAATCAGACTTTTAAAAATGTAAATACTGTCACTTGACAGATAATACACAAGACATCGGCAAGCAAATCAAAACAAAGGCAAAAGTAGCTCGACTAGTGTATTCAACATTGAACTCCATTGTGTTATAAATGGGATTGTTTATGTTTTTACTATAATAAGTTCATTATAAAATGTTAAAAATCATACTGCATCGTTACTTAATATGTTTTAAAGCAACGTTTTGTAGTTATTTTTAAATATTGGCAAATAAATTAGGAAATAACCCATAGCAAATTGTAATACGCTTTGGCATATTTAACTTTGTCCCACAACCCTCAATCAAGTTTGGTTTGGCACCTCTGTGCTAGATGTTTAAGGCCATCGAGTCAGAAATTGTTTAATTAGTGTTGCTGAATACCGTTTGACTCCCCAGAAAATCATAAATCATTATTTATTTGTATATGTTGTATTTAACGCAAATATGCTCCCCTACAGATTTGTCCAAATCAGTCTAATCAATCTCTAATCAATCTATCGCAATATAAATCGCAGCAAATGAAATATTGCAATGCCAGTTTTTTTTCCAATATTGTGCAGCCTTACCTAAAACATATTTCCACTGAATCTGATTGAAAATCTCTCCTCTTTTAGACTCTCCTTCTGAAACCCATCACTATAATCCAGCCACACAAATTCAAGAATTAGACATGGACTCGTCCTCTGAAGATCATACCCGCTCCCCGAGCCCTCCTTTTGTTTCCAGCAAGACGTCGCCACCTCAGTCCATTCGGCAGGGCAGCATCAGCTCACAGGACTCCAGGACGGAGAGTGCCGGCCTCCAGCAAACGCATCTCAATGGGTTCCACAAAAACATTCCCATCGAGGGTCCCGCAGCAGCACAGGCTCTCCCTGCGGACATCAAACCTTCTGTTGAAGCCACACCACCAGCTTTGCCTCCTAAAACCAGAAAACCCAAAGCAGTCGACGTCCCGAAAGAGCTGGAGTACTCCGACAGAGGGGATTCAGACATGGACGAAGACACATACTCAAATAGCCAAGAGAAACAAAAGACTAAAAAGGTAGACTCAGTCTCTGTAGTGATTTGAGTGAACTTTGACTCTCACCTCAAGTTTGTCTTTGTTCTTCTAGTCAGTTTGATATGATTGTGTGCTTTTAAAGATGTTTTAACTTCATCGAAAAGTATTAAATGGATTTTTTTTTTAATAATAGGACCGTTTTCGTTCGCTTATTGCATTCCTGTTTTGGGGTTCACTACATGGGGATTTTCACTTTAATGTGTAATTTACTTTTCAAACTCACGTTTACTCCTCAAAACTCAAAAATAAAAATACAAATTTGCTGGTAATTCACTGAGCTTCAGGCCATGCTTGATGTAGGAGACTTTTGTATTCATTAACCACATTTTTCGATAAAACTGTGGGCTTTGGGTATTCATACAATGCAAGTTAATATTTGCGGGAGTGTATCGGGGAACAAAATGAATATATATATATATATATTATTATTGTTATTATTATTATTATTATTATTATTATTATTATTATTATATATATTTTTTTATCATACCTTTATCATATGTAGAGCAACATATGTTAACTTCATTGTTTATTGACATAGATTACAGTATATATATTTTCGAGTCATAATAGTTCTAAAGTCTTGTAATAACACCTTAGTAACACTCCAAGCTTTTTCCATTGAGTAGTTGAGTGAGTGCACTATAAAGGGTTATGGTGTCAGTGGCCATCAACTTCCATTGTATGAATGACTAGAGACCACCATTTTAATTTAAAAATCTACAATAATGAAATTAATCAATACAGAAGTCGCCTACATCTTGGATGCTTTACAACGTATTGTGAGTTAACAGTATTCATTTTTGGTTGACTTTCATGATTTTCAAACATGAAATCAACATGTTCAGTGGTAATTTCTAAGAAAAAGGTTCCTAAAATGCTTTTTTTTTTACATGTTTATATATTACGGACAAACAAATGATCTGAATTTTCATTCTCATTACATCAGTCTCACTTTCTTAAGAAATTCTTATGATGTGTTGCTGTTCAAAAAAAACAAACAAAAAACATTTCATATCAATTATAACTGTATTTTTGTACAAATATTGTAATGTACAAATATGATTTTTTTGTTCAATATTTTTGACGAATAGAACATTAAAATGAACACCGTCTATTTGAAATACTATAATTATCACTGCTGTCACATTTGATCAATTTAATGCGTTCTTGTTAAATAAAAATATTCTAAATCTTTAACAGTTCTTTACTAACACAAACTTATGATCTAACAACTAAAAATGAATGAGTTAGCAACCTGTGTGAACGTGGCTAAACAGCACAGCCAGTTGCCTGACAAAATACTCATTACCATAAAGGCCTCTTATTTACACTTCCTATTAACATTCATTTTTGTCAATCCAGTTACAAGTAGACAAGATAAATACAGGTGTAAAGAAGTCTCAAGAGGGTCTTTTTGAACTTTAATCCCCCTTCAGTCAAAAACACAATCAGTTGATTGCTTTTGTAGTGTACTTTAAACGCTCATATTGTCATGTAAATTTTAATGCATCTTCTTTCCATGTGAAAACGGGGCTTAAATTCAAAACCAAGTCAAATACAAAATTATACCTTTTTTATGTGTTCAATTTGAGAAATATCAGTTCTTAAAAGCTCCCTTATAAGCTAGCATCACTGTTTAGGGTTAGCATTGACTGGCTTCCAATGCAAATGTTTTAGATATCAATAAACACACACTTACTGCTTGTGACCGCCCCTCGCTCTCTTTCTGACGATTGCATTTCTGAATGTAAATGCAATGCAGTGTTGCATGTCGACAGCATTAACCTTTGTCCCTTGCATGTGCACGGCCTCATATTTACAGCGCTCTTCTTTGTTTACAGGGGGTTTCTCCCAACACCATCACGGAGACTTTAAATGCTAGTAGCCCAGACGTCAATAGCCTCCACCCTGGAGATCTATTTGACATTGAGCTGTCCAAAATAGACAGCAGTCTGGGCATTAGTGTCACGGTACTGTTTGGAAAGGTTTCCGCTCTTTGTTTTTCTCCTTTATTTCTCTTTTACTTACTTTTGTGTGTGTGTGTGTGTGTGTGTGTTGTTTTTGTGCCCTTAGCCGTCGCTCCTTTTTGAAGCTCCTCGCTTGGCTTCAGTTTTGGGAAAGTAGATTTGACTCTTTGCATGCAGATTTTTTCAGGCATTTGAATTGGCTCCTTCACTAACGGTAAAAGCCAAACACAGTAGGTGAAGCCGAGTGCAGAAACACGCACAGTAGCAGATGTATTGTGTTTTTAAAAGGGATAGTTCACCCAAAATTGAAAATTCCCTGTTAATTTACTTAACCACAGAAGATTGAAGAAGATTTTTAGCTGAATTTGTGGTCCTTGGGGATTCTTATAATGGCAGTGAATGATGATAGGGTTTTGAGATAAAAAAATAAACGCATACAAACTGAAATGAGCCCAAATCAATAGCCGTGGCTCCTGATGACACACTAGGGTCTTCTGGAGTGGATCAGCCTGTGTAAGAAATTGAACATTATTTACAATATTATTAGCGTTAATCCACAGCCTGGTCAAGCAGTTCTTGGCGTATGTGCGACTGTAGTCCGTTCACTGCAAAAAAAAAGCTTTTCTTACATAGATTTCTTTGTGTTTCTAGTCCAAATATCTAAAAATTATTAACTCAAGAAGCGTTTTTTTAGACAAGCAAAACATATTTTCTTGTTTTAAGACATAAGTTTTTCCTTAAAGCAAGCAAAGTGATCTGCCAATGGGGAAAGCAAAATAATGTCAAAAGGAAATTATTTTGCTTACCACATTGGCAGATTATTTTGCTTGTTTTGAGGAAAAACTCACTTAATATTACTAATAAAACGCATTATTTCCTAAAACAAGACAATATTTATTGCTTGTCTAGAAAATGGTACTTGATTTAGGAATTTTTACATATTTGGACTGGAAACGAGACAAAAATCTTGTATCCTGTCATTTTAGGCTGCGTTTCCACCAGAGCATTGTTCGAACGTTATTCAGAAAACACTCAGCTGTGAGTTTTTGCAGCGCAGCATTTTTTTTTTTTCAGTCGGTTGCCATTACAAGTTGTTTTTGTGGTGGTGACAGGTGCGTGGTATAGTCCCGCCCCTCCTCCACTGTGATTTGACAGCTAACTCAAAAGTGACACATGCTTTCGTCATTAAAGTTCCGTGTCCACCGAAGTGTTTTTTTCTTGAGCTGAGTGTTTGTTTTCGGTTGTTTTCAATGGTAGCGCTTTGAATGCAGAAAATTAGCACTCCGCTCAAGAAAAAAAACACTTAATTATTTAGGACACGCAACCTTAATGACGCAAGCACAATTGGATGCGAGGTCAGTTGATGCAGTTTGTTGATAGATTGGTAATTGCGTCACCAGCCCTCACACATTCGCCATCTAAAGCGACAGGACTGCAATCAGACTACATTCACACATGCGCCGACAACTGTTTGACCATGCCGTGGATTAAAGTTAATAATATTGTGAATAATGTTCAATTTCTTGAACTGACCAATCGTTTCACTTCACAAGACCTCAGTGTGTCATCAGGAGCCATGGGGATTGATTTGGACTCTTTCGTATGTGTTTATTTTTAATCTAAAAAAAACTATCAGCATTTATTGCCATTATATGACTCACAAAGGACCACAAATTTATCTAAAAATCTTCTTTAATGTTGTACTGAAGAATAAAAAGTCATCTACATGTTGGATGACCTGTGGATGAGTAAATAACAGGATATTTAAATTTCTGGGTGAACTACCCCTTTAATGGAGAAGCACTAATGCCTGCATGGATTTGCATTTACCTGTCTGCGGTGTGATTTTGCAGTGACGCTTTTCTGAAATTTATTATCTTGTGGCTTTTTTGTTTTGTGATTTAATTGTTTTGTTTTTTTTAAATGTCAGTATTTCAAAATACTGTAGTGAAAGGCATTATTCAAGTCAAGAAATCAGGTGGTTTGCTCTTTATGTTTGTAAGGAAGGGGGTCGCTGTTTTTTTTTAAATTTATTTATTTTTTATTTTTTTAGATGGTTTAATCCAGAAAATTCATCTCCTGTGATTTAGATATAATAAAATGAGCATGTCCAATTGATTTAATACACATTTAAAACAGATTATAGGCAGGTTTTCTTCCCATGATGCTTTTCTCTGTAGGTATATTAACATGTTTTTTTTCTGTCTTAGGGTGGATCAAACACATCGTTGAAGCATGGAGGGATTTACGTTAAAGGAGTAATTCCTAAAGGAGCCGCTGAGCTAGATGGGAGGATAAAGAAAGGTGAAAAGTTCATTATAATTGTTAAAAAAAAAAAAAAAAAAAGATATATTTATTTATTTAATTATTTAACCAGAAATATCCCATTGAGATACAATATCTCTTCTACCAGGGAGTCCTGGTCAAGACAGGCAGCATAGGACAGAGTTACAAAAAATATATATAATAATTTCACAACACATAGGCACGCACACAAAAATAGTATAAACCATAATCAATTGTTTATTGAAAAACTTGTGCACTGTTCTATATAATGTAATATAATATAATATAATATAAATTTGGGTTATAATAATATATATTCCAAATAATACATCAAATAATAATGTAATATTGATATCCCACATCCCTACATAGGACAAGCAGTTTGAATATTATAGTAAATCTAGGTAAATATACAGTTTCCAGAGTACACCCATCACAGATCTCTCTTTTGAATTTAGTATTTTCTATAGGATGCTATAAAATAAGATATTTGTATGTTAACATTACATTAGAAAGACAGTACTTAAGCCAAAACTGGAACTAATCAAATAACTTAAGATTGTGGTGCAGAAACCTCAATCGATATGTTAGGGGAAAATATTCAATACAATTTTAATAAAGAGTATGAATAAAGAGAACCATAAATATATTAGTTTTTAATTTAAAATTTAACTATTTCATTTATTATTATTATTTATACTTTTTTTTCAAAATCTCACTTGAATTTAAGTGTGTTATCTTTCTATTCTTCTATATAAACCACCCAGATTATTATTATTTTAATGAATATAACTGTTGAATAAAACTGTTTTGTTTAGATGTACCAAAATATATTGGCTATGTTCACTGAGAAAAAATATTTATTTTTAAAAGGGGTCTACTCTATTCATACTGTGCACTGTACATAATGACAGTAATATATAATTATAATTAATCAAGTAACTTATATATAATAATAACAGCAACCTGTACATTTCTATTTCACAAGACTTTTAGCAAGACTGTATTTTTGTATTTATTTATTATGTCCATCAGGGGATCGTGTGGTAGCTGTGAACGGGAAGAGCCTTGAAGGAGCAACTCACAAACAGGCAGTAGAGATGCTGAGAGACACCGGACAGGTGAGAACACTGGAGACAATGCTGCACTGCATCCAGAAGGACTTCTGTATTTTTCATTTTATTTTCTATTTCTGTATTTTGTGTGTATAGATAGATAGATAGATAGATAGATAGATAGATCGATAGATTTTTTTATTATTTATTTATTTATTTGTTTATTTCAGGTGGTGCATCTGTTGATGGAGAGAGGTCAACCACTGAAAGACAGCATTCATGCTCCTCTGACTCCTCAAGGCACCTCTGAACTTCAAAACCCAGCTGTGGAGGAGCCGCCAGCACCAAAGAAAGAGTACAACTTCATTACTGCAGGTATCAGCTGGAATATGCACCAAAAAAATAAATGGAAATGCCATGAAGCTCATAATAGCTTAAAGGTCCCGTGAAGTGCTTTGAAATGTGCATTTTTTATTCTATGTTTGACATGGTCTCAACTGAAAAATGAAGAGAGGGTGAGACATAGAGTAGCTTCTCCTCTTTTAAATAAACAGCCAATAGCATTTAGTTTTTATCACAGCTCAGTGGTTGAACTCAAGTACATCAAATGAAAAGCAAATGAGATGCGTCTTGAAGGGAGCGGGAAATGTCAGATACTAGAGAGCATTTGATTGGTCAGAAGATCTGTTTAGAGGTATGAGGTGACGTTGATCCAATCAGGTGGAAGTGACAAACTGTCAGCTTTGGATGTTTCTATCAGGTGTATATTTTAGAAATGCAAATGTTGTCACTGTGTTGGAGCACACTAGCTTATAGATGTCCTTAAGATGAACATACTGATACTAACATCTAAAAAAAACTTTGTTTTAATTTCATGGGACCTTTAAAAATGTGTTGAAAAAATATTTTCCCCATTAAACAGCACTTGGGAAATATTTGAATATGAATTAAAATTTAACAAGGCTAGTAATTTTATAAGGCTAGTAATATATAATAAATATTGTACATCCCAGGAAGTGAAAGTGTGTTTACTTTAACACATGGTATGAAATCAGTGCTTTATTTCCAAATTATTTATTGTATTTTTAAATTTTTCCATAAGAGAAATAACACTGATAAACACTGCTGACCTCTCACTTGTTGACTGCCAAATGAAAATGTGCTAAAGGTACCGCAGAGGTGAACCGTGGGCTGGCATTTGAACTTTGGAAGAGTAAATGGGCATTTCTGTTGTTTACCTGGTCTAGATAACACGTTTGATGTAGCTTTACTGAAGAACACGTCCGGCCTGGGCTTCAGCTTCAGCCGTGAGGAAAGCGTTCCCGGAGAGCCCCTGGGCTCCAGCATGGTCCGCGTCAAGAAGCTTTTTCCAGGCCAACCAGCAGCCGAAAGCGGACGCATCAAAGTGGGCGACGTCATTCTGAGGGTCAACCAGACACCACTCAAGGGCCTGTCCCAACATGTGCGTAGATATATATATATGCTGATATTCAATAATTCAATATATCCTGATAATGAGCATGCACAATATTGATTACATGGGCACTTTAAAATACTGTGAATAATTATTTGTCATTTTAAACCATTAAACTATTTAGGTTGTTGTATTTGTGTTTGAAGACTGAATATTTTCACACAAACTTTTTCATGGTATTGAACATTCTGTGACTACTTATAGGCCTTTGGTTCATTCATCTGTACAGTAAGGTTTCGTTTGTTAACATCATTAATCTTCTGTGATGTAAATTTCTCAGTTAATCCCTAATAATGCACTGTAAAAAGGAGTTTTTTTATTAAAGGAGTTGATAATAATAATTCAGTTGTATTTTTTTATTAACTTTAGCATCTAACTATAATATGATTTTTTCACTTAATTAATTCATTAACTGATGTCTACTTATAAGACTTTTTGTACAGTGTTACCTATTGTACTTTATCATCCTTTTGCCATTTAATTTGTTGAAAGCATTTATATAAACAGTTTTTATTAACATAATATACATGTATATTGTATATATGTATGTGTACATGTATAAATAAACACACATACTGTACATAATATACCATATAAATATATTTACATATAATTTTTATGATATAAATATTATTTGAACAAGTATTTTGAACATCATAGTCATGTATATATTTATATACACAAAGATATACACAGTACGCACATGTTTATTTAGAAAATGTAAACTTTTATATTGGATGCGCTTAATCATTTAACAGCACTAGTATTTATATAAATATATATTAATACATATACACATCTTATAATATCAAGATTGTAAGTTAGTCTCTGCTTTA
>CAIGQW010052713.1:4019356-4032829 GCA_903798125.1 Danio choprae
TTATACAGTAATTATTTTTTTATTTAACACCAGGGGTTTTGTTCACATTTATTATAATTTAATATCAATTATTTGTGGTTTAATAAAACATTTAGATTTTTTTTTCAGTTTCTAAAAATATACATTTTATATTAATTATTTTCATTTTTTCACTTGTGTGGAATTAGTTTTTTTCAATCTCAAAGATCATTTTATTTCATTTCCATTTATTTTCAGCATTCGTTGTTGTTGTTGTTCTGTTTAAAATGTGATCTTAAAAACATTAAGAAAATAAAATGATTTGTATTTTATTTTTAATTTAACTCTTCGTTCACGATGGAATTATGTTTTTTTTTTTTTTTAAATACCGTTCTATTTTAATTATGTTGTTTTATTACACATATTTTACATTACACTTTATCAAAAAGTAAATCACAAAATAATAAAAAACATGAAAAAACATATACAAATAATTAATATGGAAAAAATGCCCTCTCTTAATTGGAGAGCCACGTGTTGCAAAATATGTGCACATGAATGATCCTAATTTTCTGACCGTGTCCTTCGTGTTTCTGCAGTGATGTGAACAGCTCTAGTGTCCGCATGTCTGCATCTCCAGCTCTTCCTGAAGGGGGTCTCCTGAACCCCAGTCCAGACCCTCTTCCTCCACCTCTACCAAACCCAGTGAACCTCAGTCTGCCTGAACACGAGGACTTCATCCCTGTGAGTCTCTTTCAGCTCTAGACACTTCAGCTCAAGTTTATTTGTAAAGTGCTTTTTTTAACAAGAATGATCAATTATTATTATCAGCTTTACAAAAGGTGCACATTTGGGTTACACTAATCTGAACTAAAATGAACTGAACTTCAACTGTGACATTTATTCATTCATTTATTCAATTCCATTTCGGCTTAGTCCCTTTATTAATCTGGGGTCGCCACAGCGGAATGAACCGCCAACTTATCCAGCATATGTTTTACGCAGCGGATGCCCTTCCAGCTGGGAAGGGCATCTCTGGGAAACATTCATACACACCCATTCACACTCATACACATACGCCAACACGGGGAGAACATGCAAACTCCACACAGAAACGCCAACTGACCCAGCCGAGGCTCGAACCAGCGACCTTCTTGCTGTGAGGCGAACGTGCTACCCACTGCGCCACCGTGAGGCTGTGACATTTATGCTAAACTGAATTGAAGCACTTTCATTTGAACAATTTGAAACATTATGGTTTTTAAAAAATCTCTTCATCTGTTAAGCTACTTTGATACATTCTACATTGTAAAAAGCGCTTTAAAAATAAAGATGAATTGAATTGCACGTCATTACATTACAGTCAAAATCTCAAAGAGTTAAGGTTTGCACTGCAAAAAAAAAAAAGGGTTTTGGTCTTATTTGGTCCAAATATCTTAACATACTAAATAATCTGCCAATGAAATAAACAAAATAATCTTGTTTTGGCTTTGAAATAAGTGTTTTACTTACCTCTAGGGCTGCACAATATATCGTTTGAGCATCGATGTCTGTATCCGCAATAGTGACATCGCGGGATTAGATTATTTATTAAAGATTAAAAAATAAAGACATTATATTAAATATGATTATTTTTAAATCATTTATACAATGACCATGTTATTTTGATTGTACCTGAATACTGTTAGACTCTCCCGAAAACCATAAAGCACTGTTTATTCAACTTATCTTTGCTCTGTTGTATTTATATATGCTTGTCATTTGTTTTAATTTATGCAAATGCACTGCATAGAAAAAGACTTGATCATCTCAATATATCTATCTAACCTATTCTAAATAGACCTATTCAATTCATCTAATTTAATTCTAATTTTGTTTATATCGTAATATATATTGAAATGTCCGATTTTTTCCAATATCGTGCAGGCCTACTTACCTCACTGGCAAATTATTTAGCTTATTTTAAAGAAAGAAATCACTTAATTTTGATGCATTATTTCTTTAAACATGACAATACTTTTTGCTTGTCTAGAAAATGCTTCCTGATTTGTAGAATGTTTTGATATTTAGACTAGAAACAAGACCAAAACTCTAATATATATTATATACACTATTTGAACTTGCAATTGTGAGTAAAGAATATGAATGCAGAATATACTGTAGTCTAATGTGTCTGCTGTGTATTTGAAAACAGGAGGTGGAGCTGAAGGTGTCTCTGGTCAAGTCTGATAAAGGCAGTTTAGGCTTCACCCTCACTAAAGGGACTGACGAGAACTGCTACATCCATGACATTATCCAGGATCCTGCCAAAGGAGACGGCCGGCTGCATCCAGGGGACCGCATGATCATGGTATGAGCAGTAATGATTTTAATATTAAAAATGAAACAACATAAAAGAAAATCAAAAGTAAAATCTTATTTTGTTAATAAATGAATAATATAGATTTCAAATAAAATGCCGAAAACTAAATACTGACCCCACTTCATAATTTAAAAAAAGAATTTAAATAAATAAAATAACACTCGAATTAAAACAAGGTGAAAAATAAATGTAAAATCTCAGAAAACTTAAGAAAAAGTACTCGAAAAAATTAAAATAAAATTAAATGAATGAAATTTAAAGCAATGTATATTTGTAATATTGTGTAAAATATTCAAAATAAAATCAAACTTGTAATACTAACTTCAGTACTAAAATAATATCAAATTTTCCAGTGAAATTAATTCAAACACAATTAAATTAAAGACTCAAAATAAAAATATGAAATAATACAAATATTTTAAAATTTTAAGTTTTAATGTATTTTTAAATTGTATTTTTTATTTGAGGGAAAATGCGAGTATTCAGCATCATCAGTGTAGTCTTCAGAAGCATAATATTTATATAATATCATAATATAATATCATAATATAATATTTGCGGTTTAAAAAAATATTTAAAAACATTATAACATTTTAATTTTTTTAATTTATTTAGAATTTGCTTATTATTTATTTTCAGTTCATTTTTAATTTTTGATCTACTTTCAGTTTAATTTGTAATTATTTTTATTTATTGTTATTTATTCAGTATTTTTTCTCTTTTTTTTTGGAAAATACCGATACATTTTGATACATGCTTATACAAAGAACAGCATTTATCAATTTTTAAACATCACTTTTCTGTCCCTTTGGTTATTTTAATGAATTCTTAATGCATTTAATTCCTTTTAATACAATTTTAAACTTTATTAATAAATTAAATTATTCTTAATTACTTAATTCTTAAATAATATATTTCAAAATAATAAAAACAATCAAAAAATGTTTTAACTTCTTAATGACTAGTATTAATAATTCAATTCAATTCATCTTTATTTCTATAGCACTTTTACAATGTAGATTGTGTCAAAGCAGCTTAACATAAAGTTCTAGTAAATTGAAATTGTGTCAGTCCAGTTTTTAGTTTAGTTCATTTCAGTGTGGTTTATATTGTGTTTCATTGTTATTCATTGTGATGCTGTACAAAAATCCATCTAACAAGCTACAAAACTTAAATTTTGCTCTGCATTATATCTCCTCTTCGTGTGTTTTCAGGTGAACAACACAGACGTTTCTGGCATGAATCACACAGAAGTGGTCAACCTGGTGCGAGCGGCTCCTAAAGTGGTGGATCTGGTGGTGGGCCGCATCCTGGAGCCTCCAAAACCACCAATAGAGGCCCACCTCCTCCCTGACATCACGTTTCAGTGTCACGATGAGTCTCTGGGTAATGGAAAATATCCATGTACACTGTAACCGATCCCTTTCAGCACTCAATAGTGTTCAGTGTTCTTGGAAAAACTCCCAGAAATCATCCCATGTCCGGTTTTAGTGTTATCTATCTGACTGTCAGAGGTCAACAGGGCTTTACAAGAGCACCCGAAAAACAGATACCCGTCAGCGTAAACAAATCCCACCTGCGTTTCACTGGAAAAATGAGCTCAAGAGGTTAGACGACAGGCTAGATAAGAGGATCACATTTCAGCTCGCTAACAGAAAAAAAAAAAAAAAGGCGACAGAAACACAAAGCCAGTGGTGCTGTTATGGTTAGCGCAGCTCAGTTGCTCAAAAAAAGTGTTTGCTTTCTGGGCGTCTCTTGTAGGTCTGGTTCTGGATGGAGGAAGTGACAGTGCGTTAGGTGTGTTGTACGTGAAGGAAATCTTCCCGGGATCTGCAGCTTTTGAGGAAGGCAGTCTGAGGCATTTGGATATCGTACATTACATTAATGGCGTCCCGACGCAGGATCTGACGCTGAGCGAGAGCCGCAGACTCCTGCAGCTTTCCTTGGGGAATCTGAGTCTCAAAGCCACCAGGTGAGCAGATTATGTGTGAGGAAATCTGGGTTCCCACGGGTCATGGATTTGTGAAATATCATGGAATTTTAAAAGATTTATATATATATAAATGTGCATACATTTTTTTTGGTCCTGAGATTATTGTTATTCATTTTAAAATATTACTTTCCATTTATCAAAATGTTATTTTTCCATTACATGTTTTGTGTTATTTATGTTTTTATGTTAACCCTATATGAGATGCCATAGATGGTAGATGACCAAATTGAAAATATAGCGAGCAACTTAAAACCATGCTAGCAACATTCTAATTCATACTAACAATGTGCTAATCCATACAATAAACTTGCTAGCAACATGCTTATCCATATTAGAAGCATGCTAACTATTTACTAATCCATGATAAAATCATGCTAGCAACATGCTAATTCATACTAAAAACATGCTGCAGCCATCCAGAGAAGCATAGTAACTGCCTAGCAACCACCTAGATTACCCTAGCAGCCACTAAGTCACACTAGAAATTGCCTAGGGTTGTTGCTGGATCAGAAACGGTTGTGGCCGGAAGTTAACGAAAATTATTTATATTATTTATTAAATTTCCCATTAATTGTAGTTTATTAACATCTACCCCCCACCCCAACCCTAAACCCAACCATCACTGTAACGTAAACATTAATTGTAGAGTATTATTTACAGTGCATCGGGGAAGTATTCATAGCGCTTCACTTTTTACACATTTTCTTTGTTACAGCCTTATTTCAAAATGGATTAAATTCATTTATTTCCTCAAAATTCTACACACGATACCCCATACTGACAATGTGGAAAAAAGATTTTTTGAAATTGTTGCAAATTTATTTAAAATAAAAAACCTGAAAAATCACTTGAACATTAGTATTCACAGCCTTTGCCGTGAAGCTCTAAATTGAGCTCAGGTACGTTCTGTTTCCACTGATCATTCTTGAGATGTTTCAGCAGCTTAATTTGAGTTCACATGTGGTAAATTCAGTTGATTGGATATGATTTGAAAAGGCATACACCTGTCTATATAAGGTTAGGCTTAGGGTTAGGGGTTGACAGTGGATGTCAAAGCACAAACCAAGCATGAAGACAAAGGAATTGTCTGCAGACCTTCGAGACAGGATTGTCTCAAGGCACAAGGCTGGGGAAGGTTACAGAAAAATTTCTGCTGCTCTGAAAGTTCCAATGAGCACATGAGCCTCCATCGTCCATAAGTGGAAGATGTTTGGAACCCCCAGGACTCTTCCTAGAGCTGGCCAGCCATCTAAGCTGAGTGATCGGGGGAGAAGGGCCTTAGTCAGGGAGGTGATCAATAACCCGATGGTCACTCTGTCTGAGCTCCAGCGTTCTTCTGTGGAGAGAGGAGAACCTTACAGAAGGACAACCATCTGTGCAGCAATCCACCAATCAGGCCTGTGTGGTAGAGTGGCCAGACGGAAGCCACTCCTTAGTAAAGGGCACATAACAGCCAGCCTTGAATTTGCCAAAAGGCATCTGAAAGACTATCAGACCATAAGCAACAAAATTATCTGGTCTCTTTGGAGTGAATGCCAGGCGTTACGTTTGGAGAAAACCAGGCATCGCTCATCACCAGGCTAATACCATCCCTACAGTGAAGCATGGTGGTGGCAGCATCATGTTGTAGGGATGTTTTTCAGCAGCAGGAACTGACTAGGAAGACTAGTCAGGACAGAGGGTAAGATGAATGCAACAATGTACAGAGACATCCTGAATGAAAACCCACTTCAGAGTGCTCTTGACCTCAGACTGGGGTGACGGTTCAACTTCCGGCCGGACAATGACCCAAAGCACACCGCCAGAATATCAGTGGAGTGGCTTCACAAAAACTCGGTGAATGTCCTTGAGTGGCCCACACAGAGCCCACATTTAAATCCTATTGAACATCTCTGGAGAGATCTGAAAATGGCTGTACACCGTCGCTTCCCATCCAACCTGATAGCGCTTGAGAGGTACTGCAAAGAGGATTGGGCAAAAATTCCCAACGACAGGTGTGCCAAGCTTGTGGCATCATATTCAAAATACTTGAGGCTGTAATTGCTGCCAAAGGTGCATCAACAAAGTATTGAGCAAAGGCTGTGAATACTTATGTACATGTGATTTTTCAGGTTTTTTATTTTTAATAAATTTGCAACAATTAAAAAAAATATTTTTCACATTGTCATTATGGGGTATCGTGTGTAGAAGTTTGAGGAAATAAATTAATTTAATCCATTTTGGAAAAAGGCTGTAACATAGAAAAATGTGGAAGAAAAGTGAAGCGCTATGAATACTTTCCGGATGCACTGCATGTTATCGATTAACATAAATCTATTAACATAAATACTTTAGTAGAGTATTATTTATGTTATCTATTAAAGTACCCAACAAATCCCCCCCCCCCACCCTTACCCTAAACCCAACTGTCACAGTACTGTAAAAATATTATTTTTTTTATACAGTGTCATTAAAAATGCTGCTATATTGATGTGCATATCGCACTTCCGGACGGCCGTGTATCCTATCTAGACTTTACCATTGTCTAGCTACCACTTAGAGCACCCTAGCAAACACCCAGTGTGCCATATCAACCACTCAGATTACCTTAGCAACATCTTAGTAACATCCTAGCAACCACCCAGAGTACCCTAGCAACAACAAATTTTATCTTAGCAACCACATGCATTTACCTGTCAAACCCTCAAACTTTCAGGCTAATCTTTCTCAAGCCAACAAAAGTTGTCTATGAACTTTACTTTCTAGTAACATATTTAAAGTCTTAGATTGGTGTAAAAGAATCATAATTTAATGGATCAATGGATATTGAATTCATGGTATAATCCAATCGAGAGGATTATTGACCTTATTCTACAATACTGAAGTGCGCTCATGTTTGCAATTGTTTTATAACTTCCGATTCAGTTTCCTATAGGAGAAATGACTAGGAATCATAAGGCATTAAGCGGTCAAACTGTTTGCTTAACAAAAAAAGTGTTCATGACAATATATAAAAATTAGAGTAATATAATAAGAAAATGTCAGTTTGCACCATCAAGCAGCGTAACGAGCTGTTTTTAACATCTAAACATCTATGGAAGTGAATGAGACCGGAAGTCTCCAGATTCTGATGGCTGAGTCCACTCGTACCTGAGGAATAAGGTCAATAAAAGCCCCTTGTTAAATAAGGTTATTCAATCTAACTTTCAGTCCACCTTTGTTTCTGACTTTAGCATAGTGTCCTAAACAGATGTGACGTGACAACACACGATTAAAGATGTATTATTCTTTTTGCACATAGGGAAATTCAGCTTTCAAGTCAGTGAAAGTCAAGGTATTTGACATTTGGCTTTGAGTGGGAACCCAAGGAAATGCTGTGAAATTCAGCTGAAAGTGTTGGGAAGGCACTTGCTTGTCTGTCTGTTATTTGATATATGCAGTACTTCTGGATGGACATAACTATATCTGAGTGTATTTCCGTAGGGATGGGAAACCTGTTTTTCCGGACGAGGAGGAGATTTCTTTACTAAACAATAACATCAGTCCTAAAGTGTCACAGAGTATGAACGGTAAGTGTAATAAGAAGGAATAAACTACCACATTTTGCTCAAGATTTAGTCATATATAATGTTTGATTAATTCTTTTTGTGCTAGGGAAGATTGTGTTTATTGTGAAATATTAATATAGTTTTAAATGGCTAGTTTCTGTTATACTATATTTTTGAAATGCCATTTATTTCTGGTATGGAAAGATGAATTTTGAGCATTTTTGCTCATCATTACAGTCTTGTGGTTTTGTCACATGATTTCTTATTTTAATATGATTGTTTTGTGTTTTGTCTAAATTAATTAGACAAGTTATTTGTGTTCAACAATGTCTTTTGCTTTTGCACAATTAAATGCATTATTGCTTAATCAAAGCAACCTTTTTGTCAGTTGTACTTAATCGTAATATAAATAAAGTAAATACTATGCTCAGGTTTATAAATGTAAGGATAGATATAAAATCAATTAAAATGTTTCAATACATGTAAATAAATAGTTAGGACAATTCTAGTATAATGTAACCTACAGTAAAGGTGTTGTCATAATATTTGCATATTCTGATTTACGCCTTTGCTGGATATATTTGCATACTGAATTCTCATTGGCCATTTGCACAGCAGCAAGATTCAGGAAATGTTCATCTAGAGTCACACACAAGATTTTATATTGAGTACATTGAAAACTTGAGTTGAATTTTTTTAAATGTAATGTCAATGGTTAAATAATGTTTCATCATTAGGGTAACTGATATCTTTAAGTAATATTAAACTACATATTCTGACCTGTACATAAAAAAATATGTAAATTATATAAGAATACGTTTTACTGCATTATAATTTATTTATTTATTCATTTATTTTGTATTTATTTATTTTATTATTTTAGTCATTTATTTTTTAATTCATTCATTTAGTCATTAGTTTATTTTTTTGTATTTATTAACATTTTTAATTTTTTTAATTCATTCATTCATTAATGTATTTGTATTTATTTTTTTTTAATTATATTTGTTTTAATTTTTCATTTAGTCATAAATTTTTTTTATTGGTATTTATTTATTTAAATTTTTTTTTAAATTTTTTGTCATTTATTTTTTTAATCATTCATTCAGTCATTAATTTATTTATTTGTATTAATTTTTATTTTTTTATTTTTTTAGTTATTTACTTTTTAATTCATTCATTTAGTCATTAATTTATTTGTACTTATTTTATTTTATTTTTTGTCATTTTTTTTTTAATTAATTCATTCAGTCATTTATTTATTTGTATTTATTTAATTTAAAAAAATGTAGTTGTTTACTTTTTAATTCATTTATTCAGTCATTCATTTATTTATTTTTCAAACCATTTCAGCATATAAATTTATATTTTTAGAAAGTATAATTTGACAATGTATTGGTGCGTATGGGGTTGCACGGTGAACTTTTAATGTATTTAAATAATTCTTGTTCTAAATATAATAAATATTTGATTGCTATATAAACACTGATTGACATTTTGTTTGTCTTGTTCTTAAAATAATGCAAAAACAATTACTGTTGTCATTCACTGATTTTGACTCATATTTTTTGACCCTAATTATGGTCAAATTGAAGCAGTAAATAAATAAAAAAATGTTTTACTTGTGACTGATGTCATTCTCAGGCACTAGTTAGAATGGCTTACAGTACATTTGTGGTTGTAATCTGAGTAATAAGTACTCTGTCCTCATTTCTCTCTTTGTATCGAAGGTTATCTCCATAGCAGCGAGAATAATGAATTGGAGGCCCTCTCCGGTATCTGTCCTGCTGAGGTAAAGATCTGTCCAACTAACTCCTGGTCAACCATTACATAATATTGATCTGTGCTGCTCTAGCTAAATGTTTTATTACCAAATAGACAGACTTCACAAAACAGAAAATTCTCAGGCATGATATTATGATTTTGTAATTATATATTATATGTATATAGTTGTATATTATATGTATTTAATTGTATATATATTTTTAGAATTAAAAAGCTGGAAATTGAACCATAGGCAGGTCAAGGAGGCAGATCAGATTTCTGTAGTCTTTTAGTTACATGAGAAACAGGTGAAAGGAATTTGAGTTGCTTTTCAGGAAATGCATTGGTGAATGATAAACTTGGTTGTCAGTTTGTGGTTTTCATCAGTTGTTCTTCATCCTTCATTTTTGTGTTTAATGTGTTCACAGGAGCAGATTGTGAAGCTGGAGTTGGAGAAGCCGCCAGCGGGAGGCCTGGGCTTCTCTGTGATTGGTGGAGAAAGGGGGATTTTTGTGAAGTCCGTCACCCCTGGAGGGACTGCAGACATTGCCGGCACGCTACAAGTTGGAGATCGCTTACTTAAGGTACGTAATGTTTTGAATTAGTGCAATGCAGTTTTTAAAGTGGTCATATTATGGATTTTTGAAACCTGTAATAAACATTTCAGGTGTCCAAGAATATGTGTCGGCTCAAAATACTTAACAGCTGATTTATTATGCCATGGTGGATGTCACATTTTGAGCAGTTAAACAGGAAACATGGAATCGACAAAAATCCTTTTTTTTTTTTTTTAAGCTTGACGACTTGTACAGTCAGGCCCGAATTGATTCATACCACAGGGGTTGACTGTATATATATGTATTTATATACATATACACAGTGCTCAGCATAATTGAGTGCACCCCATTTTGAAGATGAATATTTGTATCCATTTCTCAGTGAATATAGGCAATGTATGTTGGTGCATTTAAACAAAACAGATTTATTAATTGGATATATTTATTAAAATAATATTTTAGCCACCGAACATCTTTAGAAATAGAATGATAATACATTTAAATTCATGCAAAATATTGAAAACAAATGGCAAACTACAAAATTTTCAACATTTTTTGTTTCTCTTGAATTTTGCTCTTTTGAATTTTTTTATTTAATGTTTTTCTCTTACATATAAATTTGGGCTACTAATTTTGGACCATTATCATAAGTTATTTTGTTAGATTAGCTGCAGATTTGGCTTCAGTACTGACTAATCTAATGTATATGCACAAATATAATATGCAAAGCTTCCTTTAGAAAATATTAGTTTAAACGAGAGATTTGTGAGGGGTGTACTCATATATGCTGAGCACTGTATATACATATTGAACCTGTCACCTGCATTTTTAGCCAATCATCAATTATGTAGATGCCCTGCACTATTATGTTACACTAATATTTTTAGAGTATTATTTATATAATATATTAAAACAACAATGACATCTTTCGACAGTTTAAATAGATTCACCAATTACATAAGATACAGTATTGCGCTTTAGTGAGCTCAATTGCAAATTGTATATCAATTATATAATGTCGCATTTTATTGTCAGTAACAGTAACAGCTTTGTAATAAGGGTTTGATTACTTGTTAAAAGTAATTCCATTAGTAACGCAGTTGTAACATCATCACCATCGCTAGGGTCATTTGTCACATGCACACAATCAATTCAATTGAAGTTTATTTGTATATCGCTTTTCATAATAATTATTGTTTCAAAGCAGCTTTACAAAAGATGCACATTATTGCATTACAATCAAATTTGGAAAATTTAAGGTTATTAGTTACCACAACTTTATTAGTTATAAATAAACTTTAACTAGTAACTAAGTACTAATAGCTTTTAACAGTTAAAGTTATTATATATAAACAGTTAACCTGCAGTTGTATAGTATATAGGGAATGTCTGTGTGTAGATGTTCAATGAAGTGTATTTGTGTATAAAGGTCGATACAAGGTCAAAAACACACATTATGGTGATTTATGTGTGTGAATGTAAACAGTTAGAGAAAAAATCATGTGTATCAGTATATTAGATCTGTGAGACGGCATCTCACGGGCAACACACTACTAACACCACTGAACCAGAATTGTGTAAATTTAGGGTGTGATTTGTTTGTTACTATAAGAAAATTGAGAACTACAGTCGAGGTGTTTGAGGGAGTTTAGAAATGGTGTTTGCTGATACAGAATAAAGACCCGTTCACACCAAGCATGATAACTTTAAAGATTACCATAAAGATATAGTTCTGAAAATCATTCACAGTGTTTAAGAATAACGTAGTTCACACCACAACTAAAATGATAAAGATGCAGAGGAACAATATTTTTGGGATCACTTTCAGAACAATTTTTCCCAGCTGATGAACGATAAAACAGCCAGTGAGAATCCAATGAAAATTAAAGGGCTGGCGCGATTTAAAGATACAGACAACACTGTGGAGAAGCACACTGCTTGATGTTAAGCCCTCTTTTAAAAGATTATTTAAAGATGATGACTATCGTGGAAACAACTGGTTATACCCTGGGATATAATGATTAAAAAATGCATGGAAGTTATGAAAGTCATGCTGGCAAATTGAAGTATAAAATTAAAACTACCTCACGAATCCAGTGCTAGTTTTAGTGTCTTTGTGTTGCTTTCTTTGTAAATGCCGTAGAACTGACTACTATTGCTAAATTCACTGTTTGGTTAGATTAATTACTTGATATTTAATAACTGCTCAATAGTATGCTCAGATGCGCTAGTAGCACACTGAGGACACCTTCTGGTTACAAGGGATCATGCTGAATTAAAAGCATAATCTAAAAATAAATATCATTATCGTTCGTCTGTGTGGACAAATATATTTATCAATATATTTATCGTTATCGTGCTTGATGTGAACTTCCTTTCCTCGAACAACAACATTAGAGCACATTTCCTTTTTCAATTTCCTTCAGCTTAGTCCTTTTTTATCCAGCGTCGCCACAGTGGAATGAACCGCCAACTATTCTGGCATATGTTGTACGCAGCGGATGCCCTTCCAGCCGCAACCCAGCACTGGGAAACACATTAGCACACAGTAAATTGCATTTCCTCCTGAAAGTGACTTTGTTGTTGTGTTTTTGTGCAGGTGAATGATGATCTGATGATCAGTGTGTCTCACGCTAAAGCCGTCACCACCATCCGCAAAGCTAAAGGCTTGGTGCAGCTCATCGTGTCCCGTCCACCAGACCAAATGCCAAACACATACCTGGGCTTCCTGCCTCTCAAATCTAGCAGTGTTAATGGAAACAATGGTACGGCCTGCTGGAGGACAATAAATGCTTGCCTGCAACTTTTAGGATGATGGGTTGTAATGTTGATGGCTGTTGTAATTGTGAGGGAATGAATGAAACAAAACTACTTTAGCCTTATAGAGTTGTGTTGTGCTGTTTCAGATGTGAGTGAAGACAGTGGTGTGAAGACTAAACTCCAGACGCCTTCAGAGCAAAGCCAGAGCAGCAGCCCCCCTCCCCTCCCTCCAATAGGTAGAACACATCAATAGTGTATTTTGATACCATCATACCATCAACTAAATGTTTTATTATAATATTTCAATAATAAATGTTTATAGAACATTCAATTAAAATATTTAATATTATAATTGTAACTGATGAAAATTGTATATTATAAAATTATATTGTATTATAAATATTACATGAAATATTAATATATAATTATCATGTTTATGTATACAATACAATACAATATTTTTTCCAAGATTATTATTTCATTTACATTTTTTGCATTTAAGAGCATTATATATATATATATATATATATATATATATATATATATATATAT
>CAIGQW010052713.1:4046565-4059785 GCA_903798125.1 Danio choprae
GTGTGTGTGTGTGTGTGTGTGTGTGTGTGTGTGTGTGTGTGTGTGTATCTGTTTATAATTGAGGTGAAGTTTTTATTCGCACATTCGTTCAGTGACAACTTGTGACACGCTGCCAGTATTTACCATGGTACTTTGAATATTCGGTCTGAAATCTCATGTAAGTATGACTTTAAAAAACAACATTAGCACTGTTTACACTCACCGACGACTTTTTTTTTAGCTACACCTGTTAAACTGCTCGTTTCTAATCAGCCAATCACATGGCAGCAACTAAATGCATTTAGGCACGTAGACATGTTCAAGACGATCTGCTGCAATTCAAACCGAGCATCGTAATGGGGAAGAAAGGTGATTTAAATTACTTTAAATGTGACATGGTTGTTGGTGCGAGACGAGCTAGTCTGAGTATTTCAGAAACTGCTGATCTACTGGGATTTTCACGCACAATCTCTAGGGTTTACAGAGAATGGTCCGAAAAAGGGAAAATATCCAGTGAGCGGCAGTTCTGTGGCAGCGAGATTGGCCAGACTGGTTCGAGCTGAAAGAAAGGCAACGGTAACTCAAATAACCACTCATTACAACTGAGGTATGCAGAAGAGCATCTCTGAATGCACAACAAGCCGAATCTTGAGGCGGATGGGCTACAGCAGCAGAAGACCACACCGGGTGCCACTCCTGTCAGGTAAGAACAGGAAACTGAGGCTACAATTGGACAGTAGAAGATTGGAAAAAGTTGACCAGTCTGATGAGTCTCGATTTCTGCTGCGACACTTGGATGGTAGGGTCAGAATTTGGCATCAACAACATGACAGCATGGATCCGTCCTGCCTTGTATCAATAGTTCAGGGTGATGGTGGTGGTGATGTAATCGTGTGGGGGATATTTTCTTGGCACACTTTGGGCCCATTGATACCAATTGAGCATCCCTATATGACCACAGTGTATTCATCTTCTGATGGCTACTTCCAGCAGGACAACGCCATAAAGCAATGTCATAAAGCGTGAATCATCTCAGACTGGTTTCTTGAACATGACAATGAGTTCACTGTACTCAAATGGCCTCCACAGTCACCAGATTTCAATCCGATAGAGCACCTTTGGGATGTGGTGGAACGGGAAATTCGCATCATGGATGTGCAGCCGACAAATCTGCAGCGACTGTGTGATGCAATCATGTCAATATGGACCAAAATCTCTGAGGAATAGATTGTTGAATCTATGCCATGAAGGATTAAGGCAGTTCTGAAGGCAAAAGGGGCTCCAAGCCGGTACTAGTAAGGTGTACCTAATAAAGTGGCCGGTGAGTGTACTTTGATAGTCATTGGCTGCTAATATGATTTTGTTAGTTAGAATTAGCAAGTTCAAATGTGTCAATATAAAAACTAACTTTACCTCAATCTATGAATACACGTATATTCTGTTTATGTAATGAATCACATTAGATGTTTTATTGTTTAGACCGTAGTTATGTTATTAACTGATGATTTTCCTCCAGGTTGGACACTGTTATTTAGAGGAGCTGTCAGATTTCCCACAGCAGCTGACGGATCTGCTTTTAAACTATCATACAGTGCTGGAGTCCGATCTCAGAATGGTACCAATGACTTTTGTTGTTTTAAATGAACTTTAGATATTTTTATGATCTTTTTGGGGTTGCTTGGAACTATTCTTAAGGTGTCACTGTTCTGTGTGTGTGTGTGTGTGTGTGTGTGTGTGTGTGTGTGTGTCTGTTAAATATATTACCTTTAATGTAGAATGTATGTAATATAGCTGTTTGATCATGTAAAAGATTGCAAAGCTTCAAAGGTCAAAATGCTCTCTAAATTGAGTTTTTTGGGGTTTATATGGGAGTTTAGATCAGTGTTTCCCAACCCTGTTCCAGAAGGCACACCAACAGTATATATTTTGGAGGTCTCCCTTATCTGACCTATTCGTTTCAGGTTTTGGAGTCTTTTCTAATGTTCTGATGAGTTGATTCAGGTGTGTTGGATTAGGAAGAGGTTGAAAATGGGTACTGTTGATGTGCCTTCAGGAACAGGGTTGGGAAACACTGGTTTAGAGAGACCAGGTTCTTGACCAAACACTGTGCAAAAAGAAATGATGCTGCCTTAATTGTTTGTTGTGTAGTGCTGTCAAATGTTTAATCGCGATTAACCACCTCCAAAATAAGTTTGCATTTACATTGTTTGTGTACTCATGGTGTATATATAAATTAAACGTATATAGAATCCAAAAAAACCCCAAAATATTTACATGCGTGTGTGTATATATAATAATGTGTGTTTATATAATAGCATTTTCTTAAATGTATACATGTATGTGTGTTCACATGTATGTACAGTACACAAAACAGTACACATTATAGATATGTATTATGTAAAAACATGCTTTTAATCGTTTGATAGCACTACTGTGTGAAATCTGAAATGATGTTTGAGATTGTATGGATGTAAACCAATTGTAGAAGACAAAACAGCAGTGACAATAGTAGCATTTTAACTTTTGAAGATGTGTTTTATAAATCATGACTGTGTCAATCTGTCACTTTTTAGCATTTGACAATGCGTCTTCTAAATAAAAACCGTGGCATAATCTTTTTCAGACGTTTTGCAAAGCTCTGATCATGTTGAGGAACAAAGATCTGATCAGTCCCACCAGTCTCCTGGGGCTTTTCTTCGAGCTGCTGCGCTGTCATGACAAACTTCTGCGAAAGGTTGGTGGTGTTAATTTTTTCTTCTGTTTTGACGTTATAAATGATTGCAGAGTTTGCTGATGAGAGAAAAATCTTCTGTCTCGTCAGACTTTATATACCCATATTGTGACGGATATCAAAAATATCAACGCAAAGCACAAAAACAACAAAATGAACACGGTAAGACTTGAGTGGATTATTTTACCATTTTTGAATCCATTCAGCTGATCTCCAGGTCTGGCGTGAGCACTTTTAGCTTAGCTTAGCATAAATAATTTAATCGGATTAGACCATTAGCATCTCATTACTAAAATACAATTTTGACGCAATAATCAAGGAACTTTGCTGCTGTACCATGGCTTCAGCAGGCGAAATTATAATACGCAGCACCTGAAAATAGTCCTCAGTTATGTAAATGAGTAACAGCACTACCTAATATCATTGCATCTGCTGCAGCCATGATACAGCAGCAAAGTTTCTTGTTTTTTACACCAGAAAGAGAGTATAATGCCTAGCCATATTTATTCATTCATTTTCTTTTTGGCTTAGTCCCTTTATTAATCTGGGGTCACCACAGCGGAATGAACCGCCAATTTATCCAGCATATGTTTTCCGCAGCGGATGCCCTTCCATCTGCAACACATCACTGGGAAACATCCATACACACTCATACACTATGGACAATTTAGCTTTCCCAATTCACCTATAGTGCATGTCTTTGGAATTGCTGGGGAAACCGGAGCACCCGTAGGAAACTCAAACGAACATGCAAACTCCACACAAAAACGCCAACTGACCCAGCCGGGGCTCTAACCAGCGACCTTCTTGCTGTGAGGCGATTGTGCTACCCACTGCGCCACCGTGCAGCCCGCCTAGCCATATTGACCTAGAAAATAGTAACTAATATTATGCACAGACAGAAAATAAGTACAGAAGAGTCGAACTTAATAGAAAAATGATCAAAACCCTTGTTTTGTTTTTTGAGTGAAATGCTAATGGTCTAATCCGATTCAATGGTTGAAGCTAAGCTAAAAATGCTCCTTCAAAGATGTTAACTATTTAATTCTAGGTGAAAGTGTTCTTTTAACGTTCCTTTGGGGAAAAAAGCAATTTTAAGAACAATTTATTCTCCAAATTGACATTATTCACTTATTTTGGTTTGATTTTGGGCTGAAATATGACTGGCATGAAATATGGGCTGACATGTTCTTTATGTGCTGCATGAAACTGACTCGCTTTTGTGTTTGCCCTCAGACTTTGCAGAACTTCATGTACACTATGCTAAGGGATTCAAACCCTATTGCTGCCAAAATCTCTCTAGATGTGATGGTTGAGCTTTACAGAAGAAACATCTGGTGAGTCCTTCAGCAGTAAGAACTATAATATGATTTATTATATATACCTTTATTTAGGTTCCACTTCACTGTTTTCTATTTTCACATCAACAATCAGGAATGATGCTAAAACTGTGAACGTCATCACCACAGCGTGTTTCTCCAAAGTCACAAAGGTTGGACTTTTTGCCAGTGTCTTTTAATGAAATAGGTTCAATCTCTAATAATAAAATATTTTTACTCCCATATTTTATTTGTTAGAATTTCAATTAGATATTACACTATATTACATCTTTGTTCACTAATCTGTTTTTCAAGGGCAAAAGATCTTTTCCTAACATGTTTTAACGAATCTCATCTCCCTTCAGATCCTTGTAGCTGGACTGAAGTTCTTCCTGGGAAAAGATGAAGATGAAAAGAAAGACGATGATTCAGAATCTGAGGTACAATAAGTGCAGATAATACTTCATGATGCTTATGCTTATTTTATTTATTTTATTTTATTTATTTTTTTGGTCAAACAAGTGCTGTTTAATAATAGTATCCACAATACATAAAGGAGCACAACAGCTTTTAGCACGTATTATAATAATGAACCTTAATAAGGTTTTTAAGCAGCAAATGAGCACAATATATGATTTATTAAAAACCATATGATACTGAAGACTGAAGTATTAATTGCTGAATGTTATTCAATAATAAATGTATAATGCAAAAAAGTGTTTTAGTTATAACAGTATTTAATTTAGTTTTTTGGATCAAATAATTCCAGCCTTGTTGAGCATAAGGTAACATTTACACTAGTGTATTTTAATGAGTAAGTTTTGTTATGTTACACCTGGCATCCACACTACTCTGGCATCTTCGACTCATGAAAACGAAGCGTTTTGAAAATGCAGAAGCCTTTTTTTGAGACACTAGTGTTCTGTTTGGATAAACTTAAATGCTAACTTTTGAAAATTGAGGCGCTGCTATCCACAGTCTTTCTCTGATTGGCATATTGCGTATCCCTGATCATCCCTGAGCCTCTCTCATATGACCATTACACAAACTGGTGGACTGTAAGCTAATATGTATTTTAAATGCAAAATAGTATTTTGTAATACTTCATTTGCTGTTTCAAATGCCAGTAGTTAAACAGCAGTAATAGTTGCACTGTATAGACCATTTTGAAGGATGTAAACAATAACAATGGTCCTAACGTATTTCCTGTTTTACATTTTTCATTTCCATAGTTTCTTAGAATCCAAAAAGGTCCACACATTGATAAATAATGCTATGATAGCTGTGTTGACGTTGAGTTATGATTAAATTCCCTCTTTTAACAGTTATGGAAAAAGTTTGACAGCAGGAAATGTTCAATGGCCAGTGACATCACCACATTAAAATGGTCTATACAGAGGAAAAAAGATGTATGCCTAAAGATTTCAAAGTGGCACAACATATGAAACGTATATTTAATAATCAAAAACACCTGATTGGTTATACAGCAGGAGCGGGATATAGTATGTGAAGAGTTTATTTCCAAAAACAGATAACCCTTTTTTGGAGTTTTCAGAAATCATGTTTTTACATTGAGTATTGAAGAGTCAGTTTAATGGTGAAGGGACTGATCAAATAGGCCTGTTGATGGAAGGTTTGCAAAGAAATGTTATGCTACTTTTTAAAAGTATTTTGAAGTATATTTAAAATACTGCATTTTATTTTGATACATTTTGTGGCTGCTGTATTTTGTAGTTTATTTTGATACACTTGAACTCAAGGTTTTTGGTATTTTATTTTAAAATTTCAATTAAAATTTCAAAATTTTACAATTTCAATGTATTTTTGCCCAACCCTGACTGTAAGTATGGATGCCAGCAAAATATGTGCATACTTTGAGCGTGAATAGTCAGGTATCATTCATTTTAGCCTGTATAGTGTAGACTGAGACCGTCTTAAAAACTCACTAGTGTAGCATAGCATTAGCATAAAATGTACAGACTCTAAACTTAAGAAATGTTACACAATTAAATATTTCTAAACATTATTAAATGTTTTCCCCTGCAGGACGAGGGTTCAACAGCCAGAGATCTAATGATGCGATACTCAACGGGGAAGAAAACCTCCAAGAACAAGAAGAAACTGGAGAAAGCCATGAAAGTCCTGAAGGTTAATTCTGGAGTTTCATGATCAGAAAATCAATGTTCTGTATTGTTAATTGCATTGCTAAACTCTCTGTTAACATTTTGAATCCTCAGAAACATAAAAAGAAGAAAAAAGTGGAGGTCTTTAATTTCTCTGCCATACACTTGATTCACGATCCACAAGGTAAGAACACAATAGCTATGTTTCCATCCACTTATTTTCATGCGCATTTTGGACATGATGGAAACGCCAAGATGTGGGTCAATTTTGAAAATGTGCATAAACGTATGCGCATAACGGAGTAAGATAAGAAAAAATGTGCAGAAACTAGGATGGAAACACTTTTACCGAACAAATTCCAGTATGCGCATTAAAAAAAGTCACGTGATTTTGTTATAAGAGATCATGTGATGATAAAAATCTGTGTGAATGAACAAACCAGCAGGCTGAGCACACTGTAAAACATCTGAAAGGTTGTTTTGGTCATTCTAAAATGCCTTAACCATTTCAGTATTAGTGTTATTATATTATATTATTAATTACCTCCAGAACTATCAAGAGTGTTTGCGTTCATTGCGTGTCGGCATCGTCCTCTGAGGAGCAAGTCATTTATTAAATGAAGAAAAGATTCACACAGCTTCTCCTAATGCAGCAAATTCCATTTTTACTGTTGATATTTGGCACCAGTTAATCAGGAAGTGACGATTTTGTTCTCTTTGACTCGTTGGATAGAAACACTGCTTTATTTGAATGTCTTTTATGCGATTATTCCAGTTTTGCGCATACATTTAATTTGCATTTTTGGATTAAAACATAGCTAGTGACAGACGAGAATCAATCCATACACTGTCACTCTGAATTACTCTCTATAAAAGCTTAAACTAAACGCGTTAAATACTCAAGTAATGATTATTTGTTGTTCAGATTTTTCAGAGAAGCTCCTGAAGCAGCTGGAGAGTTCAAATGAGCGTTTCGAGGTGAAGATCATGATGATGGAGCTCATCTCTAGACTTGTGGGAATTCATGAGGTATGTGTATGATTGAACATTTATTAATTTGTAACTTATTATGTTTGTATTAGATTCTCTAACTTGTTTGGTTTCCGTCTTTACAGCTTTTCCTCTTTAATTTCTATCCGTTTGTCCAGCGGTTCCTTCAGCCTCACCAGAGAGGTAAACATACTGTAGGCTTTAGAGAATACTTGCAATGATAATGTATAATTGATTTGTCTTCATCGGTGTCTAAAACTCATTGGTTATGTTTTATTTTTGCCATTTAGAGGTCACAAAAATTTTGTTGTGTGCTGCCCAGTCATCCCATCAGCTTGTCCCTCCTGAGGTAAATAAACTTGATTTGGTCACACTTAAAGGGGACCTATTATGTCATTTTTTTTTTACAAGATATTAAATAAGTCTCTGATGTGTCTAGAGTGTGTATGTGAAGTTAGTTCAAAATACAAACTCTTTGAAACTTACACTTTTAGGCTTTGATCCAAATACGCCGTTTTGGTGACTGTTGCTTTACATGTAAAGGAGATTGATCTCCCAGACATCTCATTAAAAGAATCCTAAAACATTTATAATGCTTCTTAAACGCTGACATTATCTTCAGCAAGTACTGTGCAAAAACTCTTATGGCGGATGGCTGCTTTTCACTCAGGGCTGTCTATGCTAATGAGGGAGAGATTGTCACTAATGGGCGGGGCTTTCCCCCTCTGATGACATGTACAGAGGGAGAATGTAAATCAAAGTGTTTCTGCAGACTGTTTTTATCTAGTGTAATTATAAAAAATATATATATATTTTTTTACCATTAGATGCTGGATAAAGTCACAATGTAGCCACACAAATGTTTAAACCCCTTATAAAAGTGATTTTTGCTCAATAGGTCCCCTTTAAATATAATTTAAGAGGTCATATTATGCTTTTCACAATTTCAACTCCCTTTTACTGTGTAACATTACTGTTACATGAAAAACATGAAATGGCTTTAAAACACATGTAGAATTTTGTTGTTGTTTGTTATTACCAGAGTAACCGAGGCAAGAGCTGTAAAGGCGCCGCCTCCTTTTACAGATACCAGGAGCTGATTTGCATTTAACAACACAAAATTATTGTATTTTTTTTACTCTTAAAATAAAAAGAGTATAATACAGCAAGGTGTAATAAATGATCAATGGGCTATATTAACCATTAGACACATTCTGAGGTCACCAGAGACACCCTATACAATGCATACTAAAAATACCCTTTGTAGTAAAATCATAAAAGCCATTTTACTTTTATTCATCAAGGATACATAAAATTGTTCAAAAATGTCAGTAAAGACATTTATAATAATATCTATTTCAAATAAATGCTGTTTTTTTTTTACTTTTTTTTTTTTTTTTAATTACCTAAAATATGAAGCTTTTATGAGTAGAAATCTTTGAGCACCAAATCAGAATATTACAATTATTTCTGAACAATTATGGACTGTGTTGATAAAGCACAATCAAATAGAAAACGTTTATTTTAAATTCTAGCGATATCTAAGAATATTACTGTCTATTATATTTTTGATGAAATAAATGTAGCCTCGAACATAGGGATCTCCAAAATGAGTGTGCTGACTTTTTCTTATTGTTACGTTTACAGATCATTGAGCCAGTCATCATGACCATCGCCAATAACTTTGTTACAGACAGAAATTCAGGGGAGGTCATGACAGTTGGGTAAGTGCTATGTAAATAGGAGTAGCATACAATAAGGTTTAAATGTCTAATACAATGTAATAATGCATCTTAACCTTTTCCCCCCACTTATATCTCAGAATCAACGCCATAAAGGAAGTGGTTGCCCGTTGTCCTCTTTCTATGTCAGAAGATCTGCTTCAGGATCTCACACAGTACAAATCCCACAAGGATAAAAGTATGCAGTGGATCATTATTTATCATAATCTTTATATCAGATGCAAATTTGTTTTTTTTTTATAGTAGACTGTTGATTATATTGTTTGACTTGTCACTTAGTGTTGTTTCTTCATCTTCCAGATGTTATTATGTCTGCTAGGGGTCTTATCCAGCTCTTCAGAGATCTTAATCCACAGATGCTAACCAGAAAAGACAGGGTGAGAAGTGTTTGCAGTATTATATCATATTAAAAATGATCAACTCAACCTCAAAATCTATGCAGTCTATATTAAAGATTCCCCACCTTTGTCATTAGGCCTATTGTCATGAGGTCCCCTCAAATATACAAAAATAGTAGTATTTCAATGAATTAACAATGTTCTCGTTGTACAGTTGATATGTCCCTATAATATGTTTTGTTTAGGTTTTGCAATAGTGCAAGTCATTTTAGTTTTAATATTTTGGTATTGAGTTTAAAGTATACACATTCACAAACCCCACAGCCTTTACCCAGAATAGAAGATACAATAGTTTTCTAGCTGTCAGTTTCTTCAGTCTGAAATTAAAGCTGTTTGGAGAGACATAATGATAATAACAAAAGAAATCAATTCATCAATGAAAAGAGAAACCATAATAACAGATAAGTCTATATAAATACATGTAGACACTTTCCAACAGAGAAAAGATGAATAATAATAGTAATAATAATACATTTACAAATGAAACTTAAGAGTTCAGCTAGTCATTTAAATTGTACACTTTCATTGGACTGAATTTATTTTTTGTCAAAGAAGCTTTACATTTATCATGATTAGTGATTGATTTCTGAAGGTTTATCGAAGGCTGGAGTAATGATGTTGAATATTCAGCTTTGAATAATGGCAAGAAATAAATGTAAAAAAATATATTAAAGTTATTTTGTAACTAAATTAGACTGTTTTGACTATAAAGCTGAAATATATAAAGCCTTGGTGAGCAAAAGGGACTTATTTAAAAATAAATTTAAAAAAACCTATTAATTTCCATTTTGTTTCTTTTCCAGGGAAGACCCACTGAATCCTCTAAAGAGGCAAAAATCCACAAATACGGAGAACTGGAGGCTAAAGACTACATTCCTGGAGCTGAAGTGCTGGAAGCAGAAAAAGCGGCCGATGAGGAAGATGAAGGTACATAAGCTGGATTAGTTTATTAGCATTAGCTCAAATCTGCCAGTAAGCCATTTGACTGATGTCGTCCTCCTCACAGAGGGATGGGAGAGCGCCAGCATGAGTGATGATGATGAAGATGGAGAATGGGTGAATGTGCATCACTCTTCTGATGAAGATCAGGCAGAAGTGGTGAGGATTTGATCGTTTACTGAGATATGATGCATCATCTGATTGTACGGGTGATGGAAATCATTGATAATGCTTGAATTTTAATCCAGTGTCTTCTAGGGTTGTCAAAAGTATCGTGTTCAGTATCGAAATAAAAAAAAAAACATAAATTTTCCGCCAACATTTCTTTAAGAACAGAGTTCTTAAACTTGCTCACAGACACTGGAGCATTTCAAAGACACCAAGAGCAGTTGATCTATCAGCGGATTGCTTGTATATCAACTCCTAGACAGACCAGTTGGTTGACGCAATTTTAAAACACTCCAGTGTCTGTGTATCTGTGTTTGCACTTGGTGAACAGTGGTGAACTGATGACCTTCATAGCCAACCACAGTCATTTCTGTTGAGCATGTTGGCACAATAGGCAATCTGCTGTTGAGTGCGTTCTTAAACGCAGCTCTCAAATATTAGCGGTAAATGGACGTTTTTAAAATATTAATATCGAATGGTAACAAACTCCTCGATACTTTTGACAACCCTGGTTCAAGGTTTTAAAAGTGGTTAGACTTTGGATAAAGTGCTTGAAAATGCAATTGTGTTTCTTTAATAATAGTTTATCTTACTAAATTTAAAATACAATACCTATACCTTCTTAAATCTAACCTGTTTAAACAATATTAATAAATGGGGTTTTTTTTACATTTGGTGTTCATTAAAATAAATATAGGCTAAATTTTTATTTAAAATTGCAATATTTCAATGTTGATAACAGGCTTGGGGAAACTATGAAAAATTTTCGATGTACATAAATGTATGTAAATATGTCAATCGTTTATATTTCTGCAAAGACGTGGCTGATCAACAGCATGAACTACTATAACAATGATCACCTCAGGTGCTGATTATGTGCTTTATTTAGTAATAAATGTTACCAATATGAGTTTAAATACCATTTTACATGACATTAATTGCCATACTGAATGTTCCAACAGATAGTTTACCTCTAGATCATGGAAAATAAAATAACTAGCAAACATACCATTTAAACATGAACATTAGAACTGTCTCAATGCAAGCTAACAATATCTGTCACTCAGCATGTACTAATGCTAATGAGGTTTAATATTCATTCATTAGAATATGAATTAATATTTACTATTCTGTGCTGAATATTTGTGGTATTTAAATGTTTCTGTCATGTCACATCTGGTGTGGACAGACAACATGATGCTTGTTGCTGAAGTAGTTTTGCATCGTGTGTTCTCGGGTAACAAAGGATCTGACCTGGTGGAAATACATGCATCATTTGATCCTAAGGATGAGAAATGATATATTTGAACCTGTGCTGTGATTTTGTGTTTTTCAGGCTGAGAAATTGCAGAGCATCCCAGAGGATGAGCGCAAAGCTAAAGCTGCCATTGTGAGCACCAGTCGACTCCTCACGCAGGACGACTTTAAGAAGATCCGCGTGGCTCAGATGGCAAAAGAGGTGGGCAATGCACCTGGGAAGGGTCAGAAGAGGAAGAACGTAGACAGCGATGAAGAAGAGAGGCAAGTTGGGTTTGAGGAACGGTGGTGCTTTACTCAGTTTTTGGAGATTTATGGCAATAATCTGTAAACTGAGATAATCAATAAAGCAATTTGTTTTTGGTAATCCATAAAGTAATTAGTTTTTGTTTTTTTCCAGAGGAGAGTTACTGAGTCTAAGAGACATTGAACGTCTTCACAAGAAGCCCAAATCTGACAAAGAAACACGTCTGGCAACCGCCATGGTGAGTGTAAATAATATATGCAAATATTACATTTATTTTTGTTTATAGATAGATAGATAGATAGATAGATAGATGGATATCTCATATATAGATGGGGTTTTTATGTTATTCCAAAAAATATTAAGTTAACACTGGTATTGTATTGTCTAAAATGAATATATACCTCAGGTACTGATTATGTGCTTTATTCAGTGCTAAATGTTACCAGTATGAGTTTGAATACCATTTTACATCACATTTATTGCCATACTGAAAGTTCCAAAAGATAGTTTACCTTTAGATCTCTAAAATGAATATATTTTTGTTATTTTGACCATTTGTTTTATACAAAATGCTCTAAAATGAAAACATTTTTATTTTTAATTGGAATCGCATCATTTGTAAAAAGAATACAAATTTTACTCAAACATGTAACTCAGCAGCTTAATTGAAGATCACATGTGGTAAATTCAGTTGATTGGACATGATTTGAAAAGGCATACACCTGTCTATATAAGGTTAGGCTTAGGGTTAGGGGTTAACAGTGCATGTCAAAGCACAAACCAAGCATGATGACAAAGGAATTGTCTGTAGACCTCCGAGACAGGATTGTCTCGAGGCACAAGGCTGGGGAAGGTTATAGAAAAAATTCTGCTGCTCTGAAAGTTCCAGTGAGCACAGTGGCTTCATCATCCGTAAGTGGAAGATGTTTGGAACCACCAGGACTCTTAGAGCTGGCCGGCCATCTAAGCTGAGTGATTGGGCGAGAAGGGCCTTAGTCAGGGAGGTGATCAATAACCTGATGGTCACTCTGTCTGAGCTCCAGCGTTCTTCTGTGGTGAGAGGAGAACTTTACAGAAGGACAACCATCTGTGCAGCAATCCACCAATCAGGCCTGTGTGGTAGAGTGGCCTGATGGAAGCCACTCCTTAGTAAATTGCACATAGCAGCCCGCCTGAAATTTGCCAAAAGGCATCTGAAGGACTCTCAGACCATAAGCAACAAAATTCTCTGGTCTCTTTGGAGTGAATGCCAGGCATTACGTGTGGAGAAAACCAGGCACCGCTCATCACCAGGCTAATACCATCCCTACAGTGAAGCATGGTGGTG
>CAIGQW010052713.1:4101874-4118799 GCA_903798125.1 Danio choprae
TATATAGCTTTTTTGTCTTGAACAGAAGAAAGAAATTCATAAAGGTTTGGAATAAATGATGACAATTAAAATTTTGGGGTAAACTATTTGTAAATTTGTGTTGAAAATGGACTAAAAGAGCTTTTTGTGTAATACGTGTAATTTACCTTCCATACACTACTGGATTATATATTTATTTTAAAATAAAATAAGTAAAAAGTATCCTAGGGGCCTCATGGTGGCGCAGTGGGTTGCACGATCGCCTCTCAGCAAGAAGGTCGCTGGTTCGAGCCTCGGCTGGGTCAGTTGGCATTTCTGTGTGGAGTTTGCATGTACTTCCCGTGTTGGTGTGGGTTTCCTCCGGGTGCTCCGGTTTCCCCCACAAGTCCAAAGACATGCGCTATAGGTGAATTGGGTAAGCTTAATTGTCCGTAGTGTATGTGTGTGAATGGGTGTGTGTGGATGTTTCCCAGTGATGGGTAGCAGCTGGAAGGGCATCCGCTGCGTAAAACATATGCTGGATAAGTTGCCGGTTCATTCCGCTGTGGCGACCCCAGATTAATAAAGGGACTAAGCCAAAGTGAAAATGAATGAATGAATGAATGAAAAGTATCCTTAATACATGTTAGATTATTTATTAGAGATAACTTTCATTCATTCATTCATTTTCTTTTCGGCTTAGTCCCTTTATTAATCTTGGGTCGCCACAGCGGAATGAACCGCCAACTTATCCAGCATATGTATTACACAGCGGATGCCCTTCCAGCCGCAACCCATCTCTGGGAAACATCCTTACACACACACACACACACACACACACACACTACGGACAATTTAGCTTACCCAATTCACCTGTACCGCATGTCTTTGGAATTGTGGGGGAAACCGGAGCACCCGGAGGAAACCCACGCAAACACGGGGAGAACATGCAAACTCCACACAGAAATGCCAACTGACCCAGCCGGGGCTCGAACCAGCGACCTTCTTGCTGTGAGGCGAATGTGCTATCCACTCCGCCACCGTGCTGCCCGAGATCACTTTCAAAAAAAGGACATTTCTCTTTGACGGTTTCCATTCCAGGTGTGAGCATAAATCACCACCCGTTTGATTGCTTTTCATATTCCACTGAATGTTTGACTGGTTGGCTAGAAAGTAAATCACATTAGATCTTATTTAAATTATTCAGAACAAATTCATTCATTTATTAATCCATTGTTTTGTATAAATTTGAGATTTTATTAATACATCTTGATAATCATTTTAGTCAATTATTATTGGTAAGATGAAACCATCTTCTTGTAGCCTGGACATTGTCCCTCATTGGACATTACAGAATAATTGGACATTATTCTTTATATTTTCTTCCTATTTTCCCTTTTCAAAGAAACTTCACACATTTGAATTGTACATCGAATACTTTATAAAACTGCGAACTTTCAAATGCCAACATGAATAAATATGGATGGGTGGGAGAGCAGTCGATTGTGCATGGTATCATCAATCTTTTTGGATATTATCTATATATTTGCATATCAGGACTTCATGGTAGTAAAATGTGTGTGTCAAATTAATTTCTCTCTTCGACAGAGCCGGTACTGGGCTTATAATTATTTATCTCAGGAAAATCAATTTAAATAAGATATTTATCCTATTGTTTTCAGTAATGCTACAGTCTGAGTTGTATTAAATGGGATTTGATCATTTTGATCTGCATTTTGGCAGAAAATTAACTTATGTGTCAAGAAAAAGGTTTCTGTATTTTAAGTTTAAAATGTGGTGGCGCAGTGGGTAGCACAATCGCCTCACAGCAAGAAGGTCACTGGTTTGAGCCTCGGCTGGGTCAGTTGGCATTTCTGTGTGGAGTTTGTATGTTCTCCCTGTGTTCCTGTGGGTTTCCTTCGGGTGCTCCGGTTTCCCCCACAAGTCCAAAGACATGCGGTATAGGTGAATTGTGTACGCTAAAGTGTCCATAGTCTATGTGTGTGTGTGGATGTTTCCAAGTGATGGGTTGTGGCTGGAAGGGCATCCGCTGTGTAAAACATATGCTGGATAAGTTGGCGGTTCATTCCGCTGTGGCGATCCCAGATTAATAAAGGGACTAAGCCGAAAAGAAAATGAATGAACGAATGAAAGTTTAAAATGTAGCATGCTTAAAGAAATTTTATTATTATATCTTTATTTATTCTTGTATTATGAATGTACTCTCAGACTTTGAAATTTCTGAACATTTTAAGTAAATTCAGCTTTGCTTTTTTTCTTATCCATAAACAGATTAATTAAAATACTTTAGGAATATTGAATTGCACTGCCAATGTGCACACACTTCTAGAAAAGACCTGATGAGGTGGGGTTATCGTCTTGTGCTTGACCCCGTCCAAGTCTTTAAAATCCCTCCATGAACGATCTTACAGGTGCAGATACCTCTGTACCAGCTTGTACTTTATCGAAATTGATCAAAAATTTTGTTAAAGATTTGTGCATATTTGTAATGAAAATGCGCCTAGTGATTGTTTGCATAATATTTATGCATTTATATTTACACACTAGCTTCCCAAACACCTTTGTGCCTTCTTTGTATCAGTTTTTACTGAATGGATGCATGAAATAAATACCAGTAGTACTATGTAAATTACTCATGTCTTCAAATGGAAAGTTCCCCAGTTGTATATGTTCTTTTCAAATGTTAATTCTGACAGATAGTTTATCATATTTGCATCTCAGGTGTGCTGTTATGTGACAAGTCAACAAAAATGATTTATATGCACCAAGATACACCTCTTTTTAGGTTACCCATAAGGAAATGTTTAAACCTTTTTCTTTTTCTTTTTTTTACCCATACACTCTTTCGTTTTTAAGACATTGCTCAAAAAGTAATTCTTGTAAAGCGGCTGTGCTGAATTAGTGGCAGGTTATAAATCCCAGTTTTAGGAAGCCAGAAAAAAAAACTAATCTGTTATGCTGAGTTGCATAGTGTTGTCTTGATAATATGATGAAAATTATTGATAGGATTGAAATAAACTGTACATCCGAAAGATTATAAAATAAACTAATAAAGTAAGCATTGATGTATGGTTTGTTAGGACAACATTTAGCCAAGATATTCAAGTTTGAAAATCTGGCATCTGAAGGTACAAAATAAATTTAAAAAAGCATAATATTGAGAAAATCACCTTTAAAATGGTCCAAATGAAATGCCTAACAATGCACATTACTAATCAAAAAATGAATTTTGGTATAGTCTCAGTAGGATATTTACAAAGTATATTTATGGGAGGTTATTTGACCTAATATTGTAATGACTTTTGATATAAAAGAAAAAAAAACTATCTATTTTAAGCTATTGCAGAAAGTTTATTCATAAGACTGAGTCACAAATGTTGCTGACATAGAATATAATGTAAAGATCGGTGATATATATTGCATCAGCAAAAATAATTGAGGTCATGCATTCTGCGATAAGTAATTATATTGATTATTGTGACCGGCCTATCAAATATATGGGTGGGTGAAAGAGTAGTCGACTGCGTGGTATTATCAGTCTTTTTGGAAATTATCTATACATTTGCATATCAGGACTTCATGGTAGTAAAATGTGTGTGTATATATCATGGATATCAAATGAATTTCTTTATTCAACAAGCCAGTGCTGGACTTATAATGTGGGATTATATACCAAATGCACCTCAGAAGACGTTTTAATACGATTTTTTTCCTCCTGTTTTCAGTAATGCTACAGTTGGAGTTGTATTAAATGGGATTTGAACATTTAAGAATGACAGAAAATTGACTTTCCAAGGTAAAAGCTTTTGTATAAAATTTAAGTCAATGCAGCATGCTTATAGTAATTTGAATGTGACATTCTTTTAATTATACAAATGATCTAGTAGTTGAGATTTCGTAAAGATTTCAAATAAACACAAGCTATGTTTCCATCCAAAGATCCGAATTAGATTTATGCGCAAAACTGGAATATTGCATGAAACATTTGTAAATAAAGCGCCGTCTCCATCCTGATGAACTTGACCTGACTTCCTGATCAACTGGCGGCAAATATCAAAAAAGAAAAGAATTTGCTGCTCGTGGAGAAGCCACTGTTGGCCTTTTTTCTTATATAATGAATTACTTTGATGAAGACAAAATGCAATGAACACGCTCAAGAAAGTTCTGGAGGTAATAATACTGAATCACTTTGATGGTGGACTTTGGCTGAGGGATTTTAGAGTGACCAAAACAACATTTCAGATGTTTTACAATGTGGTTGGACTGCTAGTTTGCCCATTAATGCCATCCTATTACCTATCACTTTTTGGATGTGCATGCTAGAATTTATTTGGTAAATGAGTCTCCATTGTACTTCATGCACTTTTTTCTTATCAGATAAAAAGTGTATCCTACTCGTATGTTTTTATAATGTGCATATTGAAAATGTATGTGCATCTTGGTGTTTCCATTAAGCATATTCATTCATTTTCCTTTGGCTTAGTGCCTTATTTATCAGGGGTCACCACAGCGGAATGAACTGACAACTATTCCAGCATATGTTTTACGCAGCAGATGCCCTTCCAGCTGCAGCCCAGCATTGGAAAACACTCATACACTCTCGCATTCACACACACACTCATACACTAAGGTCAATTTTGTTTATCCAATTCACCTATAGCGAATGTCTTTGGACTGTAGGGGAAACCGGAGCACCCAGAGGAAACCCACGCCAACATGGGGAGAACATGCAAACTCCACACAGAAATGCCAACTGGCTAGGCAGGGACTCGAACCAGCGACCTTCTTGCTGTGAGGCGACAGTGCTAACCGCTGAGCCACCGTGCCGCCTCCATTAAACAATTGTTTTTAAGCGATATTTCAAAATGCGCATAAAAATAGTTGGAAGGAAACATAGCTACATATGGTCGTTAAAATATTTTGTGTTTATAGAGAAATATAGAGATGAGCTGCTTTGACGAAGAAGCTGCGTGCGATTGGTTCCCATCAAACAACCTCACAGATTATCACAGCAACCCACTGGTCATTCTCAGGATTTCTGTATTGAGCTTCAATGTGTTGTTTGCTCTTCCGACACACTGCTATATTATCTGGCTGATCGTCTCAGGAACAGGTCGAGGAGTTGCGTTAGAGTTATTCAACCTCAACCTGTCTGTTTGTGAAATCATCTTCTCTCTATATTCTTTGATTTACCTGCCAAGGATAATATTTCCAAATCTACAAACACCAGCTTCTTGGTTTGTACTCAAGTTTTTAACCGGAGACATCACCACCATCCGTCCTCTATTTCAGAGTCTGATCTGTGTTGAGCGTTACCTGGCAGTGGTTCATCCTGTAACCTTTCTGAAGTACAAACCTCTCAGATATAGACTGATCTGCTGTGCTGCGGCCTGGATAGCAGGCGTAGGATCTTGTGTGCTTCACGCTATAGTGTCCTACAACATGTACATATGGACTTCATTCCTCCAGTTCATCTTCTTCCTCTCCATCCAGCTGTTTTGTCTTGTGGCTGTTCTCAGAGCTCTGAAGCAGTCAGGACCGGGAGAGAGAAAGAGAGAGAAAGAGGAAAACCACATGAAGAGAAGAGCGTTTTATATTATTGTAGTGATGACTTTGACTACCGTAGTCATATTTGGCCCTTATATTATCTCAAGATTGTACTACATTCTCACGCAGGGAGAAACGTTTCTATTTAAGCTGCTTAGCTTGTATTGTTTTGTTCTGTGTGGTTTTGTACCTGCTTTTCTGTATCTCCACCGAACTGGAAAGTGCTTGTCTTGCCTGAAACTTTTTTGGTAAGAAAATGGGGAATATGCCTAGTTGTCAGTTTTGAAAAATGATGTTTTTTTGATTTTGCTACACTAATCAATAGGTTAACAACCGTCATTCAGATAATCTATGTAGATTTAAATAGAATATTGTTGATATTTTTATAGTAGTTACCATAACTTTCAGGAAGAAGGACTTTGTCTTATTTCTAGTGTATTTTATGTCAATTTTATCAATTGTGAAATATTATTTTAGTCTTATATTGCCATTTTTGTTAATTTAAGTTTTGTTGAACTTCATAGTTATTGCTTTGTTCATTAGGTGCATTTGCATTGCACTCCAAATTTCACAAATTAAAATGTGTATGTCTCCTTCAGTGAAAAATATTAGTGTGACTGCAATGCAAGTAAACTAAATATATTTTGCCATGATTTTTGGAATGACTTATCGAAAGAGTATGAGTTTTAGTTGTAAAATAAAGGTTCGTGCACTTTGTACCATGTTTTCTGTCGAAACAGAAAACATGGCTAAAGGTTTGCACAAATTAGTAGTGGAAATGCAAATGCCTAGTGATTGTTTGTATGACATTTATGCATTATATTAACACCAACACGCTAACTTCCCAAACACCTTTTTTGTATTAATCAGTATTTACTGAATGAATGCATGAATTAAATACCAGTTGTAATATATAAATTACTCATGTCTTCAAATGGAAATCTCCCGAGTGGTGTATTTCCTATTCAAACGCTAATTCTGACAGATATTTGATCATATTTGTATCTCAGGTCTGTTATGTGACAAGTCAACAAAAGTGATGTGCACAGTATATGTAAGAAAATGCTGGGTTCCATACAATTGATTTGTGTTGGGCCAACATAAAGGAATTAAGTTAAATGAATAGTTTTTACAAATTTAAGTGGATTGAACATAAATCAATTAAGTTGTCTCCCTAAAAACACTCAATAATTGTTTCAGTTCATTTTAAATAAGTAGTTTGAACAAACAGCAAGCATTTTTTAAATGTACACCAATATAGACACTCTTCAAATTACATGCCAGTAAACATTTAAATGAGAAACTAACCCAAAATTGCCGAAACTAACTCAAAATTAACTTTGTTTCTGCCGGAATCATTTTAGTTTATTCTCCGATTTTATGTGAAGTATACCGACAAAGCAATTTTTTAAAAATAGATGTCTAAACTGTCGGTGCAAAACTAGATAGTCATCAAATAGACAGATTACACAGACTTCATATGTGTAGTCATGCTTTCCTCGTCTATCTATACATCTATTAGATTGTATCTGACAGCTCAAATTTTGCCTCGTTTTAGCCAAGCCATCTATGCTTAGACGTCTACTAGACGTCTTTTTAGCACAAAAAATCCTTGCTGAGTATTGGGGCCTTAAGAATGTACAGCAAGTTTGTGTAAAATCTGTGAAACGATGACTCTGCTAAAAAAAAAAAAAAGATCCATAAGAATCATATTCTTTGCAAACCGGATTGGCTATTTCATTAAACCAATGATCTGAATGTATTATTCTGCTGTGTCAGGACACTGGATTGAAAAAAATAATAATTTAATGAGGTGTCAAATTCATTTGAATGAAGAGTCAGGCTTATTTGCATGTCAGGACTGAATGATAATAGATTACGAGAGGTGCGAATGAATTTTTCTGTAGAACCTGAACACTTCACATGCTGTGCTTTCCACTGGAATATTTACCAGTTGAGGTTTTCTTAGTCATCTTAATTGTCATTTATTTGTTAAAAGTAACAATGTTCATCATACGAAGTGGGATTTCTGAAGAATGACTGGAAATTGAGCTGTCAAGGTAATAAACTCCCCTACACTACTTCATATAGTTTTGTTACATTTGTAAATAATCAATTCAATTCACCTTTATTTCTAAAGCGCTTTTACAATGTAGATTGTGTCAAAGCAGCTTAACATAGAAGTTCTACTAAATTGAAACTGCATCAGTCCATTTTCAGAGTTTAGTTTAGTTCAGTTCAGTATAGTTTTCAATTTCACAATTTCATTCAAGTCCAAACACTATACCAAACCAAAATCAAAATACTACATTTAAATGAATACAATTAATGACATTAAACTGTTGAATGTATTTTTATCAATCACATTCCCCATTTCCAAGCAAGAAAACACTTTTTACACACAACAAGGCAGCAAAACACCAAAACATTGCTTTATCTTACTTATCTAACTAGTTTTGTAATGATTTTCAGGTTTGCTAGCATCACATTGGCACTGAACAGAACTTAGCAACATATATTAATTAAAAGACTATATTTAAAGACAAAAACAGAAATGAACTGCTCCTTTGTGGATATGACGATCTCATCAACCAACCTCACAGCGGGACTGACCACAGCATACATTTGTGTGTGGACCTTCAGTCTTCTCTTTGTTTTTCCTACAAACTCCTATGTCATATGGCTCATCGTCACAGGATCAGAAGATAGAGTTGCAACAGAGATCTTCATCCTCAATATGTCATTTTCCGAGATAGTGTTTTGTCTTTTTGCTGCGATTTACTTGGGGAAGATGATTAACGGAAGTGACCACAAATCAGTGCAAATCGCAGTACTGAGGTTTTTAACAGGGAACATCATCACCATTCGTCCTGTGTTTCAATGTCTGATGTGTGTTGAGCGTTACCTGGCAGTGGTCCATCCCGTAACCTTTCTGAAGTACAAACTTCTCAGATATAGAGTGATCTGCTCCACTGTGGTCTGGATAATAGGTCTTGGATCTTGCTTTTTCTGGACGTTCCTAAATTCATTTAACATCTTCATGGGTCTTTCATTCATTCAGTTCCTCATCTTTCTCTCCATCCAGTTGTTTTGTCTTGTAGCTGTTCTCAGAGCTCTGAAGCATTCAGGACCAGGAGAGAGAAAGAAGGAGAAAGAGGAAAACCACATGAAGAGGAGAGCGTTTAGGATCATTGTAATATTAACGGTTACAATGCTAATGGTTTTTGTTCCTTTTATTTTCTCAAGATTCCTTAATATTATGCTGCAAAAAGATGTGGAAGAAGTGAGCATGTTGAGCTTGTGGTGTTTTGTGCTGGATGGTTTTGTACCTGCTCTTCTTTATCTCAGACGGATTGGGAAAATCCCCTTCTTTAAACATCCGTAATGGAAAAAAGTTGTCAAGTTGTTACTTTCGTTGTTGTTATACGGATCTTTTTATGTTTTACTAAATAAATTCAACATTAAATAGATATTTCAATATATTACGATATGACTTCCATTTAGAGTATGAACATTTTCTGATGATATTTCTGCTGTAGAATCCAAAAGAGGTCTGTTTTTTGCCTGCAACTATCGAAAGAGAAAAGCGACAAACACTCACATGATATTTTATGGATTATTAGTGAGTTTTATAATTTCCAAATAAAAACTATTTAACACAGTGATACTTGTTTACATGTCAGCTGATTTCAAACGGCAGAGAATTATACAAATTATATACAAAGTTACATTAAAACATATTTCCGTCAAAGTAGATTTTTTTTTCATATATCACAATTCTATTTCAAATTTATTCCATAATCATCATTTATCCTCTTTGCCTGGATCATATTTCCTAAAAATGTGCCAAACACTAAAGCTAAAACTTTAAAACTACCTTATATGATGAGATTTCCCCCAATGTGTAAAGCGCTTTGAGTGTCCAGAAAAGCGCTATATAAATGTAAGGAATTATTATTATTCATTCATTCATTTTCTTTTAGGCTTAGTCCCTTTATTAATCTGGGGTGGCCACAGCGGAATCAACCGCCAACTTATCCAGCATATGTTTTACGCAGTGGATGCCCTTCCAGCTGCAACCCATCACTGGGAAACATCCATACACACTCATTCACACACATACACTATAGACAATGTAGCTTACCCAATTCACCTATACTACATGTCTTTGGACTTGTGGGGGAAACCGGAGCAGCCGGAGGAAACCCACGCGATCACGGGGAGAACATGCAAACTCCACACAGAAATGCCAACTGACCCAGCCGAGGCTTGAACCAGCGACCTTCTTGCTGTGAGGTGATTGTGCTACCCACTGCGCCACCATGATGCCCCTTATTATTATTATTATTATTATTATTATTATTATTATATTTGACTCATTTAAAATCTTTAATGGAATTTTACAGAATTATCTTCACATTAAACCAACCCTAAATGAACATGCTTTATTCTCTATGCAGATGCTTCAAATGTTTACTTGGACAGCTATCTGAAAAATGATGTGCCACTTAATATTTGCATTTCACTTGTTGTAACAGCTGTGAAGTCAGCTAAAAACACACACCGATTTAAATAGTCTACACCCTGAGGGAATGGGCATTCATTAATCCTGATTTATCCTGGTATCAGTGACTGATGAAAATGAAGTTTGCTAAAACAATGACAAGGTAAATGGCCCTAGTCAAAAACGTTTACATTTACATCTATTCAATTAGCAGATGCTTTTATCTAAAGTGACTTTAAAGTGAGGATAAAAGAAGCACTTCAAATCATCAGAGAGCAGCAGTATATAATTTGACAAGTTTTTCTCAGAGCACATATGGAGAGGAGACAGGTTGCCCTACAGGTGGTTTGTCAAGCTCACTCACCTTTGTGGAGCACACAAAGAAGTACACTGTATTTCCAGGAAACATGGGGAGCTTTATAAAAAAGTGTCTGGTGCATTTGGAGAGGAGAGAGCATGTCCAACAGGCTGTTTGTTAAGCACACTCAGAATAAGGGGTGCTTATAAGGTGTCTGGTGCATATGGAGTCATTTACAGATGGTTCATCAAGCCCACACAACCACCCTATAATTATAAAAATCCTCCCAGTGCTCTTTTAAAAAAAAGCTTTTTCTGAGATCACGTTATTCTCAGATTCTTGATGTTATTGCACCATGCAAACTTTCTGCCAGAGCTGATTTTTTTTACTTGGCCAGAAAAACCATTGGAGGTGAATATCATGCATTTGTGACAAATTCATTCATTTATTTTAACCACCAACCATTTCATCTATGTTCCTGTTTTTTCAGTATGGATGTTATAATACATTTTTCAAATTTTGACTGCAAGACACCCTGGTTGCGTGCTTATTGTGTTTATGTTGGCTCTTTCGAAACCTCATTTGAAAATTTGCATAGTGAGTGTTTGATGTGCACCACCTGTGGAAGCTGAGTTTCAGGTATATATTTGCTTGTAACAAAAATATTACAAAAATAATGACATTTATTAATCTCATTGATTGGGTAAATCCCTTAGCACTGTGTTTTGGTGAAAGTGCCTGCTACAAATCATATGCGATATCCAATGGCATCAGAATGAGCTAGATATCGATACTGAAATATTTCAAATGAAAAAATCTTTAATTCTTTTGTTTTATTCAGAAAAGAAGATGAGATTGGATTTTTTTTTTAAATCTTTTGTAATTGATTGCCTAGGGGCAGCACAGTGGCACAGTGGGTGGCACAAGCGCCTCACAGCAAGAAGGTCGCTGGTTTGAGCCCCGGCTGGGTCAGTTCGCATTTCTGTGTGGTGTTTGCAGGTTCTCCCTGTGTTTGTGTGGGTTTCCTCCGGGTGCTCCGGTTTCCCCCACAATTACAAAAAACATGTGGTGTAGGTGAATTGGGTAAGCTAAATTGTCCGTAGTGTATGAGTGTGAATGAGTGTATGGATGTTTCCCAGTGATGGGTTGCAGCTGGAAGGGCATCCGCTGTGTAAAACATATGCTGGATAAGTTGGCGGTTCATTCCCCTGTGTCGACCCCAGATTAATAAAGGGACTAAGCCGAAAAGAAAATGAATGAATGAATGAATTTATTGCCTTTAGGACTGCTGATGTACCTGATCCAAGCAAAATATGTTTTAAGTTTTTTTTCTTTTCCTTTTTTACTTAATTTGCATACTTTTAATGTTGCAGAATTTGTTCCCCACGGTATCGAAAATGGTATTGATTATCAATATTTTAATAAGTAACACATCGAAGTTGGAAATTACAATATCATGACAATAAACTTTATTCACCAAATGTGAATAATATATATATTGAGACTGGGGTGATCCCCTTGTGTAAGACAGCCTCCTAAAACAAGACGGCAAGATATTAGGTAATAGCTTAGATGGAAAAAGATTTTATGACCCATTTATACTGACCATGAAAATTCTAATTGAATTGACAGTACACCTTTTCTACTGTCAGGATTTAAGCTGTTTTAACTATTGGTATATTTGTTAATATAAGTGAACGTATTTAGGTTGACTCAGTAATAATAAATAATATTTTTGACTTTAATAAAATGATTAAATGCATTATACATAAAGTGAGAGAGAATCTTGTTACATTTTTATTGTATTCTTCAAGAAAGCATCATATCTCAATATGAATATAGAAGAATATTGAACAAGGTTATTATCATTAAGAGCTGTTCTTACCATTTTCAACGCCAATAAAATAGTTTTGTTGGTGTAAATTAATGTCAAGGTTGATTTAGTGATATTATAATAAAGTAAACTTCAATGTAATGTAGATTTTCCATTATTTTAAGCACAAATTTTATAGTCTGCAGAAAACAAATTCTTACAAATGTATATATACTATGTCATCTCAAAAGCTATGGAAATTCCTTTATGTTTTTTAAATTACTTTCCATTGAATATTTGCATTTGTGGAAGTCATATATTCTCGTAATGGCTGTGAGGTCAGTCCACAAAACAGGGCGCAGAGATTTATGTACATCCAGAGAAACTGGACATTCACACCACAGGTGATAAACTCCTCTTTTAAATTTGGATAATTTGTCACTTTTTACTTGTTTCAAACCTTTATGATTTGTTTCTGCTGGTGAACACAAAGATGATATTTTAAAGAAAGCTGGAGACCTGTAACAACTAACTTTCAAGAGTTCACACTTAGCTGATGATTGGTAATATAGCTTGTTTGGCATGCTGTCCCAGGAGAGAGCTCTGAGCTCAGAAGATCCTCGAGCCCTGGACTCCCTCCCGTTTGCAGGGCGAGAGGGGAGCTTGAGCTCAGGTAGATCTCGATTAACCATTTCTGGCTAAAATAATGGCTGAAAAGAGATGTATACTAATTAAGAGCTTGACAATGGTATTGCTTAGTGTGCTCAATTTAGTGTGCCTGTTTTTTGGACTGTGGGAGGAAACCGGAGAACCCGGGGAAAACCCACACGAGCACGGGGAGAACAAGCAAACTCTGCACAGAAATGTCAACTAGTTTAGTTGGGACTTTAACCAGAGACATTCTTGCTGTGAGGCAACAGTGTTAATCACTGGGCCACCGTGTCACCCATCTGGGAAGGAGGAGAAGTAGGGGTGGGTGCGGGCGGGGTTCTTCAAGACGAAGGTACTGAGATAAGGGAACTCTGGTTATTTATGGTGATCTAGGAATCATCTGATTGGTGAATCAATTGCGAGCTGATGCGGGACCAGCTGTAAGCAATCATAAGCACGTGATCCTCTCGAAATTAGTTTATAAATAAACTTCACTTGTTTGTCCTACTATGGAAGTCAGTGGTTAAAGGTTTTCAGCTGAAGAAAGAAACTCGTACTATCCCTTTAAATACCTAAATAGAATTATACTAGAAACCTTGATGTCAAAATGACTTAAAAAAAACACATTAAAAATGTGAAATGATTTGATGTCAATTGACCTTGATGGCAAAATGACATCCAAAAATTGATCAAAAGAGTGTCAAAGTAAATATTAGATTTTCTTTTTTAATGTGAACGTTAGATGTCAATTTGATGTCATTTTGACATCCAGGTAGTTTACATGAATTGTATGGATACAAAATCCATTTGTAATTGAAGCGTTCAGATAAATTGCATTTTTTCTTATATTATAATCATTTTTATGTCATTATTTTGGTGCTCAAAAGAGCATCAATGTGAGGATGTCAAATGGACGTCAGGTTTTTGTCAAGTAATGTTTTTTGACACATTTTTCGATGTCGTTTTGACATCAAGGCACCTACTGGGAAGGAAAGTAAAATAGGAAGGAGGATAATTTTTGTCAAACACATTTATTCAATTATTTGGTAACAGTTTACAATAACAGTACATGAATAATGATGTATTAATATGTAAACTAAACATTACATTATCATGAATTAATGATGAGTTAAGGCGCACGCTAATCATGAACTAACTTCAACTACAACATGAGTCACATGAGTTAATGTGTGAATAACGGCTACCTTAATTACTTGTTAGTTCATGTTGTCAATTAATGTATTAATTAACATTTAAGTTTAAGCTTAATGTAACCAACATGAACTCTTGAGCTGTTAATATATAATTATGTCATGACTTGGAGGGACACATCATCATAATTAACTCATCCTTAACTACTCATAAACTCCTGTGTTTAAACTGTTCATGTTGATGTTGACTAAGTGAAGTTTCATAAACTAATTTTGAGAGGAGCACGTGATATGATTGATCGCAGCCGGTCTCCCATCAGTAATCACTAGTAAGCCAATCAGATTAATACAAACTCCCTATAAGTAGCCTGTCAAAAAACTACTCTCTTATCTTCGTTTTCGAAGAATGCTTTCCGCTACAAACGCTCCAGCATCGCACCATTTAACCTATCGATACAGAAGAACAACCAAACAATAACATAACTTCAGCCACAGCCCTGCTCTCCCCGAAACTTCAGCCGCAGCCCAGCGCCACCCAGCCTCGCCAGCATACGAGCAGTTCTACTATCGAGCCTGAGGTCCCGCAAGACGGAACCGGTGTAACACCGGCCCACCAGCTCTTCCTCCATCCAACAACAACGAGGTCAAAATATCTTCTTCTCCATCTACTTCAAGCAACTACATACCTCCACCTGACTCATCCTTCACATCAGCAATCTCCAGCCAACAAACTCTGCCTAAACTCTCAGACGTCGGTATCCACTATTCCAAACCATTGCAATGAAGCCGAACTCTCCCATACCGATCCACCCGCGTTACATAGCATGAATTAAGGAGAAACTTTGCCAAAATAACGACTCCCCAACAAAGACCAAACATTTTTATACACCTTCCGAAAGCAGAGACTTGCGTGACCAGAACGACACTAGCGTCATCTGTCCATACTGGCATCAACCACAAGATAATAACGAAATAAACCCACCTCACAAGCCTCCCGCCTGCCCAGAGATCCATAACCTTCCAACAGCATGGAGCAGTTCGACTACACGGGGTCCAGGCAATCCAATTGCGTAAAACATGAGTCCAAAAAAGAAAAACCCATTCATGCATCAACAACCACGGAAAACATTGCTGTCACCCAGACTAGTCACTGAAACGCGTTCTACAGAGTAGCGTTTTTACATGTAAACAAAAAGTCCCAAAATGGCCGCCGATCTTAATTGACAGTTCGTTCAACCAATAGCTGAAAGGAGAAGCGCCGCCATACAAAGAGTTCCCAGGACCCAGAAAGTCCCGCCTTCTCTCTTGAAAGTTATGAATGAACCCGTTGCAAACGCGTATAATGACTTTGGCCGGATATGCTCGTGACTCTAATCATGTTAAGATTGCAAGGGCAATGCTATTTAAGCATGGTTTAAATTAAATGATGTCACCATTCTTAAAATTATTGATTAGACGACAGCAGTTAATTTATATATATATATATATATATATATTTTTTTTTTTTTTATTATTATTTATATTAATTAGATCATTATATTTAAAAAAAAAACCTGCCACATTTGATAGAATTAGAACTTGTGAAAGATTAATTTGCAGATAGCAAACAAAGTATAGAAGTCCTATCATAAGGCAGTGACTTATGTCCATACACATGAGCGTCACGAGCCACAAGTGTGATAAGCAAGTTTACAATGGCAAGTCGGTTGGATGTGAAAACGACAAAGAAACAAACTCCCCGCTTGACTGCTATGACTAGGAAGAGGATATTCCTGACAAATGGAGTAACGTTTCATCTATTGACTGGGCGATAGATACAATTGCATTTTTAAGCAAATTTCAATATCACTAAAGGGGTTTAAACTCCAATCCACTATCACTCTATCTACTCAGTCTTCAAGAGGTACTTCCAGGACCACCAGCCAAGCCACGCCCCATATCCTCAGCTCTCCAACCATCCACCGTCCTGTGGGGGGGACGAATGCCCACCTCTATCATCCTTGCACTTTACGATAATGAAGTTCTCATAACATGCGCTAACAAAGCGCTTCCATTCACAGTTGCTCATGCCCCTTTTCAAGACTCCTCACATGGATATCAGCTAAAACAAATCAAGTCTGCTGTACATCTACTTTGTCATAAAAATCATATTTCTGATTATCTCTCGTTTTTTCATTTCAGATATTAAGACAGTCGACTCCAGAAGCTGACCCTCATCCACACCGTCCCTCGTTATTTAGAAATTATACATCGAAATGTTAAACTTTCCCCTACATCACTTCTGCTCAACTCCTATATCTCCCCTGTCCCCTCCACCCCCCACAACCTATTACATTCCACATCCACTCTAAATACTTTAACACTCTACGCAAAGGATACATTTCCATTCACACAGCCGCACCCTCTGCCATGTTCACATTAGCCTTTTTGGGTTTTTGACATGTTCTGGACTAACACCAAATTTCATCCCCACAATTCACCTCACCATCTGATCTAATTTGCAGGATAAAGAAACTCTATCTTTCTTTATTAAGCAAAGTAAACAGATCAATTACGCAAAGGACACTTTATTTACATATTCAACGTCCCATCCCCTACAAGCCCATTCCAAACACTTCTAGCATACTTACACTATAGGAAAACACTAAGTCGCCTTATTCGGACTTCAGCCAAAAAACAATTCATCATAATTGCTATTCATGTTCCTGATTTTATAACCAAATCGCTTACTCTCTCTCTCTCTTTTTTCATTCCAGAGATTCAGATGGCTGGCACCAGAAGCAGAGCCACATCCGATTCCCATCCCTCCTTATTCAGAGATGATATTCCCATAAATCACCCCATGCACAACTTGCATCAAACATCCTTAGCTCTTATTTTACAAGCAGTAGCCCCCATAACACTACAATTGTACCTCACTGCATGGAAAGCATTTAAACAGTTCCATTCCCCGTACAACACTACATTTCCCAAATTTTCCCT
>CAIGQW010052713.1:4128799-4138975 GCA_903798125.1 Danio choprae
TTTTCAAATGTACATTTTTCTCAAATTAGATTTGATTAAAATACTTGATTTCTCAAATTAATTCATACTCTTACTAGACTTGTTTTATTTCAAATATTTGCATATCTGATGTTTTATGTGACGTGTATCAGAAAAAGTTATGCGTGTATATATATATATATTTATATTTATACACACATATATCCTACTGAAAACCTGAAGTCTACAAAACACAGCACAGATATTTTTTACACATTCAGAGAGACCGGATATTCATTTTCAGGTAATTATTTATTTTAACCTCTTTTAAAATGGTCATTAGGAAGGAAATAGGAAGTAAAAATGTCAAAGTAAAATGTTTATTATCTGGGTGAAATAATGTCTTGTTTAAGATTCTCTCTTCTTTTTAGAAATATTTAGAGCTTCTTATGTTTTGAGAGCTCAAACAGATGAGGAAATGAACTGCAGCACACCAGGAGCTTTCAACTCCAACACTACTACTTGTATAGTAGTAGGCAATCTGGAAATTTCTATGGTCTGCATGAATTTCTTGTTTGCTCTTCCTGCACACTCCTATGTTTTATGGCTCATCGTCACAAAAAATGGAGTTGCCTCAGAGTTCTTCAACCTCAGTTTCTCTGTCTGCGAGATCGGTACCTATTTGGATAGTTTGATTTTTACAGTTTCTTGTTTGGCTCCACGTCTCAGTATATTGTCACAATTTTTACAAGGTCTTTCCATCACTGGTCGTCCTCTGTTTCAGTGTCTGATCTGTGTTGAGCGTTACCTGGCAGTGGTTCATCCTGTAACCTTTCTGAAGTACAAACCTCTCAGATATAAAGTGATCTGCTGTGCTGCGGCCTGGATGATTGTTCTTGTCTCTTGTTCATGCTGCTTGCTCTTATTAATGTTTTCTACTGTTTACACATATGCATGGTTCTTCTCGCTGCAGTTCCTCGTCTTTCTCTCCATCCAGTTGTTTTGTCTTGTGGTTGTTCTCAGAGCTCTGAAGCAGTCAGGACCGGGAGAGAGAAAGAGAAAGAAAGAGGAAAACCACATGAAGAAAAGAACATTTTTTCTCATTCTCATATCTACAGCCAATATGGTCATTGTATACGTCCCATTTACTGTAATAGCACTCTTAAACATTTTAATGAAGCAAAATTTTCCTGCACTTTGGTTCACTGCTTTCGTGTGTTATTTGCTGGCTAGTTTCAGTCAGTTTCTTCTTTATCTGCACCGTGCTGGAAAACTCTCCTGCTTTTATTCGCCATAAATGTTATACATTGCTAAACCTGATTGTAGATTTTGATTGTGTTGGATGAGAGCAGTCTTGTTAAGCTCGTTGTCACAGATTTAATAACCTAAAACTGACTCATGTTAACAAATGTTTGTTTTGGTTGATTTAGTTTTATCCAATAAATCACTTTTGCAATTATTGTGTCATTTTCTTTTTCATTCTTTCCATATGCTTGGTCTGTAAGTTTGCATAGCAGGTGTTCAATGAGTTGCACCTACACTATAAAAAGTGATTAGTTGACTTTGCTTAAAAAATGTTTGTAAACCTGTTGCTTTTAAAGTAATTAGTTGACTTTACTTAAAAAATAAAGTGAGTAAACCCAATGCCTTAAAGCAGGGGTGTCCAAACTCGGTCCTGGAGGGCCGATGTCTTGCAAAGTTTAGTTCCAATCCTAATCAGACACAACTGAGCTAGCTAATCAAGCTCTGCTTTCTAGAAACATCCTTGCAGGTGTGTTGAGGCAAGTTGGAGCTAAAATCTGCAGGACACCGGCCCTCCAGGACTGAGTTTGGACACCCCTGCCTTAAAGGTATAGTTGACCAAAAATGGACATTTACTCACTATTTACTTACCATCAAGTGCTTATAAAGCTTTGAGTTTCTTTTTTCTGTTGAACACAAAAGAAGATATGGGCAGCATGGTGGTGCAGTGGGTAGCGCTCTTGCCTCACAGCAAGAAGGTCGCTGGTTCAAGCCTCGGCTGGGTCAGTTGGCATTTCTGTGTGGAGTTTGCATGTTCTCCCCGTGTTTGCGTGGGTTTCCTCCGGGTGCTCCGGTTTCCCCCACAAGTCCAAAGACATGCGGTATAGGTGAATTGGGTAAGCTAAATTGGCCGTAGTGTATGTGTGTGAATGGAAGTGTATGGGTGTTTCCCAGTGATGGGTTGCAGCTGGAAGGGCATCCGCTGTGTAAAACGTGCTGGATAGGTTGGCGGTTCATTCCGCTGCGGCGACCCCAGATTATTAAGGCACTAAGCCGAAAAGAAAATGAATGAATGAATGAATAAGACAATAATATGATTAAGGTGTTTACATGAGTTGCTTTTTGAATGTTCCTTTCTTGATCCCATTTTACATGTAATAGCCAATGCAATCTCACGGTAATTCGTAACTTTTTGATTTAGTGGCTAATTCGTATGAATTTGTTCAATCTAATTTGTACAATTTAGTATGATTTGCTCATCACCCAATGATGGTTGGGTTTAGGGGCGGGGTTGGGTGCCATGCCTCCTTTTTAAAATCGTACATTTTCGTAAGACTGAATTCACCATTAAACTGACAAAACGCAAAATACACGTTTTCTCGTGAGATCAGGCTGGTAACAGCACATAGATCGATTAACGACATTGTGTCACCACGCTATCCAGATTTCCTCTAGACTTTCATGTAATTTTGGGTGTTTAATTTTTAATTTCTCGACTTTAACTGCAGTTTGACACTTTTACTTTCATTCAGGAACATTTCATGCATGCCCCCATGACAAACGAGATGTTGGATGTGAGTATGAACTGTTGGAAATATGAACAACTGTGTTGTTTTAATGGAATTTGATACCACACGCCGTATGGGCAAAAAAAAAAACTTGGCATTTCGCGATGCAGGTGTCTGCAGTCCTTCACTGAATCGGTAGGTGCAGAGAATAGTGTCAAACAGTCGTGTGTGTATAGAATATCCTGTCACAAAATGCGGTGAAAATCCTACACAACGATAATAGTTTGATTAAGGTGTTTACATGCCTGTACTGCACTTCAATCGTGCTACTAAAACAGGAATAAATCTGATTTCTGTTTAGTTCGATTATGACCTAAATCGGAATAAATTAATGAAAAATTGCTGTTTAAATGGTAGACTCTTTAATCAGAGTATTGTCTTAATCACATTAAAATCGGATCACTGGTGTTCCTGTAAACGTACTCACTGACTGGAAGTCATTGGTTATACTGGTTTGCAACATTCTTCCAAATATCTCATAAAGATGAGTAAACAAGGATGAAATTTTCAATTTTTTTGGGGTGAACTAATCCTTTAAACTGATTAAGTAAATTAACTTATATAATTATGCTCTGAATTCATCCATTCATCAATTTTCCTTCATTTTGCTAGAAACACCCGTCTTTCAACAATCCAAATGGTTCCCAAAGAACAAAATCATTAGTTTTTCCATGCCTTTTTTTCTCATATCAGGACCATTTCAAGTGTATGTACGTCACTATTGCAGAAAAAGGAGTTTCATGGCAACGGTAACATAACAACTGTTTTAAGTTACAATGGGTTTACTCACTTTTAACTAAAGTAACTGACCGATTTTACATTTGTGTTGACAATGGAGCAGCCGTGACCTAATGGATAGAGATTTGGACTTAGTATTCAAGGGTCACAGGTTCGAGATTTTTCCAGTGCTCTCACCACCCTCAAGGCTGAGGTGTATCCCGGCTTGAGCAAAGCACCGAACCCCAACTGCTCCCAGGGTGCTACAGCAATTTGCTGCCCACTGCTTCGTGTGTGTATGTGTGCGCTTGTATGGGTTAAACGCAGAGCACAAATTCCGAGCATGGGTCACCATTTGGCCACACCTCATGTTTTATGTTTAGCACATGATTTCTTCTTGATATAGTCTACAAAACAGCACAGAGATTAGAAGAAGACCGGACATTCACTCCTCCATGTGGTAATCTTGATTTAAACTGATTTTTTTCTGTGCTGAATTATATATAACAATGGTAATACTATATGCTGCACTCAGACATATTAGGTTTTTTTTTTTTATTAATATATATTTTATTTTATATTTATTTTAACTGTTTTTTTTAGATAAAATAGATGATTAAAATGGAGGTGGTGAATAACCTGATAGCTTCAAAAATCTCTCTTCTTGCATAGCTTTATTATGTCTGAGCTAAACATGATGGAAATAAACTTCACTGCATCTGAAGCTTTCACCAAGTGGACAGTCTGAAAATTTGTATGCTCTGCCTCAGTTTGCTGTTTGGTCTTCCTACACAAGCCTGTGTTTTATGGCTCATAGTCACAAAAATGAGAAATGGAGATGCATTAGTGGACTTCAACCTCAGTCTGTCAGTCTGTGAGATCGGCGCATGTCTAGATAATTTACTTTTTCTACTGTCAAAGTGGAGCTCACATTTGCTTGTATTATCACTGTTTTTACAAGGATTTGCCCTGACCGGTCATCCTCTGTTTCAGTGTTTGATCTGTGTTGAGCGTTACCTGGCAGTGGTTCACCCTGTAACCTTTCTTAAGTAGCCACCATACGTGGTTCTTCTCAATACAGTTCCTCCTCTTCTTCTCCATTCAGTTGCTTTGTCTTGTGGCTGTTCTCAGAGCTCTGAAGCAGTCAGGACCGGGAGAGAGAAAGAGAGAGAAAGAGGAAAACCAGATGAAGAGTAGAGCATTTTTTCTAATTCTATTATCTACAGCCAATATGGTCATTGTATACGTCCCGTTTAATAGCACTCTTAAACATTCTAATGCAACAGAATTTTCTTGCATTTTGGATCATTGCTTTGATTTGTTATATGCTGGCTAGTTTCATTCAGTTTCTTCTTTATCTGCACCGTGCTGGAAAACTCTCCTGCTTTTATTTACCGTAAACGTTATACATTGCTAAACCTGATTTTAGATTTTGATTGTATTAGATGCGTGCAATCGTATTAAGCTCGTTGTCACATTTTAAATGAACTAAACTCCTGTTAACAAATGTTTGTTATATGTGATTGATTTTGTTTCATCCAATAAATCATTTTTGCAATAATGTATCAATTTTCTTTTTCATTCCTTCCATATGCTTGTCTGTAAGTTTGCATAGCAGGTGTTCAATGAGTTGCACCTACACTGTAAAAAGTGAAAGGTATACAGGGTATATAAAGGTATACAAAGATATACTTAAAGGTATACAGCAGGGGTGCCCAAACTCGGTCTTGGAGGGGAAAGTTTAGTTCCAACCCCAATCAGACACACCTGGGCTAGCTAATCAAGCTCTTACGAGGCTTTCTAGAAACATCCGTGCAAATGTGTTAAGGTATGTAAGTTAGAGCTAAAATCTGCAGGACACCGGCCCTCCAGGGCCGAGTTTGGGCAACCCTGGTATACAGTATCAAAAATGTTTTTCAAAATGATCATAAGACAAGAATTGGTTGTTTTTCAACTGTTTTAGGACAACTTTGATGAAAGGTTTTGATCCACTTCAAATGTTGACTCCTGTAGTTCCCCAAAAATGAAAATTTACCCACTATTTACTCACCATCAAGTGGTTATAAAATTTTTCTGTTGAACACAAAACAAAATATTTTGAAGAAGGTGGAAATCGGTAACCATTCACATCTATAGTAGGAAAAGCAAATACTGTGAATCATTGGTTACCAGTTTGCTGCATGCTTCCAAATATCTTCTGAGGGTGAGGAAGAGTAAATGATGACATAATTAAATATTTTTTTCGGTGAACTAATCCTTAAATTAACTTATATAATTATGCTCTGAATTCGTTGATATGTCAATCTTCCATCGTTTTGTTGGCAATGCCAGTCTTTCAACAATCCAAACGGTTCCCAAAAGACAAAATCATGCACTGCTGTACATTTTTTTTCTAATTTCAGGACCGTTCAAGTGGATGTACGTCATGATTGTGAAAAAAAAAAACAATCTTAGCTTCAGTTAAAAGTTATTTTGTTTGCTTTAAGATAGTCTTATTAAACCTGAATTTGTTTCTGAATAAAATATTTGCATATCTGATGTTTTAGGTGATGTTTAGCACATGATTTCTTCTCGATGTAGTCTACAAAACAGCACAGACATTTATACACATCCACAGAGACTGGACATTCACTCCTCCAGGTGGTAATCTTAAGTTAAACTGAATTTTACTATTGAATTATATAGAACTATAATTGTACTGTACTGCTGCACACAGATATATTAAAGGGTTATGAGCTTATTAGATAAAAAAGATGATTAAAACAAAGTTGATGTATAACCTGATACTTTTAAAATTCTCTCTTTGTGCATAGAACTATTATTTCTGAGCTAAACAAGATGAAAATAAACTCCAGTGCATCTGATGCTTTCACCAACTCCACAACTCCTTTGCAAGTGGGCAGTCTGGAAGTCTGAATGCTCTGCATTAGTTTGCTGTTTAATCTTCCTACACAAGCCTGTGTTTTATGGCTTATAGAAATAAAAATGAGAAATGGAGTATCTTTAGTGGTCTTCAACCTCAGCCTGTCCGTCTGTGAGATCAGCGCATGTCTAGATACTTTACTTTTTGTACTGTCAAAGTGGAGCTCACATTTGCTTGTATTATCGCTGTTTTTACAAGGATTTGCCCTGACCGGTCATCCTCTGTTTCAGTGTCTGATCTGTGTTGAGCGTTACCTGGCAGTGGTTCATCCTGTAACCTTTCTGAAGTACAAACCTCTCAGATATAGACTGATCTGCTGTGCTGTGGCCTGGATAATCACTTTTGGTGCCTGTTTGTTTTCCATTATTACAATAATGTTCTATAAAGTTGATGCACATGCATGGTTCATTTCACTACAGTTCCTCGTCTTCTTCTCCGTCCAGTTGTTTTGTCTCGTGGCTGTTCTCAGAGCTCTGAAGCAGTCAGGACCAGGAGAGAGAAAGAAAGAGGAGAACCACATGAAGAGAAAAGCATTCCAACTTATTTTGACAACTACTGTGAACATGGTGTTTTTATACGTGCCGATTACAATCTCTGTATTTTTGACAGCCATGTCAAAACAGTATGTTCAGAAAATGTGGTTACCTGGTTGGATCTGCTATGTGCTGGCTGGTTTTGGTCAGCCTGTTCTTTATCTGCACCAAACTGGAAAGCGTTCCTTGTTTTGTTCTCCACCTTAAAAACAACATTTAGATGCATTTAATAAAGAACATTTCGGATAATGTCACTAACACACAAAAACAAACACTAGTTCTTCTAATGTTAAGTCAATCAAGTTTTGTTTAATTGAAGAAAAATATGGTACATTAAAATTCAATTCAATTCATCTTTATTTCTATAGCGCTTTTACAATGTAGATTGTGTTAAAGCAGCTTAACATAGAAGTTCTGGTAAATTGAAACTCTGTCAGTCCAGTTTTCAGAGTTGAAGTTAAGTTTAGTTCAGTTCAGTGTGGTTTAATTTTCACTGATAAAAGTCCAAACACTAAAGAGCAAATCCATCAATTCCCAGCTCCACAAGTCCCAAAACCAATCAAGCCAGTGGCGACAGTGTTTATTGTTCAACTTTAATAGAAGAGCATAAACACAATCCTAGGGTCCTGTTTAACACAGTGGCCTACTACAAGACTACAAATTAATGTCAATTGTTCCTCTCCCCAACTTCATTGATAATAGTAGTAGCAGTAGTTATAATAATAATAATAACAATGAACACCTTCCAAATAGTCTATCAGTCTTTTTAAAAAAGTGAACCTCATTTATTAATTTCTACACATTTGCATATGTTATGTGACATTCTGCAGATGCAGTGGTACACAAAGTTATTCTTGTGAAAAGTCAGTCTACAAAACACCAGCAGAGACTGTAGAGAGACTGGACATTCACTCTTCAGGTGGTAAATACATCATCTTTTATAATTGATTCATTTAATTTCATATGCTGCCTTAGTATGCTATAATATAATGTTTCTGTGGTCATACTCCTTTTAAATGCTTGTGTTCAATTGATTGCTGTTCAACAAATAAAATTATAATTAATGGAAATCTTTGCCTAGCTGTTTTTATGTTGTATAAGCCTAGTAGGCTGTTTCAGTTAATAAAAAAATTGAGTATTAAAAAAATCTACTCGTAAATTCCTCATTATCTTGCATGACATTTTGCAGCATCTTCTACTATATATTATGTGTCTTAATAAAGAACGTTTAGTCCACATTTTTTAGGTTAAGGTAGTTAGCTACGTCTATAAATGTATGTAGAACTAACTGCATGAAAAATCATGTAAATTAAGTCATATTTAGTCTTTCTAATATTATATATGTTAAACTGCAGTCTGAATACTCCAGTGCTTTTATATTTCTCTCTTCTAGTTGGAATAAATTATTACAAATGAAGAAGAAATGAACTCCACCACAATAACCGCTTCAACCAACTTCACCACAACAAACTGGCTGGAGGAAAATGTGCAAATTCCTTTGTTTAGCATCAGTCTCTTGCTTGGTCTTCCAACACACTCTTATGTTATATGGCTCATCCTCACAGGAACGGCAAATAGCTTTACAGCAGAATTTTTCAACCTCAATCACTCTTTTTGTGAGATTGGTACCAGTGTGGATTGTTTTGTCTTTTTATTGTCTATTTCTGTCCCAAGTCTCTTTCCGTTAGCTCTGTTTTTACAAGGACTTTCTATCACCGGCCGGCCTCTGTTTCAGTGTTTGATCTGTGTTGAGCGTTACCTGGCAGTGGTTCATCCTGTAATCTTTCTGAAGTACAAACCTCTCCGATATAGACTGATCTGCTGTGCTGTGGCCTGGATAATCACTCTTGGCTCCTGTCTGTGCTGCATGATCATAATAATTTTATCTAGAATGGCTGTGCATTCGTGGTTCTTCTCAATGCAGTTTCTGCTCTTTCTCTCCATCCAGTTGTTTTGTCTTGTGGCTGTTCTCCGAGCTCTGAAGCAGTCGGGACCAGGAGAGAGAAAGAAAGAGGAAAACCACATGAAGAGAAGAGCGTTTCATATCATTCTGATAACCACTGTGAGCACGGCTATCACATATCTGCCCAGCACTATCTTTGGAGTCTATACCTTTCTAGCAGAGCGGTATAATATGATATTTTGGGTGCCTTCTATGTTCTGTTTTGTTCTAGCAGGTTTTGTTCAGACGGTTCTGTTTCTGCATCGGGCTGGAAAACTCTCCTGCTCTCCATAAAATCTTGATCTAAATGTGTAAAAGAGTGATCTGCTTGGCTGTTGTCTGGATAATCACTGTTGGAGCCTGGATGTTCTGCTTATTTGTGAAGCATGATATTAATGCACATGTATCGTTCATCACAGTTCCTTTTTGTTTTGTCTTGTGGATGAAAACAGAGTGCATGTTATTATTACAGTAGTTCGTTTTTAATATTTTTTTTAAATCAGTAATCAATCCATGTCTTCCCTTATCAAAGAACATCACGCAACAAATAAAATACAGAAACCCTGAAAATAATGGTTTTAATTATCATAATGGGAATGGTTTTGCTTTTAATGGAAGATGTATACTCACTGTGGGGGTGTGTAAATTCTGTTGAATGTACTGAATTCAACAGAAGAAAGAAAATCAAAAAGATTTAAATACACTTGAGGATGAGTAAACATTTTCATTTCAGGGTTAACTTCTTTAAGGCTCACACATTATTGTTGTAAGCCTACAAACTACAACACAATGCTCTGTATACCAATCCAGCTACATGATTCACAAAGTTTAGCATTAATAAAAAAAAAAAAAACTTTAGGCAAACATGGTCCATCTAATGAGTTAGTTTTTATAACTCTTTTTAACTGAATCTGATTTATTTATTTTTATACATTTGCATATGCAGCATGAATAATAGTGTTTATTGTAAAAGCCTAACAGTCTGTATTTTTACATTTTTAAATAATATCTTTTTTTCCCCAAATTTCACTTTACATTTCTTAATGTTTTGAACATATAATTTGAGTAATGCAAGACCAACTGTAAACGGTCGATTGCACAGTAAATACTAATGCATTTGAATTCATGTTTAACTAAATCAGAGGGGCATGATGACAAAAACTGACAAAAATTAATTGCAGCAAATTGAAAATGTTTTTATTTGCAGTCCGAGTACGCCAGTTCATTGAAGTCAACCTCGTTTATTTATACATTTGCATATGTTATGTGACGTTCTGCAGATGCAGTCGTACA
>CAIGQW010052713.1:4153975-4171696 GCA_903798125.1 Danio choprae
AGTGTGACTGGTGATCGGGGCTGACAGAACGTGCAGGAGGTGTGACAGTACCCCCCCCTCCACGGGTGACTCCTGGCACCCTGGACCGACGACGTGGACGGCCGCGGCCTCGAGGAGCGGGACGGTTGGGATGTTGCTGGTGGAATTCTTCGAGGAGAGTGGGATCTAAGATGTCCTCCCGAGGTGTCCATGACCGCTCCTCGGGACCGAATCCTTCCCAGTCGACTAGGTATTGGATCCGGCCGTCCCGCCGCCGGGAGTTGAGGATCTCTTTGACCTGGTAGATGTTCTCACCCAAGACTTCGGGTTGTGCTGGAGGGGGAGGCGGTTCGGGGTCTGTGGAGGGAGGAGAAACAGGGTCAGTGAAGGGTTTAAGGAGTGAGACATGAAAGGCAGAAGGAATACGGGAGTGAGGTGGTAGGTTGAGGCGGTAGGTGACAGGGTTAATCTGTGAATGGATTGTGTACGGCCCTATGTAGCGGGGACTCAGCTTTTTACAGGGCAGTCGGAGACGGATGTTTTGGGTCGACAACCACACCTTGTCCCCGGGATGGTATACTGGGTTGGGTAATCTGCGGCGGTTGGCGGCTTCGGTATGTCTCCGCACTGCCCGTTGGAGATGGACGTGTGCTGAGTCCCATACCCTCTCGCTCTCCTGGAACCAGTGATTCACCGCGGGCACTTCAGAGGCTTCGCCGGTCCATGGGAACAGTGAGGGTTGGTACCCTAGAACACACTGAAAGGGGGTTAGTCCCGTAGAAGCTTGGCGAAGGGAATTCTGGGCATACTCTGCCCACGGTAAGTACTGGCTCCAGGAATTCTGGTGATTGGCACAGTAGGTTCGGAGGTAGCGTGAGATCTCTTGAATCTTACGCTCGGTCTGCCCGTTAGTTTGAGGATGGTAGCCGGATGAGAGACTGATGGTTGTGCCAAGTAGCTGGAAAAAGGCCCGCCAGACCCTGGAAATAAATTGTGGTCCTCGATCGGAGACGATGTTTTCGGGGAGACCATAGTTGCGGAAGACGTGGTTGAACAGTGCTTCAGCGGTTTCCAAGGCGGTAGGTAGAGCTTTGAGTGGGATGAGTTTACATTGTTTGGAGAATCTGTCGACGACCACCAATATAGTGGTGTGACCCTGAGAAGGAGGCAAGTCGGTGGCAAAGTCTATTCCGATGTGGGTCCAGGGTCGGCGGGGAATCGGTAAAGGTTGGAGTTTGCCTTCAGGAAGGCGGTGAGGAGTGGTGGTTACGGCGCAGACCGAACACCCCCGAACATACTGGGCTACGTCCTTGGCCATACCAGGCCACCAGTATTTCCCACGTAGGAGCGAGAGGGTTCGCCTGCTGCCCGGGTGTCCTGAACCGAGGGAGGTGTGCGTACTTTCGATGAGGGTGATACGGAGACGAGATGGTACATAGGACAGACCTTGTGGAAGACTCGGAGGGGCTGGCTCCTCGAGAGTGGCGGCACGAATTTCTTCGTCGACCTTCCATAAAATCGGAGCAATGGAGATGGATGGTGGTAAGATTGGTTCGGGAGCGTCTTGAATGGGATCTGGTGAGTGTAAACGGGAAAGGGCGTCCGCTTTACAGTTTTTGCTCCCAGGCTGGTACGTGATGGAAAAGTTGAATCGGGCGAAGAACAGAGACCACCGAGCTTGACGAGCATTCAGTCGTTGGGCGTTGCGTAGGTATTGAAGATTTTTATGGTCTGTAATTACAGAGAAGGGGAATTGTGCTCCTTCCAGCCAGTGCCGCCATTCTTCGAGGGCCAGTTTAATGGCCAGTAACTCACGGTCTCCTATGCCGTAATTCTGTTCTGCAGGACTGAGCTTGCGGGAATAGTACGCACACGGATGGAGAGCTTTGGGTTTGTCCGACCACTGGGAGAGTACGGCCCCCACTCCTATGTCTGCCGCATCGACTTCTACCACGAAGGGCCGCGTAGGATCTGGGTGTTTGAGGATGGGTGCTGCGGTAAACTTGTTCTTGAGGAGTCGGAAGGCGCGATCCGCCTCGGAGCTCCAGGTGATGGTTCTCCGACCCCCCTTGAGGAGAGATGACAAGGGTGCTGAAACTGAACTGTAGTTCTTGATGAAGCGTCGGTAGAAGTTGGCGAATCCTAGGAAGCGCTGGAGCTCCTTGACGGTTTGGGGTACTTTCCAGTTGGTTACGGCGTCCACTTTGGCTTTTTCCATCTGGACCCCCGCAGCGGAGATCACGTAACCGAGAAAGGAGATGGTGGATTGATGGAACTCACATTTTTCGGCCTTTAGGTAGAGTTGGTGTTTGCGAAGACGCCGCAACACTTGACTGACTTGAGTATGGTGGTCTTCTAGGTTACGGGAATAGATGAGTATATCGTCGATGTATACAATGACACATTTGTGGAGAAGGTCCCGGAAGATCTCATTCATATAATTCTGGAACACCGATGGACTGTTAGCTAACCCATAGGGCATCACTAGATATTCATAGTGGCCAGTAGGGGTTATGAAGGCGGTCTTCCACTCATCTCCTTCTCGAATACGGATCAGGTTGTACGCGCTGCGGAGATCCAGCTTACTAAAAACTCGCGCCTCCCGGAGCTCCTCAAGGGCTGCTGGCACCAGTGGCAGAGGGTAAGCGAATTTTACCGTAGCTTCGTTCAACACCCGATAATCGATGCATGGTCTGAGCCCTCCGTCCTTCTTGGAAACGAAGAAGAAGCTCGATGCGGCAGGAGACTTGGATGGCCGGATGAAACCCTGGGTGATGGCTTCATGGATATAGCTCTCCATCGCCTCGTGTTCAGGACGAGAAAGTGGGTAGATCCGACCGTGCGGTAGTTTGGCGTTGGGCAGCAGGTCGATACTACAGTCGCAGGGCCGGTGAGGAGGAAGTTGTGTAGCACGTTCCTTGCTGAAGACGTCCAGGAACGAGTGGTAGGTGGAGGGAACGTGCTGAGTGAGGTGATCCAAGGCGGTTGAGTGAAGGGGAAGAGAAGGCTGGTTGCTAGGTGGGTCCTGAGTGTGGTCTTTGCAGGTCTTGTTCCAGCTAAGGATGTGTCCCGTGCTCCAGTCTATAGTAGGCTGGTGCTGGATCAGCCAGGGTCGACCCAACACAACATCGACGTTGGCCCTGGGTAAGACCAGGAGGTGGAGTTTTTCTCGGTGGCCCGGTGAAATTATCAGAGTAACTGGTCGTGTTCGGCGGGTAATCTGACCATCGCCCAATGGTGAGTTCTGGATGGTATAAATCTGGTACCGGGTTTCATTAACTACTGTAGGAATGCGATGTTTGCTTATGAAGTTCGTGGAGATGAAGTTTCCAGCGGCTCCGGAGTCCACCAGGACGTTGATGGGAAAATCACAAGAGTTTATGATTAGAGTTGCTTGCAGATGAGGAATGTTGCAGATTGAAGGAGTGATTGAACAGGCACTCACCATTGGACGAGGAGGACGAACAGGACAGCCCGAGATGAGATGAGACGCCTCTCCACAGTATAAGCAGAGCTGGAACCGGAGTCGTCTGTTGCGTTCTGCTGAGGTGAGATGGTAGGCGTCAGTAATCATAGGCTCTTCAAGGTCGAGAGGAGACGGTGAGGAGTGACGAAGACTAGGGGTTTCAACGGTGGTAAGTGGTGGTGAAAGAGGATGGTGAGATGGTGCTTGATGATGACCAGTAGGGGTGGAGCAAGCGTTGAGGTGCTGAGAGACGCTAATCGCCTTCTTGATGAAAACCTCTAGATCGGCGTTATCGTCATAAATCACCATGTGTTGGCGAACATTGGGTGTGAGTCCCTGACGAAAGGCGGCTAATAGCGCTATCTGGTTCCACCCACTACTGGCGGCGAGAGTGCGGAACTGCAGAGTGTATTCGTGGATGGTGAGTGTTCCTTGAGTGAGGGAGATGAGTTCATCGTGAACTGAGAGTGATGAAAGTGCTGTGCCAAATACTTGTTTGAAGTGTTGGGTGAAGGAGTGATAGGAGTGAAAGACGGGGTTGTTGGCGTCCCAGAGGGCGTTAGCCCATTGTAGTGCTCGGCCCGTGAGGAGAGAGATGACGAAGGCGATTTTTGAAATTTCGTTGGGGAAGGATGCAGAGTTGGTCTCTATGTAAAGAGAGCATTGCAGCACGAATCCCGCACAGGTATTCGGATCACCAGCATAACTGGCGGGACGAGAGAGGGCTGAGCTCGACATAGTGAGCGGGTTAACAGGAGGATTCGTCGGCTGCTGGCTCGACGCCGCTGCTTCCGGGTGAGGATCAGCGGCGATCCCGGAAGTATTAGTGAGACCGTCCATATCTCCGGGAATGTTTTGCCCTTCCGGTATCCTGTCACGGATCACAGAAGGTAGAGACAAGGATATCTTTTCACACAGTGTTTATTAAACACAAGTATATCTTCGCACCGAGCGGTGCATGCAAACAGTTCAATATAGTCACTTCCCTTAAGTAGAGCAAGCCGATGACAGGGGTTAGTCTCTGGGTAAGATGAGTCACGGATAGCCTTGGCGGATGATCCAGATGAGCAGACAGAGAGAGTTGCGACCAAGTGAAGAAGATACCGGACAATGACTGAAAGGAGTGCGTTGTGTAGTGGCTGGAGAGTGTGACTGGTGATCGGGGCTGACAGAACGTGCAGGAGGTGTGACAAATATACAAAAGATGACACTGGACAATTGATGGTTTGTTTTATTGGATGGAAAAAGTGGGCTAATCTTGGATTTTACACAATGAATCTTATAAATAATATTTAATAAGAAGCCTAGTACATGGTCATTTTAAAATGTCAACAGGGTTTTTTGGTGAATGGAAGGCACAGCAGTTTTCTATTCCGGTGCAGATAAAGAACCGGCTGCACAAAACTAGCCAGCACATAACAAATCAAAGCAGGAAGCCAGACTTCCTCAATATTAAGTTGTGTCAAATTATTAAATAATGCTGAAATAGTGATCGGCACATAAAGGATAACCATGTTCACAGTGGTTATTAGAATGGTATTAAACGCTTTCCTCTTCATGTTGTTTTCCTCTTTCTTTCTCTCTCCTGGTCCTGACTGCTTCAAAGCTCTGAGAACAGCCACAAGACAAAACAACTGGATGGAGAGATAAAGTATAAACTGCGTCATGTAGAACCATGCATGTGCATAAATGCCGAATGACGTTAAAATAAAAATGCAGCACAAACAGGAGACAAAAGTGATGATCCAGGCCGCAGTGCAGCAGATCACTCTATATCTGAGAGGTTTGTACTTCAGAAAGGTTACAGGATGAACCACTGCCAGGTAACGCTCAACACACATCAGACACTGAAACAGAGGACGCCCAGTGATGGAGAATCCTATAAAAAATATTCTTAATATGAAGAAACTTGTAAACCAATTCGCAAGTGCAAAGAACAAGCAGTTCAGAGAGACAACAATCTCGGTAACAGACAGATTGAGGACAAAGAACTCTAAAGCAACTCCACTTCTAATTCCTGTGACGATCAGCCATATAATATAGGAGTGTGTAGGAAGACCAAACAGGAAATTGATGAGGTACATAGAGATATCTAGACTTTGCATTATCCCAATTGATGTTGAGTTCGTGGATGCTTTAGGTGTGGTGGTGTTCACTGTAGAATTATGCATCTCTGGATCTGTCATCTTAGTTCAGGATGTAAAAAAATATCTACTGCAGTTGTAGTCAACAAGAATGGATCAGATCTGTAAACAATTTTCAGAATATCCAGATATATTCTACCAATTCCCATTTAAACCACTAGAGAAACCAATTAAACAACAAAAGTATATGGTTAATAAAATTGAATGATTCTACTTTTAGTTTTGTTCAATCCCAGCAGGCACAGGACGTCAACCAGACGTCAGATTGATGTTTTACCCCAACGTCGTGAGACGTTGAATTTTGGGTGGAAATGAAAATCAGGTTGACGTCAGAACTTAACATCAGATCGACATCAGTGTCCAACATCAGACAGGCTTTGCATTTTGGTCACTTTCCAACGCAACCTAAAAACAACCAAATATCAACGTTACTTGATTTCGTTATTAGACGTCAAAATAACGTACATTAAATTCTGGTCACCCGACTTCACGACTTAAATCTAACCTAATATTAACATCGTATGACATTGTGTGCCTGTTGGGATTAAATAAAGCTCAATCCATGTTTTATGATATTGAAGCTGAAGCATTATCTTCAACCCAGACCTCTGGGCATTATCAGACAAACACTGGTTTGTTTTACCATTTTAATAAAGGTATAATTGAGAAGAAATCAAAAAGAGGATTTTGTCACCTGAGAAGTGGACGTCCAGTTTCTGTGGATGTGTATAAATCTCTTGTTGTGTTGGGTTTGTAGACTGACTTCACAAGAGTGTAGACGTCACATAAAATATGCAAATATTAAAAGTAAACAAACAAAATCTATAATTCATCATTGGCTTTGACCCTCTAAACATTGTTTTACATATGATGGTGTTGTGTTCGGTCTTCTCATGCAAGGCAAAATTTTAATAATGAGATTGGAAATGAGGTTTGGTATTTCATTACATGATTGAATGGGGGGGAAAACAAACTAACTAACTTAGCTATATGATTAATAAGACAAACGAAGCTTTCTGTGGACTCAAACTTCTGAACTGTTGGAAAAATACTTCGAAATATCATTGACATTTTCTAAAAGTCAAACATGTCACTAATTTGAGAAGTAAAATTGTGTTCAAAACTAGCAAGCAGGCTGAAGTTTACATGATCATTTTAAGTACAAAATCATGGAAATGATGACACGAGTAGGGCAGTTTTCCAGTGCGGTGCAGAAAAAGAAGAGGATGAAAAAAGCCAGCCAGAATAAAACACATAATAGAAGGAAACCAAACTGCCTGGACAAAATTGTTTGACAAAATGGAGTAAAGTCCTGTGAGACAGAGTGGGATGTATGTGATAAGCATGTTTACAGTAGTAATTAGAATTGTATAAATGGCATTTTTCTTCATGTGGTTTTCCTCTTTCTCTCTCGTTCTCTCTCCTGGTCCTGACTGCTTCAGAGCTCTGAGAACAGCCACAAGACAAAACAACTGGACGAAGAGGACGCAAAAAAAATGAACAGAGGACAACCACACATATACTATTGTGTCTGAGGATTTCATAACCATGCAGATGAAACAGGAGCCAATAGTGAGTATCCAGACAACGGCGCAGCATATCACTTTATATCTGAGAGGTTTGTACTTCAGAAAGGTTACAGGATGAACCACTGCCAGGTAACGCTCAACACACATCAGACACTGAAACAGAGGGCGAGCAGTGAGAGTCAGTCCTGTCAAAAAGTTTTTAAATGTTAATAGACCTGGAAACCAAATCATTGATGCAATTAACAAATTATTCAGACAGTTGCCCATCTCGGAAACTGAGAGATTGAGGTTAAAAAACTCTGATGCAAGTCCATTTCCTGTTCCTGTGACGATAAGCCAGGTAACATAGCAGTGTGTAGGAAATCCAAAGAAAAATGTGATGAACTGCAAACAGGATTCCAAAATCTCTTGTTGTCCAAAGGATTGAGTAGTGGAGTTTGTAGATGCTCCCGATGTGAAGAAGTTTATTGTACAGTTATTCATCTCCACTGTGTTTGTCATCTTTAAAACAAAGAAATGGTTACCTATACACAGTGCTCAGCATAATTGAGTACACCCCATTTTCATTCATTCATTCATTTTCATTTCGGCTTAGTCCCTTTATTAATCGGGTCGCCACAGCGGAATGAACTGCCAACTTATCCAGCATATGTTTTACGCAGCGGATGCCCTTCCAGCTGCAACCCATCTCTGGGAAACATCCATACACACCCATTCACACTCATACACTACGGACAATTTAGCTTACCCAATTCACCTATAGCGCATGTCTTTGGACTTTTGGGGGAAACCGGAGCACCCGGAGGAAACCCACGCCAACACAGGGAGAACATGCAAACTCCACACAGAAACGCCAACTGACCCAGCCGAGGCTCGAACCAGCGACCTTCTTGCTGTGAGGCGAACGTGCTACTCACTGCGCCACTGTGAGGCCCTACACCCCATTTTGAAAGTGATTATTTTTATCCATTTCTCAGTGTATGTAGGCAATGTATTTTGGTGGATTTAAACAAAACAGATTTATTAAACAGGTATATTTATTAAAATAATATTTTAGTCACCAAACATATTTAGAAATTGAAAGATGATACATTTAAATTCATGCAAAATATTGCAAAAAAGAAATTACAACCTACAAAATTTCAACTAAATTTTATAATAATTTTTTTTGGCTTCTCTTGATTTATCCTCTTTTTAAAATTTGTATTTAATATTTTCCTATAACATATACATTTGAGTGTATTAGTATTTGGACCGTTATCGTAAGTTATTTTGTTAGATAAGCTCCAGATTTGGCTTCAGTACTGACTGAACTAATGTATATGCACAAATATACTATTGTATAACTTATCAAAAACATGAATTGAAAAGATAGATTTGTGAGGGGTGTACTTATATATGCTGAGCACTGTATATATCATACATATGATAGTAATTCAATCAACTTTGGCAGACTTTTTCATAAAACTTTTAAGAATGTGGTCACATTAACCAGGTTTGTTTAGATTCAAATGAATTCTGGTGCAGTTGTTCTGTTTGGTTCAAGTGTGAAACCTTCAGTCCAAACCCTGGTGTCCATAAATTGCACAGAGACCACTAACAAGAAGTGGGACTTGAAACCAAATGTTTTTTAATGCAGTTAGACTGAAATCTGAATGCAACACAGACCAAGGGTGTCCAAACAAACCAATAACATGACATGTCACAAGATGAATTCCTAAAAACAAGAAAATGTGACAGGTGGCACTCATTGAACACCTCGTATGCAAATTCATGGGCTATGCATTTAATATCTATAAAGGAGGTTTATTATAAAGGAATATTTTTAAAACATCGGTGTAATTATATTCAGTCAAGTTTAATATAGCGTTATCTTTTGCAACTTTCAATATGCAAAATATGACTGTGGACCATGGGCTGTTTTATTGAGTAATTTAAAAAAAGCTCTTACATCCACCAAATATGACAAACACACAATTGAATTTGTGTGTAAAATGTGTGTAATGTTTTTAAAAAAAGTCATCTGATGTATATTAAGACAGATTTATAAGAAATGCACATTTTACCACTTCACTGAGACAATATTTGAATTTGAAAGGCTTACAGAATATATATTTGAGGAAACAATAGAAAAATATAAACTAGGTCATAGATACATGATTAATGTATTTTGTGTCGCAATGTTACAGCGCGTGTAAAAGGATCACTGAAAACATCTCACTAGCTGCTAGCATCACTACACTTACATAAGAACTTTCTTGTTTTCATTCTGGAAAGCCTTTGATCTCATGCAACTTCAATGACCAATTTGTTCATTTATACCTATACCCCACACCACTGTACTGTATCTCATCCACTGTCAATAATGTCAGTGTTTAAGATACTTTTTCTTTTTACCACGGGGGTCTCAAGTCTCACGCATTAACCCTGAAGGGGGTCGCACACCGGATGAGCCGCTTGGTGAAGCGCCACGCCACAACGGAGCCATGCGTTTTAGAATTCGAAACGCACACTGGCGCTGCAAGTCGGCGGCTGTCCGCGGCGCCCAGCTACGACTCAGGTCACTGTTCATATTTCTTCTTCTGAATAGTTTCATATTAAATAACATTCAAATGTGCGTGTCTGGTGTGTGATACTTCCAACTGTCATGTGTGCGCTGCGTCGCATCCGGTGTGCGACCCCCTTGAGACTCATGCATTTCAACCAGTCGTACTTGGTAGTTAGTGCTTAGCTTAAGTTCTACCCAGACCTCTGGACATTATCAGATAAACAGAGGGTGAATGTTTTGCTTATTATTAAAATTATAATCAAGGAGAAATTAAAAAGAAGTTCGTCACCTGCAGAATGATGTCCAGTCTCTCTATATGCGTATAAATCTCTGTGCTGTCTGACTGCTGTCACAAGAATATGTGTGTGACTTCATCTGCTACACGTCACGTAAAACATTTGATACGCAAATGTTAAGAGGGGAAAAAAGAACAGCAATATATATTTCATTAAGCAATTTTGATGCATTTGGGAAGTGTAGTTGACCTTAAAAACATTACTTTACATATGATGCAAAATACAGTGTTCAGTCTTCTCATCCTAGACAAATATTTGAAAATAATGCGATGGAAAATGAGGTCAACAGCAACCACTCATCAACTTAATAGCGAAGCTTTTTATGCACTCATAATTATGAGCTCATAACTTACAAAAGAAAAAAGTGAAAATGCACATTTCACTCATCTGAAATAAGTACTTTTGCATATTATATTCTGGATTTGAAAAGTAAAATACTAGCTGTGGCAGGTTTTATAAAGAACAAATGCAGGATAGTTTTCCAATGCGGTGCAGATAAAGAACAGGCTGAACAAAACCAGCCAGAATATAACACATCACAGAAAATAACCAAACTGCCTGAATAAAGAGTTCTGACACAATGGAGTAGAGTCCTGTGAGACAGAGTGGAGCGTATGTGATTACCATGCTCACAGTAGTAATTAAAATGAGGTAAAACGCTCTTCTCTTCATGTGGTTTTCCTCTTTCTCTCTTGTTCTCTCTCCTGGTCCTGACTGCTTCAGAGCTCTGAGAACAGCCACAAGACAAAACAACTGGATGGAGAAGAAAAGTAGGAACTGTATAAAAAAGAACCATGGATAAAACATTGTATTTGAGGGTTTCACAAGCATGCAGACCAAACAGACTCCAAGAATGATCATCCAGGCCGCAGCACAGCAGATTAGTTTATATCTGAGAGGTTTGTACTTCAGAAAAGTTACAGGATGAACCACTGCCAGGTAACGCTCAACACACATCAGACACTGAAACAGAGGACGACCGGTGATAGTTAAACCAGTGATAAAGTCTTTTAATGTTATTAAACTTGAAACCCAAAAGGTCAACACTACGAACAAATTATTCAGACAGTTGCCAGTCTCAGAAACTGAGTAATTAAGGTTGAAGAATTCAGATGCAAGTCCATTCCCTGTTCCTGTGAGGATCAGCCAGATAACATAGCAGTGTGTAGGAAGACCAATGAGGAAACTGGTGCTGTGCAAACATATTTCCATAATCTGTTGTGCCACAAAGGATTGAGTAGTGGAGTTTTTAAATACTGCAGATGTGGTGAAGTTCACTGTAGAGTTATTCATCTTCTCTTTCTTTGTATTCTCTGTAGCACACAAGACACAACAAGGTAACTATTTAGATAGAAATGAAAAAGTATCAATATATAAATTTTTTTGAGTAGCTTTAAGGCCATGGTATACTTCAAACATAATCGAAAAAAGAACCCAAATGACCCAGCCAAAAAGAAGGGTTTTTTTTGTAGATCGTTTCACAAGTTCACACTTACAGATATTTGATTTTAAGGTGCAGTAGGTGATTGTCTTCAGAAACATTTTTTGTATTGCTTGTTGAAAGTCTCTTCACATTCCAACAGTTATGATTAAAGTAAATGATCTAAATGTATTTATATGTATTTTTATATTCTTGGTAATGAATATGACTAAAAAATGTCCGTCCAATTAAAGATTTTCTGGGCGATAGGTAACTCGTATCCATGAAAAGAAAGATTGTTTTTGAAAGGGCCATTGCTTACTGTTGCATGCTAGAGGGAAATCCAGATATGAAAGACACCATCTTTGCCATATTTCTTTTAGACAGGTATGTTTTAAAACTATTTTAGTCACACAAAGCTTATGGAGATTGTGTTCTTTGGGTCTGAATGGGCTATATGCACGGAGGTGTTTTTCAGCCACTGAAAACTTTCGGCAAAAGATTGAGTATTTTTAAGTTCATGGGGTACCTTTTACAGCATCGATAATATAATCGACCTAAGCTAGACTTCAAAACAACATTAGCACTATTCAATTGACTGTAAACAATGTTGTATTTTTATAGTCATTGGCTAATTATATGATTTCACCATTTAGAATTTGCAAACAATACTTTTCTGAAATGATATTATTAAGGAGAAAGTCACAATGTGTGAATATAAAACCAACTTTACCCCAATGCCAGCTTTGGGGAATTATAACTCCTGCACCTCGCTGCCTGTCAACAACCACGCTGGACAAAGTGTGTGTCTCCATAAAGATGGCACCAGAGACCTGCAATCCTTGCATGCATGAAATATTGCACATTAGCATAAGTTTTGCTTGCTACGCAACTAAAAACGCTTAATATAATACAGTTTTTCAAAAGGTTTTTAAGTTTGGAATTGTTGTATTATAAAGTACTATAAAGTTTTCAAACTGCGAATGGCATGATCTAGGTTGTCTATGGTCATCTATTCACGTTCTATGTGCGTTCATGACTTCAAGAGGTGTGTCTTTGAACAGCTATGAAGGGTGTCGGTTTTCAACATGGTTTTCAATGCTATTATGCTAAAGTTAGCATTTTGGCAAATCATCTACTGCACCTTTAATAAAGAATAAGCGCATTTGGTGTGCTGTCCAGGGAGAGGGTTCGGAGCTTAGAAAAGACCCATTATCTTGTGTTTTTCCCATTGTCATAAATGAGAGAGATATAGGGGTCTGAGAGAAGTATCTAGCCCAGCCTCAGAATGCTCCCCTGCTTTAGGTAGATTTTTTATTTATATATTTTTTTTTTTAAAGGAGAGGAGTCGGGGTGGTGGAGGGATGCTGAAGTCGAGAGATAATGGAGGTAGGACGAGCTTGATATTTATGCCGTTTGGTCTTATGCTGATTTGATAATAGAATGATTGTCAGTGATCAATTAGAATTGTCAAATCATCTGCGCATGCTATTCCTGAAATTTGTTTATGAAACATCACTTCACAGTTCGAAACAGCTCACTGTCGAACTTTGTCAGGGAGTTTGTTTTGGTCGTAAACACCTTTGAGCTGCCATTTGTCTGTGACGATTGTCAGTGGGAGTGCTCTGAAACTTTGCCTTCATTGACGTGCTTCGTATACATGAAGTTCAGAATCAGACATGAAAAAAGCTTCCAGCACAACAACACCAAGTTAGCAACATGAACAAACTGGAGGGTTGAGTAGCAGAGCTATTTTTAGGGATGGCTGACATGAAACATGATCCTGAGGTGCAAATATTTCAAAACACTGCCCGGAAGCATGATCCAAAACACCCAGGTCATGTGACTAAAGTGTTTCGAAACACAAGGTCAGGTGGCTAAAGCGATTCAAAGCATCGGCCATTTCAGAAGCATTTCGAGACCTGTCAAATCTGCGTTTGACTGACAGGGTCGGAAAAAAACTCTTGTGGCCTAGTGGACCGTGCATGTGCACATAGTAACTGTGCTACAAATGGCCTTTTTTATTATTGCCCTCAAACGAACAAAACAGAACTCTAGTTGAAGTATACCAGGGCCTTTAGTAAACAGAAAACATCGACTATAGTGCAAATAAGACATACATTTATACATTATGCACATTGACCAGTGCACAAATATGTGAATTGTGTAGGTCGATTAGTAAAGCTTTGTGTTTTAGTACAACCAGATTCAATTCAAGAGAACACATTGGTAAAATATTGGTAAAATGTGTGCCTTGAATGCACTGTAAATCATGTACGAAAGTCTTTGCCTAATGCGTAAATATAATATAAGTAAGCAAAAGACCATCTATAATATCCACAAACACAAATTGTGTTTAAATGAACCTGACTATGTTTTATGCAATTTCTTCACGACAGATGAGACACATAACGCTGTCATTATTTTTTACACCCACCAGAGGGTGCTTAAAGGCACAACATTTATGACATTTTTCATTTAAATATTCAATAAAATTAATCTTTATTATTTCTTTAGTGCTTTTTACAATGTAGAATATGTCAAAGCAGCTTAATGGTGATGAAGAATAGAGAGTAAAAAGCCATAATATTTCAATGTGTGGAACATTCTATCAATATAGGCAGGGATGGGAGTAATGTAGAATGCTGGTGTATTTCTAGAAAATATCCAAAAATCACTAGAACAGTGATATATATCTTGCTGACTGTACTTACATTATCCTAAATGTTTTGTAGAATGTTCAAATCCCAAAAAAATATGCAATTTCAAGAAGTGACACAGAGCGGGTTTACATAATAAACCCTTGATTTGAATTACTGTATGTACAATATCTCATCCACTGTGGTGAAGGTCAGTATTTAACTTATTTAGAAAGTGCACTGGGCCAAGGCAAACAGATAAGCAATCTGACCATGTCAATTAGCACAACAACAATGAAACTGCTTTATTTGAGACCATATTCACATTTGTAATGCAGTGATATAATGACATGCAAGTTTTATTTGTGAAGAATATCATAATGGTTTACTGGCATGTGTGCATGCAAACATCAGGCATGGTGACCAAAACAACTAATAAAAGCTAAATAAAAAAATATATTTTTAAAATGCTGTAATATTTGTACATATTCAAAAAATATTTTTTGATAATTCTCTTGAATCGGTTTAATCTAAAATGGTAATTCTGTTAAGTTTAGCAAAGCTCAGTACTATTTTCCTAGGCAGCTTAAACACAGTGAATTTGTGTGCTTATTATTAAAGATATAACCGAGAAGAAATCAAAAAGAGGAGTTTGTCACCTGAAGAGTGAATGTCCAGTCTCTTTGGATGCGTATAAATCTCTGGGCTGTGTTTTGTAGACTGACTTCACTTACAAGCGCACATTAGCATGGCATTATCTGCCACACGTCACACACGACATGCAAATATTAAAAGTGAAAAAAGAAGATGTTTACACATTTATGCATATGGTCTTGACCTTAAAAACTTTATTTTACATATGATGCATAAATACAGTGTTGTTCAGTCTTCTAATTCTAGACAATAATTTGAAAATAATGAGATGGAAAATGAGGCTTGGTATTTCATGACATGATTTATTGAAAACCAAACTAACAGCAACCACTCGTCGATTTAATAGGACAATGAAGCTTTTCATGCACATACTAAGACCTGTTCAATAAATGCCAGTTTAATGGCAGTTCATTACAGAAAGGCTGGATTCCATTCTCAGGGGCTCATCCCTATGCCCTAATCCCTTCGGAGGGTCCTTCTGAATTGAGTGCGGTGTATGACATCAAACAGCTTCCCTGCTCAAAGAATAATTTCCAGAAGTGTCCATCAGTTGTATTTTTCATTCCAAATGATACTTCAATATGGCGGACATGATTGTTTCACTTGGAAGTGCCCTTCGGAGGGTGATATATCTTGTTTGAAAGTCTACATGTTTGCCATTTTACCCCATCGTCCATGATGAGTTCTGTCACATGGTTGACACTGACCAATAGGAACAGAATAAGAACATAAATGTTGGCGGTCAATAGCTGAGGCACTTCTGCAGCCTGTTGAGTGAGTACTGGTATTACCATCTAAACTAAAACGAACAAATCAGTCAATCATCAATTACGTAGACATTCATCATTTATGTGGCTTCTTGATGACAGAATGCACATCATAGACATCGTGTGATGATTGATCACGAAAGCAGCAGTTGGTGTGCCATATTTGGTACACACAACTCATCTACAAAAATTTGTATAACCTGACACAATGACTGTCGCAACTGAAAATGTACAATTTCACCTGCTAACAGTCCAATGGCTGCTACTAACATGTATATACACACACGTGATGTTTGACTGACACGACTGAATGATTCGGCTTCTCCTTACATTTGGAACTTCATTAAAAATCATCTTAAATATGCACAGCTGTCACTCATCCGAGATTTTATGTTTTAAATTGTACCCTGTGGTCTCAAATAAGTACATTTGCTTATTATATTCCGGATTTGAAAAGTAAAATACTAGCTGTGGCAGGTTTTATGAAGAACAAATGCAGGAGAGCTTTCCAGTGCAGATAAAGAGCAGGCTGAACAAAACCAGCCAGAACAAAACACATCACAGAAGGAAACCAAACTGCCTGAGTGAAGTGTTTTGACAAAATGGAGTAGAGTCCTGTGAGACAGAGTGGCGTGTATGTGATAACCATGTTCACAGTAGTAATTAGAATGAGGTAAAACGCTCTTCTCGTCATGTGGTTTTCCTCTTTCTTACTCTCTCCTGGTCCTGACTGCTTCAGAGCTCTGAGAACAGCCATGAGACAAAACAACTGGACGGAGAGGAGAAAGAGGAACTGGAGGAAGGGGAGCCAAAGATACACAAAGATTGTGTTTGAGGATCTCACAAGCATGCAGACCAAACAGACTCCAAGAATGAAAATCCAGGCCGCAGCACAGCAGATTAGTTTATATCTGAGAGGTTTGTACTTTAGAAAAGTTACAGGATGAACCACTGCCAAGTAACGCTCAACACACATCAGACACTGAAACAGAGGACGACCGGTGATAGTTAAACCAGTGATAAAGTCTTTTAATGTTATTAAACTTGAAGTCCAAAAGGACAACACAATGCACAAATTATTCAGACAGTTGCCAGTCTCAGAAACTGAGTAATTAAGGTTGAAGAATTCAGATGCAAGTCTAGTCTCTGTTCCTGTGACGATCAGCCAGATAACATAGCAGTGTGTAGGAAGACCAATGAGGAAACTGGTGCTGTGCAAACATATTTCCATAATCTGTTGTGGCACAAAAGATTGAGTAGTGAAGTTTTTAGATCCTGCCCATGTGGTGAAGTTCACTGTAGAGTTATTCATCTTCTCTTTGTTTGTCTTCTCTGTAGCACACAAAACATTACAAGGTAACTTTATTCAAATGGAAACAAAGAAGTATTATCCAGTCCTTTAGTACAATTCCAATCTATCCTGCCACTTATGACACCATATGGGTCTTTGTCACAAGTGTAAACAGTGACACTACTGCAAACAAGACATAATGCAGTGTATGCTCTGATCTGTGCTAAAATGAGTGAATCGTGTAGCTCGATTGGTAAAGCTTTGTGTTCTAGTAGTACAACAATCATAGGTTCAATCCTAGGAACACATGTAATGGTAAAACGTGTGCCTTGAACGGACTGGAAATTGTGTTTGAAAGACTTTGCTTAATGCTTAAATGTAAATATCAGTAGGGTACATTTAAAACAGGAAAAATAGTAGGTAAGAAACTGTCTACAGAAACAGTCTTTACGCAGGGCGACATGGTGGCTCAGTGAGTGGCACTGTCGCCTTGCAGTGAGAAGGTCGTTGATTCGAGTCCCAGCTGGATCAGTTAGCATTTCTGTCTGGAGTTTGCATGTTCTCCTGGTGTTGGCGTGGGTTCCCTCTCGGTGCTCCAGTTTCCCTCACAGTCCAAAGACATGCGCTATAGGTGAATTGAATAAACTAAATTGACCGTAGTGTATGAGTGTGTATGGATGTTTCCCAGTACTGGGTTGCAGCTGGAAGAGCATCCGCTGTGTAAAACATATGCTGGATAAGTTAACTACTTGTGCTGAAACAACATTTTTCAAATCATAAGCCAAGTTTTACAGTTTTCACAACCTAAAAAAAAAATCTCTAAAGAGAACCAAACTACATGTATGAACACACTGTAAGTTTACATCTATTCCACTGTTTTGAAACAGTGTTTTATACATTAAAACATTTTCAATTTAGAAGAAATTTTTAGATGGCACTTTGAGGTATTCACATTTGAACACTTCAAGTGGAGTGCTAATAAATTGTT
>CAIGQW010052713.1:4181696-4225063 GCA_903798125.1 Danio choprae
TTGAAGTTTTTTCCTCACCACTGTTGCCACTGGCCTGCTCGGATCGGGACTTGTGGAGCTGCGCTTCGGTGGATTTGCTCTTCAGTGTTAGAACTTTCAGCAGTGAAATTTAAACCACACTGAACTGAACTAAACTCTGAAATCTGGACTTTACTAGAACATGTTAAGCTGCTTTGACACAATCTACATTGTAAAAAGCGCTATATAAATAAACTTGAATTGAATTGAAAGATGGGTGAAGTAAAGCTCCATCAGTGTACACATAGATTGAAACAATATATAGTCTGAGTTGATCATGTAAATTACATGTGCAAGTCCTTTTTTGTTTGTTTTGTTAAAGGGCACCTATGATGAAAATCCACTTTTGTAAGCTGTTTGGACAGAGCTGTCTGTATGTATAGTGTGTCCACTGTCATATTGGAGTGATATAAACCCAACAAGTCTCTTTTTAAAAAATTTCCTGATGTTTAAATAGGATCCAAATCCCTGCAATTCTGAGGCTTACCACAATGTGACGTAGGAGTGCGTTTTTCCCCGCCCACCAAACTGATTGACAGGCGCCATGTTTCTCTAAAACACATATACACATGTCCACAGAACATTTTTTTGCAAAGAAACTGGGATTAAAACATGTTACAACTCTCTGTGAGTTTTATAAGTTTAAAATGTTTTAAAACAGAGCATGTTTCTAATAAAGAGAGTAAAATCGCTATGTAATTCTTAACCGCTATAATCACCACGGCCGCATGGTGTCAGTAAATGCGCATATGCGTGTGTGTGTGTACTGCAAACGGCATTTGTGTCTGACTCATCGTTTCAGAAAGGCTTGAATAGACTTCCACAAATACATGAAATAAACTTACTTGATATTTTTGACTAATGAGCTGTATTTCAGCTTCATCCGTGTCTGTCTCTATCACTGACTGCTATCTGATGTATTGTATGAGAAGTAGCACATTAGCATTTAAACAGCTACTCTGTACTCAGACACTTAAATGGACACTTAGCTTCTGGAGGCTATAATAAAATATCTGATTGGTATTTTGAGCTGAAACTTTACTGACACGTTCTGGAGACACAAAAAGGCTTATCTTACATCTTGTAAAAGGGGTACAATAGGTGCCCTTTAAATGAATGAATTACATGTCATACAAATTTTAGTTTTATCTCGAGTATAACTGATCAATTGTAATGGATTGCATCTCAGATGATTTTACTGGATTGGATTTTGAGAATTTTTTGTTGATTTTGGTATCACTGCTGCAGTGTTTGTCTTATAATATAATCTTTTTCCCTACAGTGAGGTAATACACAGAGTTACTTGTAAAACGTCAGAAATAAGAAGACAAGAGATGAATAAATCAACAGTGAACTTCACCACATCTGAAACATCTGCAAACTCCACAACACCTTACACCATATTAATAGACAGTCTGAACATTTTTATGTACTGCATCGGTTTCATATTTGGTTTCCCGACGCACTCCTATGTTTTATGGCTGATGGTCCCAGGATCAAGTGGAGTTGCATCATCGTTCTTCAACATCAATCTCACCGTTTGTGAGGTTGGGATCAGTTTGAATTGCTTAGTATATGCAATATCATATTGCTTTGTCAGTTTCTCAAATGTAAAACAATTTTTTGTAGGACTTACTGTCACCGGTCGTCCTCTGTTTCAATGTCTGATCTGTGTTGAGTGTTATTTAGCAGTGGTTCATCCTGTAACCTTTCTAAAGTACAAACCTCTCAGATATAGAGTGATCTGCTGTGCTCCAGCCTGGAAAATCATCCTCGGCTCATGCTTGATCTGCATGTATACTTTAAATGAGAAGGGCAGGTATTTATATACATGGTTCTTCTCAATCCAGTTCCTCGTCTTCCTCTCCATCCAGTTGTTTTGTCTTGTGGCTGTTCTCAGAGCTCTGAAGCAGTCAGGACCAGGAGAGAGAAAGAAAGAGGAAAACCAAATGAAGAGAAGAGCATTTCATCTCATTCTAATAACCACTGCAAGCATGGCTATCATATATGGCCCATTTACAATCTTAGGATTTGTTACCATCGTGTTAAATGAACTTATTGATCCACTTTGGTTTGCTGGTTTCACTTGCTATGTGCTGGCTGGTTTTGTACACCCTGTTCTTTATTTGCACAGCACTAGGAAGGTTTCCTGTCTCAGTTTGTCATGATATTTTTTAATTGTTATACTGTAGTAAAGTTAAGGCAACAATTTTGAATGTGATTCTTTTGTTTGAGCAGACAACTACATGTTGACATACAGAAATCCTTGCATACATACGGAGCAGTATACCAGTATGATATTCTTAACATTCATTAATTTTCATTTGGCTTAGTCCCTTATTTATTAGTGGTCGCAACAGTGGAACCTTAAACTATTCCAGCATGTTTTAAACAGCAGATGCCCTTCCAGCAGCAACTTAGTACTGGGAAACACCCATACACACTCATTCACACACATACACTACGGACAATTTAGTTCATCCAATTCACTTATAGTGCATTTCTTTGGACTGTGGGGGAAACCGGAACACCCGGAGGAAACATGGGGAGAACAAGCAAACTCCACACAGAAATGCCAGCTGGGACTCAAATTAAAGCATATTTGACATACAGTTTAAACTGTGTTTATAGGGTTGTTGTATTTTGATTATCCAATAAAACACTCCATTGTTCATCTACTGTAGTGTCATCTTTTGCAATTTTCCACCAATTAATCATGGCTGACTATCATAACACAAATGCCTAACAATATATATATTCCCATATATAATTTTAAAATGCCCAGTCTAAGAATTTACATATCAGGTGTTGAATGTTTGGCACCTGCTGGCCAGTGTCAGGTGTACACAGTGTTTTATGGAAGACTAAATATGAATTGTTCTGGAAATAATTACAAATATTTAATTTCCCCTTTAGGGGTCCCCTTTTTTGATTCCCAGTGAACACACTCATTTAATTATCTTCGGCTCATTCTCTGCTTTTATCAGTGGTCGCCACAGCAGAATGAACCATCAATTATTCTGACATACAGTAATAAAGTCAGAATTATTAGCCCCCTGTATATTTTTCCCCCCAATGTCTGTTTAACGGAGAGAAGATTTTTTTCAAGACATTTCTAAACAATAGTTTTAATAACTCATTTCTAATAACTAATGTCATTTATCTTTGCCATGATGACAGTACATAATATTTTCTAGATATTTTTCAAAATACTAGTATTGAGCTTAAAGTGCAATTTAAAAGCTTAACTAGGTTAATTGGGCAAGTTAGGGTAATTAGGCAAGTCATTGGATAATGATGGTTTGTTCTGTAGACAATCGAAAAAATATATATTGCTTAATGGAGCTAACAATATTGACCTTAAAATTGTTAAAAAAAAAAAAAAAACTGCTTTTATTTTAGCCAAAATAAGACAAATAAGACTTTGTCCAGAAGAAAAAAAATATTATCAGAAATACTGTGAAAACTTCCTTGCTCTGTTAAACATCATTTGGAAAAAAAATCAGGAGGGCTAATAATTCTGACTTCCCCTAAAACTATCAAATTGAATTTCATTTAATTACATTTTAATTTCACAGTTTGGTTTTACGTACAGTATGTTTGAACTGCATTGTTTTAATTTTCATAGCTTATGTTGTATGTGATGTAGCAGATGATGAAGTCATACAATAATTCTTGTGGCAGCTGAGCTGTTTAAAAAAAACAAAGCACAGAGAGACATTCAGAGAGACTGGACATTCAATCCGGACATTCAATCCTCAGGTGATACTGCTTTTTATATACAGTGTTTTGAATGCATGTTCGGTGCTAATGTGAAACAATGAAATGCTTTTTTATTATTCTGAAAAAAAAACTATTATAAATAAATGTTTGAATTCTGAGATCAATGCATGACAAATGTTATAATGATGATCAGGTTAATGAGTCTTTTCTATTTATGTACACTGTCAAGTTGCATCATGATACATTGGTCTCTGCTCCGAAAACTTTTGCAGCTGAAAGATTTAACGAAGTGGCTTTTATTGACATTTTTAGTAAATTGATACAATATGTTGTCTGAATTGATCATGTAAATTACAGCTGCCAGTCCTTTTTTTTTTTTTTTAAGTTAATGTATTAAAATATATTATATTCATAGTTCCAACTTTAGGCCAAATAACAATTGACTAAAACTAAAACCCCCACAACTGATTTAAAAAAATGAATTTGACATGACATCTCATGAATGTAAAATCAGGCTGCTGTTGTGTATATAATATATAATAATATAATATTAAAATAATATGTTCATTCTGAATACGTAGCCCTATATACATTTCTGGAGAGCAAGAATTATGTAGTCAGAGGTACGTATGGCTGCATTTCATTTTTAAAATAAACGATACGATGTGGTATGATGACGCCGACGGCTTCTGTTTCTTTTCACCCTACCAGCTGACCGCTTACCTCCATGTGGACGGCTTTTCCGCTGTTACCAGTAGCTTACCACGTACGTCAGCAGACTTGTGACGAAAAGAGGAGTTGACCACGACGACGGGGTTCAAGTCTGACAAAGAACGATTCCAGAAAGCAGGTAAATCAAAAACAAAAGGCAAAAAATAAAATAAACAAGTAAATAAGAGGGTGAGAACATGGTAAGATCTGTAAACAGGGAAACAGCAACCTCTGGTGGATTTTGCGAAAACAAAAACTGCAAAAAACTTAGCTCCTGGGACATATTTTGTGCTCTCCAGAAATGAATACAGGGGTACGTATCAATAATGAGCCAAGGTTGGTTAAAAAATTGGTTTGGCTGAAATATAATTTTGCAAGCCTGTAATAGCCACTATGAGAACAACTATGGATAATAATAATAATAATAATAATAATGCCTAACCATAACAATAGATGTGAAACAACAAAATATATTGATAAATAGAATTTTTATTTTTTTATGGCCATAGTGTATGTGTGTGAATGAGAGTGTATGGGTGTTTTTGTGGTACTTCTGAAATGAAGTTTTAAAAAGAAACAAAACACTGCAGACAAGCGCTCGCGTGTTGCTTCATTTACTCTTCACTTATTCTGTATATATCACAAATAGTTCAATAAACAATACCTTACATAATGAATTAAAGATGCAACAAAGAATACCAAATAACATTAATATATAAACATTGCTTACAAAAGTGCATTAAACATGTTTCACGTCACATGAAGTGAATATAAACTCAATGCATCACTTGCAGTCCACAGAAATAGCTCTAATAGCGAGCTATCGCGCTAACCGCGAGGCTATGCTATACATGTGCACAAACATGCTAACTGATAACATACATTCGTCATTAAACTACTTAACACATAACTCCTATAATATTAAAGTGTTCTTTGTGCATTTTGTGTGTGCAAGTACCTGAAATGAAGTTTTAAAAAGAAATAAAACACTGCAGACAAGCGCTCGCGTGCTACTTCATTTACTCTTCACTTATTTTGTATGAAGAGCATCACGAGCGCACCCGCTACTGGCGCGTGCAGTGACGTCATGACGCAGGTACGCGAACAAAAATAACCTTTTCTTTAAAACGCACATAACACTTATTTTCCTTCATTTAAAGTGCTGATAAACATATAGATATTTTAACAATATAAGAAAAATAACATAACGTTTTTTATATAAATCTGTAGAAATAAATGTACAACAAAATCTTACATAAAATAAATGCATACAATCAGGTTATCACATTTTCCAGTGCTGGGTTGCAGCTGGAAAGGCATCCGCTGTGTAAAACATATGCTGGATAAGTTGGCGGTTCATTCCGCTGTGGCAACCCCTGATTAATAAAGGGACTAAAAGAAAACAAATAAATGAAACAGAAATCCCTGAACTTCCATGACTTGTCCCCTGACTAGTCCCTTTACTAGAATTTCAGACTTTTTAGTTGATTCTTGTAACATTGCTGCAGTGATTGTCTTATAATAAAATATTTATCCCTACAGTACAGGTTAACTTCTTAACCGAGAAGACAAGATGAGTAACTCTACGGTGAACTTCACCACACCTCAAACTTCTGCAAACTCCACAACTCATTACACCAGAGTAATAGACAGTCTGAACATTTTTATCTTCAGCATCGGTTTCATATTCGGTTTTCCCACCCATTCCTATGTTTTATGGCTGATCATCACAGGATCAAGTGGAGTTGCAGCATCGTTCTTCAACATCAATCTTTCCGTTTGTGAGATTGGGATCTGTTTGAATTATATTGTATATGCAACATCATTTTGGTTTTTAAGTTTGTCAACTTTAAAAAAATTTTTTGAAGGACTGACATTCACCGGTCGTCCTCTGTTTCACTGTCTGATGTGTGTTGAGCGTTACCTGGCAGTGGTACATCCTGTAACCTTTCTGAAGTACAAACCTCTCAGATATAGAGTGATCTGCTGTGCTGCGGCCTGGATAATCACTCTCGGCTCATGCTTGTTCTGCGTGCATACTTTAAATGATGAGGCCAGGTATTTATTTACATGGTTCTTCGCAACCCAGTTCCTCCTTTTCCTCTCCATCCAGTTGTTTTGTCTTGTGGCTGTTCTCAGAGCTCTGAAGCAGTCAGGACCAGGAGAGAGAAAGAGAGAGAAAGAGGAAAACCACATGAAGAGAAGAGCGTTTCATCTCATTCTAATAACCACTGCAAACATGGCTATCATATATGGGCCAAGTATAATTGTAGGATTTGTTACCATTATGGTAAAACAGCTGATTGATCCACTTTGGCTTGTTGGATTTACTTGCTATGTGCTGGCTGGTTTTGTGCATCCTGTTCTTTATTTGCACAGCACTGGGAAATTCTCCATTATCTCCCATTACTGTTTGTCATAATATGTCTAATTGTGATCATTTTGCTTAAGAATATTAATCTTATTGTACTAACTTTCTTTGACAACTATAAAAAGACAAACAATAAGTCACCTGATTCTGTTGTCATGGAAATTATGACACATTTTTGTTTGTTTTATGTTATTTTATCCCACATAGCAACATTATGTCACTATGTGCACTGTTAAGACACAATGTACCTACTGGGATTGGACCAAATGGTGGTGTTTGGTATTGGTGTAAATTGCTCAGAGATTGGGATTGATCTGCCCCAAGTTCACTGGTTGTATGTCAAGTTTCATATGGTATTCCAGAGGAATGTGGATTTTAAGTCTTTTGATTTGCACATTTATATGCAATCAAAGCCTGTTCATTAAATTTGGCCAATGTTTAATAATCATGGTTAATTAAGGGTGTATGCACACAAGGCTATTCGTACTGTGCCCAGTCACGTTTGACCCCCATATTCTGATTCGTTTGACTAGTGTGAGTTCTACATAGGTCGGCCAGTCCATTTGGTCGGCCCTGGTCCAGTTGGAAGAGGTGGGTCAGTGCACAGTTTGGTTGGCCATGGGAGCATTAATGCATGTATTGTGAGTGCAAAGAACGTCTTTTAAGTGACTGTTTCATATGGATTTATTAATCATTCTTACTTTTCAATAATTGTGAACTGTTATAGTTTGTCAAAGTTGCAACCCCCTCACTGAACTTCAGCTGCCACCTTCAGCAAATCTCCTAATATGTGCAGCAGGGTGACATTTATGAAAATGTATTGATCAAAAGTGGTGGATCTGTTCAGCAAAAGATTCGGATGTGTGCCACTGCGTCCCAAATGACTAAGTAATACAAAACAATATAACTAAAGCAATCTCCATTTTGGTCTAAATACTCACATTGATAAATGTGAATGTGGGCTGTCGGGGTAGTGTTGAACAATTGTGCCTGGGACCAGTTCAAAGCACCCGTGCCTATTGTGAGTATACACCCTTGGTTTGCACACATATTGTTTATGCAATAAAACATTTCATTAGTGACCCATTGTCACCATTTCCATATAAATTGCAATAAATCCTTCACTCGATCATAACACAGATGTCCAGTGTATTTGTTGCCTATATTTAAAATACTCAGTGTAATGATTTACATATCAGGTGTTGAATGAGTGGCAGCTGTGTTATCGAGAGTCAGATAAATGACAATAATTTGAATGGACTGAACATGCATTTTTTTGTTTACATTTTAAATGATTGAGTAAAACAATAACCCCAACTGCCATTAAGTGTCAGTTGATAAATGATGTTAGTGAATAGGAGACCAAAATGGCTTTTGTTTTAACTCTTCTCATGGGCAAGGCCTGTGACTGCGGGGCTTCTGTCTGTGAGACTCGAGCCTCGTGTTGTGCCTCATTCAATGACTTCCAGAAGGAGATGGTAAGGCTCTGCAAGGGTGCAGGAGGCTGCTAACCAGCTAATACGGCTTTGTCTGAGAGGCTGCTCAGTCATGTAGTATGCCATCCATTTCAAGAACCTGGTGACCTGCAACTGGGAAGAGGGAGCCTGCCAGTCCAGCTTGCTTGTGTGCAATTAGGATTATCTCCTTAGGTTCTGGGGAGGGCATGCATGGGGTGAGTCGAAGATAGCACCTATTAATGGACACTTTGAATACCAAGTCCTTCCATTCAGTCTGACCAATGCTCCAAACTGTCCTCTAGGCCTTGGTTAAGGATGTGCTGAGAGACATAGTCAATCAGTTTGGTCTTCGTGTACCTTGATCTTTTCTCCCTGTAGTCGAGTGGCCAACTCCTGACTTCTCATAAGGTGCTGCAGCGGTTCCTTGGGTTTCCTAACTTTAATCACCATTTCTTCTGGATCTTGAGTCAAATTGCTTCACCCTTACATTCACTCCTCGTTGGACATTCACTCCTCAGGTGATGGGCTTCAATTTTTTTTTAAATAAACAACAATAGTGTGTCTATCTGATATAAAAGTGTTTTAAGGGCATGTTCAGATATGTTTTTTATTATATTTAACCAATGAAATAATTTAAGTATTACATTTTTAATTAAATGTAATGCAGGCAATGATATAATTCTTAGGTGTATTCTGGGTCATGTCAATTACCAGTAATGAGGTGCCAGTACTTTTTCTGTTAATTTTAGTTTTTTTACAAAATATAATATTATTACAAACTTTCAAATTAGTCAACAAAGTCACATCTGAAAAAAAAACAAAAAAACCCTGATCCCGATCCATCAGTCACAGTCATTTGACTATCAAATTTATCTGTCTTGCAAATCAGTAGTGCATTTAACTCCAAAAGACTTTACTGTACTAGATCTTTGGACATTTCTTTAGTTGAGTCCTGTTATATTCCTGCAGGTTGCATCTAATAATAGAATATTTTTCCCCACAGTGGGACACAAGTTAACTGGTAAAGTTGCTGAACTGAGAAGCTACTTAGAAAGATGAATAACTCTACAGTGAACTTCACCACACCTGAAACATCTACAAACTCCACAATTCATTACACCAGTGTAATAGAGAGTCTGAACTTGTGTCTCTTCGGCATCAGCTTCATATTTGGTTTTCCTGCACACTCCTATGTTTTATGGCTCATCGTCACAGGAGCAGAAAGAAGTGTTGCTTCAGCGTTCTTCAACATCAATCTTTCCGTTTGTGAGATTTGTAGCTCTCTGGTTTTTTTGTTTTCTCTGATTAAACATATTTGGTTTTCACACCTCACTACATTTTTTGGATACTCACAGTTTTTGATTGGATTAGGCGTCACCGGTCGTCCTCTGTTTCAGAGTCTGATCTGTGTTGAGTGTTACCTGGCAGTGGTTCATCCTGTAACCTTTCTGAAGTACAAACCTCTCAGATATAGAGCGATCTGCTGCGCTGCGGCCTGGATAACTGTTTTTGGATTCTGTTTGTGTGGTATGTATGGTCTACTTGAAGAGGACAGGTATTTATACACATGGTTCCTCTCAATCCAGTTCCTCGTCTTCCTCTCCGTCCAGTTTTTTTGTCTTGTGGCTGTTCTCAGAGCTCTGAAGCAGTCAGGACCAGGAGAGAGAAAGAAAGAGAAAGACGAAAACCACATGAAGAGAAGAGCGTTTCATCTCATTCTAATAACCACCGCAAGCATGGCTGTCATGTATGGACCATATACAATCATAGGATTTGTTACCATAAGGTTAAAACAGCTCAGAGATCTACTTTGGGTTGTTGGTTTAATTTTTTATGTCTTTGCTGGTTTTTCGCAACCTGTTCTACATTTGCACAGTGTTGGAAAACTCTCCTGTCTCTGTTTATTTAATAATTGTTGAGATTATGAACTTTAGTGTGCTAATTATTTCTCTGAATTAGTCTTTAACATCTCAACCACTGTAAATTTGTAAAGTTACAGAGCTGTCCTTAGTATTTTTGTCTTGTTAACCAGTCTAGTACATTTTTGAGAGTAGAGTATAACAAAAAATGGCTTCCTTTTTATAATTTTACTTGGCTAATTAGCACAAAGGGTATTAGATTATGTGGTTTTGATTGTATCTATTTGATTTGGCAGCACTCCAGTTCCTTTTCCCAAGTTAAATAGATTTTTTTCTTCTTTCTTTTACTTTGCTTTATATATATATATATATATAAAAAAAACCTCAGTCATACATGCTGATTAATTGTTTTCAATTAAAGAAACAAATCAATGCTATTTCTTACATGTCTTTGGTTCATTCTGTTTATCCACATGACCCAGCAGTAGACAATAAATTGTAAATTGTTATCATGCTATCTGTATCGTTTGCAAATTCATCACATATGCAAATATAGTCTCAAATACATTCATTTCATTGGTTGTTGACACTGTCCGACTGTTTAAAGACATTTGGACACAATCAACATGTTCACCATTATGGATGAGATGCCTGTAAAATGGAAACTATTTGGTTGTTGAATTTGTATGTTACTAATCTATCTTCCTGGTATCTTTCAAAAGCAAATACTTCTCTGCAAAGAATTTGATATGTGATCTTGGACTTCTAAATGCTATGACATTTGAACTTGAAAATACTTAAACATTCGTGTTAGCATAGAACAGGCAATTTTGTCAACCATTTTTAGAAAATGCCACACACATTTAACATGTAGATTAAATTGTGTTCATAGAATTGTTGTTAATTTGATAATGCAATAAAACACTCTGATGACCCAGCATTATCTTTTACATATTGAGTTTCCACAGATATAATTAAATGTGCAGTTTAGTGATTTACATATGAAGTGTTGAATGAATGGGACCTACTGGCCAGTGTCAGATGTGGAAAGGATTTTGGTAAGGGTTTGAAAACAAGTTTGTGCTAAATGAAAAATAAAAACATGAATGAATGAAATGAGAAACAATAATCCAGCTAGTATGTGAAGTAATGGTGATATGAAATATATTTCAAGTATTTAAATATTTTAAATGGACATTAATAGTGTGCAATTTAGACCACAAATAAGTAATTTGCATTTTGCTAAATGTTTGTGACATTAAGCATACACATTTATTCTTGCAACAGCTGGGAAGTCAGTCTACAAAACATCACAGTGATTCATACACATGCAGGGAGACTGTACATTCACTCCTCAGGTAATACACTTTTCTTTTTTTAGCCTTTTCCTTTTTTTTGCTCAGTTAAACAACAATATGGTGTCTGACAGTGTTTTAAGGGCACATTCAACGTATTAGCTATTGGAAAACAAAGAGATGCTTTTTTCATATTTAACCAATGTTTAATTTCAAAATCCATGCAAGGCAAATATGATTCATTGGTGTAGTCTTGCTCATATAACTGACCATTAATGAGCTTCCAGTACTTTTTCTGTTAATTACAAAACATACAGAATGTTTTATATTGTTATAAACTGTAAATTAGTCAATGCAATCACTTTGTTAAACTGATTTTTTTTCAACTTTTCATTATGCTTTTCATTATGCCATTATGCATCTAAGCTTTTCAATTTTCAACATTAAAAGTTTCTGAAGCAGAGACCAAAAATCCAATAAGCTAGAGCTCTGATTTAAAACAGGAAATAATATTACACTTTTTATTTACAAAATATTACACTTTGAACGTACTGAACTCTTATGCATTCTTATTACACAGCTCTCTGGAATACCCGATCCATCAGTCACGCCAATCTCAGACACTCTCTTAATTTTATATAATTTTGTTTGCATTTTGGGGCGACATGGTGGCTCAGTGGATAGCACTGTCATCTCACAGCAAGAAGGTCGCTGGTTCAAGTCCTGGCTGGGCCAGTTGGCATTTCTGTTTGGAGTTTGCATGTTCTCCCTGTGTTGGCATGGGTTTGCTCCGGTTTCCCCCACAGTCCAAAGACAAGCAGTATAGGTGAACTGAATAAACTAAATTGGCCGTAGTGTATGTGTGTGAATGAGTGTGTATGGATTTTTCCCAATACTAGGTTGCAGCTGGAAGGGCATCTACTGTGTAAAACATATGCTGGATAAATTAGCGGTTCATTCTGCTGTGGCGACCCCTGATGAATAAAGGGACTAAGCCGAAGGAAAATAAATGAATGAATGAAAGTTTGCATTTTATTTTTCTCCATCTTGCGATCGACTCCAATGCATTTCACCTCAGAAGACTTCAGTGTCTTCTGAGATCTGTGAACTTTTCTTGAGTTATATCTTGTAATATTCCTGCAGACATCATCTTATAATATAATATTTCCCCCACAGTTGAACACAGGTAAACTTTTAAAGTTGCTGAACTGAGAAGACACTTAAGAGAGATGAATAACTTTACAGAGAACTCCACCACACCGGAAACATCTACAAACTTCACAACTAATTACACCGGAGTAATTGACAGTCTGAACTTTTGTCTCTTCAGCATCAGCTTCATATTTGGTTTTCCTGCACACTCCTATGTTTTATGGCTCATCGTTACAGGAACAGAAAGAAGTTTTGCATCAGAGTTTTTCAACATCAATCTCTCTGCTTGTGAGATTTGCAGCTCTCTGAATTTTTTGTTCTCTTTACTTAGACAAATTTGGTTTTCACATCTGACAACATTAACACTGTTTTTCATCGGATTAGGTGTCACCGGTCGTCCTCTGTTTCAATGTCTGATCTGTGTTGAGCGTTACCTGGCAGTGGTTCATCCTGTAACCTTTCTGAAGTACAAACCTCTCAGATATAGACTAATCTGCTGTGCTGTGGCCTGGATTATTGTTCTTGGCTTCTGTTTGTGTGGCATGCATGGCTTACTTGAAGAGGGCAGGTATTTTTATTCATGGTTCTTCTCAACCCAGTTCCTCCTCTTCTTCTCCATCCAGTTGTTTTGTCTTGTGGCTGTTCTCAGAGCTCTGAAGCAGTCAGGACCAGGAGAGAGAAAGAGAGAGAAAGACGAAAACCACATGAAGAGAAGAGCATTTTATCTTATTTTAATAACCACTGCAAGCATGGCTGTCATATATGGTCCATTTATGATCATAGGATTTGTTACCACAAACTTAAAACAGCTCAGAGATCTACTTTGGGTTGTTGGTTTTGCTTGCTATGTGCTGGCTGGTTTTGTGCACCCTCTTCTTCATTTGCACAGAGCTGGAAAGCTCTGCTGTTTCTGTTTGCAATGACATTTCTATTTGGTTAGTTCGCTTAGAGGGCTTTTAAGTAATAGATTATGTGGTTTTGGTTTTATTTATTTGCTTTGTTTGGATGCGATATGGGTGTTTTCCAGTACTGGGTTGTGGCTGGAAGGGCAGCATATGCGTAAAACATATGCTGGAATAGTTGCCGGTTCATTCCTTTGTGGTGACCCCTGATAAATCAGGGACTAAGCTGAAGGAAAATTAATGAAAGGAAAAAATGACAACATTTATTTGTTTGCATCACCGCACTTCAATATTTTCTAATCAATTTTAATCAAATATTACAAACGTTCAATGTATTTTCTGTGCAAATGCTCAATCACATGTCTGTTTCCCCTTAATCATTTTTAAATGTAAATATTTGTACAGTATGTCAGGTGTTTCATGCACATATGCTTGTGACAGCAGTGAAGTCAGTCTACAATACAGCACATTTATACAGATCCAGACAGACTGGTCATTCACTCTTCAGGTGAAACTCTGATTTAGTTTCTTTTGTTAAAACGGCAACAAAATTCAAAAACTGTTAATTCAATGAATAGTCAATAGGTCTGGTTACTTGGGTAAAATGGAAACTTTGTAGAATTGCATGTTGGTTCATTTACATGTCTCATACTTTCCTTTATAGATTGTTGAAAAATAACATGTATGTGAGTTGCTGAACTTAGATAAAGATGAACTTCATACACGAAGCCTCTATAAACTCCACAACTCAGTCCTTGAAGCTGATAGACTATCTGGAAATCTCTATGTACAGCGTCAACCTCTTCTTTGGTTTTCCTACTCACTCCTACATTTTATGGCTGATCATCACAGGAACAAGTGGAGTTGCTTCAGAGTTCTTCAACCTCAACCTCTGTGTTTGTGAAATGGGCATCTGTCTAAATAGTTTAGTATTTGTAATATCAATGTGGTTTGCCAGTCTCTTAAAATTTGAAGCATTTTTAGTAGGATTCTCTATCGCTGCCCGTCCTCTGTTTCAGTGTCTGATGTGTGTTGAGCGTTACCTGGCAGTGGTTCATCCTGTAATCTTTCTGAAGTACAAACCTCTCAGATATAGAGTGATCTGCTGTGCTGTGGTCTGGATAATGACCCTTGGTGCCTGTGTTTTCTGCATGTTTTATCTAGATTGGGAAAATGGAAATATACATGCATGGCTGTTGCCATTGCAGATGTTCTTTTTCCTTTTCATCCAGTTGTTTTGTCTTGTGGCTGTTCTCAGAGCTCTGAAGCAGTCAGGACCAGGAGAGAGAAAGAAAGAGGAAAACCACATGAAGAGAAGAGCGTTTCAAATCATTATAATAACTACAGTGAACACAGTTTTAATGTATGCCCCAAAAGCAATCACAGGATTCTATGAGACTGTAACAGGATACAAAACTCAGCCCAATATGTTTCCAGCCTTGACTTGTTTTACCCTAGCTGGTTTTCTTCATCCTGTTCTTTATCTGCATCGCAATGGAAAACTCTCCTGCTCCTGTTTGACATAACATTTGCTGTTGTGGCCTTCCACTCCATTTAGTTACAGATTATTATTTGTCCTATTATTTCCTATTATGTCCTATTATCTTTATTATTTGTCCTATGGTTTGTAGTTCAATTGTATTTTCATTAAATCATTAATAATAAATAAGTTTAAATGAAATGTTTGGGTTCTTTTACAACATTCATCCAGGTTAAGATTTGACCTCTGTTTTAAGCCTATACAGGGTCATTGTACCTAAATAGTTTTGGAATATTTGGAATATTTGTTGCCCTAAAAAAAAACTTTTGAAGTTTTATTGAAAAAAACAAAACATTTAAAGTTTAATGTAAATATGATTTCAACAGCTTTCAGTTGATTTTGACTTATTTTTTGATGCAATACTATTGAAATAATAGTTACACTAAACTTTTTTAGTGCAACAAGTTTCCTTGTTTTTTTTGTATTATTAATTTTAGTTTCAATCAACCTGTATAAGTGTACAGTGTTTTAATAATCGAAACGACCCACAAAATGGCATACATGGCTCTGAGATGCGGATCCTAAATATATACAAGTTGGATATAAAAGTTTTGTTTTTTTAACTACAGCAATTATTGACTGTATAGGCTCAGCCAGAATTTACACAGGAAAACTAACCACAGCAAATGAGGCAGAGATATAACGGCAACAGGGGTTACAAAAAATAGCTTCAGTGTTATAAATTATGTCCCGAGGACGAACTATAAGCAGAAATGTGTTTAAGCAAACAGTATGTTGTACTCTATTTTTGAGTATTATTATTAATATTTTGTTGTTACGCTCTCTCTGTTGCTCACTCTGGTCGTCTTGCAGTTAATTAACCACACCTGATCCTTGTAAAGACTGCGCTAAAGAGCAGAGCGAATGACTCGCTAATGAAGTGAGTTGACTATTGCCCTCTCCTGAAGAACTAATGCTTCAATTTCCTGAAGAAAAAAAAAAAAAAGCCAATAAAATCCATTTGGTATACTGCAACTAATTGTTGGCACAATTCTGGGGCAGAGAATTGAACGGAATCAATAATGTTGAGGGCAATTATGTCGTGTTACTCCTCTTCCAACTCTAGACTGGGGAAAATGTATTATGCATTGCATTAACGGACAAACCAGTGAACCAACCACATTGTAAAATGTCTGAATTGTTGTTTTGGTCATTCTAAAATTGCTTAACCAAAGTCTGTCAACTAAGTGGTTGAGTATTGTTACCTCCCTGAACTGTCTTGAGCATCTGTGCTCCCAAAGTGAAGTTTATTTATAAACTAATTTCGAGAGGATCACGTGCTTATGACTGCTCACAGCTGGTCCTGCATCAGCTCACGATTGATTCACCAATCAGATGATTCCTAAATCACTATAAATAACCAGAGTTCTCTTATCTCAGTATCTGTCTTGAAGAATCCCCACCCCTACTCCCCCTCCTTTCCAGATGGGCGACACGGTGGCCCAGTGATTAACACTGTTGCCTCACAGCAAGAATGTCTCTGGTTAAGTCCAAAAACACGCAACTTGAGTAAACTGAACACACCAAATCGATACCAAAGCCAAGCTCTTAGCAAGTGTACATCTCTATTAGCCAGAAATAAGTCGGGGGAGTTCATTGAGATCTACCTGAGCTCAAACTCCCCTCTCGCCCTGCAAACGCGAGGGAGCCCAGGGCTCGAGGCTCTTGTGAGCTCAGGGCTCTCCCCCGGGACAGCATGCCAAACAAGCTTTATTATCAATCATCAGCTAAGTGTGAACTCTTGAAAGCGGTAATAAAAAATTGAAAGCCAATACACATTATTTGTATGTCATCTTCTGAGGCACAAATAATTTTGTTATATATATATATATATACATATATATATATATATATATATATATATATATATATATAAAGAAAATGGAGAAAAAAAGGCCCACAGTGACTTTTATTATTGTAGCAAATTTCCTTTTGATATATTGCACCAGTTATCACGAAGTGACGAGAAAATTTGCATTCATGCCAGTTTGCCTAATAAATCTGACCCATGGTTATTACATCTGGTCACTATATTTTATGTACTTCAAAAATTATTTAAATGTGTTAGCTTAAGTTCAGGGACGCTTGTTAAACTGGTCATAAAAAATAAATATTTTACAGTGCTGATTTATTTTCAAATAGCACACAATATCAATGACGCTGTCACTTTTACATGTTGACTGCAAAACATTTGACACCTTGTCATCACACAGATGTCTAGTGTATTCATTCCCCTATTTATTTATTTTTTTTTTAATGCTCAGTCTAAGAATTTGAATTTCAGCTGTTGAAATGGTGGCGTCTATGCTGGTGTGATTTGGATAAATAGTGAAGAAGAGGTCTTTACATGCATTTTTCCTGTGATCATTTATTATTTTTAATACTGAGTCAGAGCACGGTGGCGCAGTGGGTAGCACAATCGCCTCACAGCAAGAAGGTCGCTGGTTCGAGCCTCAGCTGGGTCAGTTGGCGTTTCTGTGTGGAGTTTGCATGTTCTCCCCGTGTTTGCGTGGGTTTCCTTCGGGTGCTCCGGTTTTCCCCACAAGTCCAAAGACATGCAGTATAGGTGAATTGGGTAAGCTAAATTGTTCTTAGAGTATGATTGTGAATGGGTGTGTATGGATGTTTCCAAGTGATGGGTTGCAGCTGGAAGGGCATCCGCTGCGTAAAACATATGCCGGTTAAGTTGGCGATTCGTTCCTCTGTGGCGACCCCAGATTAATAAAGGGACTAAGCTGAAAAGAAAATGAATGAATATTGAGTCAGATTGAGCAAAATTTTAATCTAGCTGCTGTTGTGCAGTCATTATGTTTCAGTTAATAAATGTTGTTGTGTCAAATTTAAAAGACTGTGAATTTCGGTTGTTAGAAAATTAAATTATACAAAATACCAGCTTTTCACTATTATTTGAACATTAACTGCTTTTTACAATAACTGATGTGACTTGAGCAGACCAAAACCATGTTTACTTTTACATTATCCACATAGAATATCACAAGCAATTCGATAAACTAGTTGTTTAAAACCATTTCAATCCATCCGCAATCGGTTCTTACCCAAAATCCACAGCTCCTGAAATGATAAAACAATCACTGTAACAAGCAAACGTTTGTTCAAAATATTATTGGACGTGGCTACATTCTCAAACAATCACATAAATGCGTGTAAAAAATAAACTGATGTCTATTTTGTATTGGCTTTACATCTTCCCAGCTGTGTGAAGGTTGTGATGAATGACAGACGTTAATTTGTGCTCATCTTCAAATTTTGTAAGATTAAAGACAGTTTTTACACTAGGTTCCAGACATTATAATTCAATGTAGATCCAAATGGGATTTTTAAAAAGCTTTTATTATGAATATCCCAGCCTTAACGTTATCAGAAAAATAATAATAATAATAATAATAATAATAATAATGGGCGTCATGGTGGCGCAGTGGGTAGCACGATCACCTCACAGCAAGGAGGCCGCTGGTTCGAGCCTCGGCTGGGTCAGTTAGCATTTCTGTGTAGAGTTTGCATGTTCTCCCCGCATTTGCGTGGGTTTCCTTCAAGTGCTCCGGTTTCCTCCACAAGTCCAAAGACATTTGCTTGTCCATAGTGTATGTGTGTGAATGAGTGTGTTGGTGTTTCCTGGTGATGGGTTGCAGCTGGAAGGGCATCCGCTGCGTAAAACATATGCTGGATAAGTTGGCGGTTCATTTCGCTGTGGGGACCCCAGATCATTAAAGAGACTAAGCCGAAAAGAAAATGAATGAATGAATGAATAATAATAATAATAATAATAATAATAAAAGCATATTTAAGGGTTATTAGAATTAAACCTTTAGTTGCTTGTTTCCAAAAATACTCTGTAATTTGAATGCCATATAATACTGTACACTCAAGTTAGTTAATTTGTTCCTCTTTTATACCAAGGTTCACAATCTTAAATTTGGTCCTTATCCAGAGCAGATGATTGTTGTGGTCACAGATGAGTCAAGAGCTCAAGACTGACTTCTGCAAAGACCCCAGTGACAGACGAGTCTTCACATTGATCCATTTTGGCTAGTCTTAACACCCAACACGTGGCATACTTGGATCTGCAAGATGGATGTTCATTGTTCTTGGTATTTTTATAAATGGAGTTTTCCCCACTTTCAGTAAAAAAAAATCTCCATCCACATGAAAATGCGAAAATGTACAGTTGTGCATGTTAAGGGCACGCCGAACCAACAGGCAGTGACTCTTTTATTCTGAGTTCACACCAAACACAGAATTAGGTATTGCATACAAGTTAATGCAAATGTGAGAAAAGTGGCAGATTACCATCCCATGGTGCAAATTACTCGGAATACATGATGTGTTTGATGCGACCGCACAGAATTTGTCTTATTTCCGTGTTTGGTGTGAACCAGTCGTGTTGGCCAACCAGAAAGGAGAAAACACTGCACACGCTGACGTCATGAGGCGAAAACTCCAGTTGTAGTGTCCGATCACGACCACGCTGTATCTGGAGTTTCTGAAAACTGAAAGAATGGAGACAAAACATGAGCAGAGACTGGAGAACAACACTATATGATGGGATGTGCTGTGATTTAAAAAAAATATATATAATAATTATTGTCAAAATCACAGTCATACAGTAATCACCAACCGACAGGGGTTGGCATAACAAGTGAATCTGTACAGACCCCTCTTCAATAAGGACCGTTATTTGATTCAGTATCTTGCTTTAAACCACAACAATATGCACAGATGTTGCTGTTAATTCAATGAATATTCAAAGATCAAGTGTTTTTGCTCTTTTATTTCTTGTTATTTGGGTTTAAATTGGACATTTTAATTACAAACAAGTTAATTTACAATACAATTTTAAAAGACTGTGAATTTCGGTTGTTAGAAAATTAAATGATACAAAATACCAGCTTTTCACTATTATTTGAACATTAACTGCTTTTTACAAACACTGTATCTGGAGTTTCTGAAAACTGAAAAAATGGAGACAAAACATGAGCAGAGGCTGGAGGACAACACTATGTGATGGGATGTGCTGTAATTTTTTAAAATTTTTATTTATTTAAAAAAATATATAATAATTATTGTCAAAATCAACACAGTCATACAGTAATCACCAACCGACAGGGCTTGGCATAACAAGTGAATCTGTACAGACCCCTCTTCCACAAAAACGCATGGCTATAAAGACTGAGATTTGGCTATTGCGACTTTAAGACAGGACTTCCTTTGCTTTGGCGGCCATACTTATCATTGCACTTTCACCCATTCATTGTAATGTGAGTTAGCAGTCTTTGTATATCTAGTCTTTGACTCAACTGAATTTAACTGAACTGAACTCCAACAGTGACATTTTGTATTAAATTGAACTGAATCGGTTTTAATTTAACCAGAACTACACCAGCATTCTACCACATCTCTGTTCCCTGTCTGATATGCTGGAATGTTCCATAATCTTAAATGTTAAGGCTTTTTATTCTCTTTAAACAGTTTGACACAACCTACTGTACATTGTAAAAGTGTAGAAGAAATTAAGAGGATTTGATTTCCGCTTATGTGGATCATTAATTTTGATGACATCACTCTGCACTTCAGCCTCTCATCCAATCATATGATCTGAATCAGAAATGTCCATCCTTCTACACTGTAAATAGACATTAAAACTGCATCAGAAATCAGTCACTTGTTCACACAATTAGTATTTCTTTTATGGTGAACAGCATATAGTTCACTAGACGATACACAATTGATGTAAATGTGCTTTCTGTTGGGGTAATTGAAGTGTAGTGTTACATAATTATCAAGATGTCTTGCCCTGTCTTCCTGTTTCAGTGAAAATTGTCAACACATTGAATAACACGGTGTTTCATAGCACTTCAGGAGACTTTTAAATGGTAAACGTAATGGACACTTTTCACTGATGATTCTGGGTTGGACTGGATGATACTAAGGTAATACACCTAATTACATTTATTTTTAACCACAGCCATGCTGAAACACTATTACTTTGTTAATTTGGCAAGTTTTAATGATTTAACTGAAGCAATTGAGTAATATAAATTTTAGTTTTTTCATTCAACAGAAGTAACCATTTAAATAAAATAAATTCAAAGGAAATCTGACGTGATTTTTTGCATTTTAATTCTAAATATATTTATACCCATATTTTATAGTGATAATAATGAGGTATTCTGGTTGTGTGGGTTTAAATGTAAAACTATAATAGCTGAGTTTGGTTCTTTTGTGAGCAGCTAGACTCATGTATATAATATGTATGTCTATAATATATATATATATATATATATATATATGCATGACATCCCTAATTTCAGATTTTAAATTCAGATTTTACATTTCTGTTTAATATTGTACTTTGAAATGACATTATTGTGTAAATAAATGCCTAAAACACATATGAACTCCCTAAACCAGCTAATTCTGCAAGTCAAATTAACGTTAAACACAGAAAGCATCTCAAATGCCTGCAAAATAACCTTCTTCTTGACTTATTCTTTTATTTTAGACCAACTTTAACACTTTACTGTATGAGATATGTGGATAATAATACTCAACATCCCAGCAAAGCACCATGATTCCTTAGAAACTACTGTCTGTCCTGTCACTGTTTGCTGGTTTAGTAATTTAGTAATGCTTATTCACACATTGTTATTACACTTTTTCATTTGATGCCTATTCCTTTTTATCATTTCCTAGCCTTAATCTTAAATAGTTTTGGCTGTTTAACTTGGCCGTTTCTATCATTTTGGCCTGTGCTTAAGCTAAAGGAAATCTGTGTGAAAACACAAAACAGTCTATGATTAAAATGATTAATCTTTACTGTTCAGAACTTATTTTGTTTGGTAGTTTATTAGTTGGAATTATGAAGGATTTTCACTGAGATTGTTGTATTAAAGCTGACATCTTATGACACATGATTAAGTAGTTTTCCCTATTGTTAATCTTTCATTTTTTAAATGTTTTGTATGGCAATTTACATATTAGTTGTTGACTGAGCGACAGGTGCTCTGGCCAGTGTCGGAAATACAGATATTTAATTATTTATATAAATACATACAGATTTATGGATGTTATTTTATTATGGAAGACTGGACATTAACTCTTCAGGTGATACAAGACCATTATTTGATTCAGTATCTTGCTTTTAACCACAACAATATGCACAAATGTTGCTGTTAATTCAATGAATATTCAAAGATCAAGTGTTTTTGCTCTTTTATTTCTTGTTATTTGGGTTTAAATTGGACATTTTAATTACAAACAAGTTAATTTACAGTACAATTCTCTCTCTCTCTTTCCATGTACATCAGAGTTGAAAAGTTATGTGATTTGTAAGCTGCTGAATGATGACAATGATGAATAACTCCACAGTGAACGTCACACATGAAGCTTCTGGAAACTCCACAACTATTATTATGTTATTGGGGCTGATGGACTATTTGAAAATCCTTTTGTACAGCATCAACCTCTTCATTGGTTTTCCTACTCACTCCTATGTTTTTTGGCTGATCGTCACAGGAACAAATGGAGTTACTTCAGAGTTTTTGAACCTTAATCTCTGCGCTTGTGAATTTGGCATCTGTCTGAATAGTTTGGTCTTTATACTGTCAAAGTGGTTTGCTAGTCTCTCAAAATTTGGACTCTTTTTATTCGGATTCTCCATCACTGGTCGTCCACTGTTTCAGTGTCTGATGTGTGTTGAGCGTTACATGGCGGTGGTTCATCCTGTAACATTTCTGAAGTACAAACCTCTCAGATATAGAGTGATCTGCTGCGCTGTGGTCTGGATACTCATTCTTTTCTCTTGTGTTTTCTGCATGATTTATTTTTTCTCACAAATTACATATATATGCACATGGTGGTTGACTTTGCAGATGATTCTGGTCGTCTCCATCCAGGTGTTTTGTCTTGTGGCTGTTCTCAGAGCTCTGAAGCAGTCAGGACCAGGAGAGAGAAAGAAAGAGGAAAACCACATAAAGAGAAGAGCATTTCAAATCATTCTGATTACTACAGTGAACGCAGTTTTCATGTATGTCCCCAAAGCAATCACAGGATTCTATGAAATCCTGACAGGAGACACAAATAATTCAAATATGTTTACAGGTTTCACTTTATTCATTCTGACTGGTTTTGTTCATCCTGTTCTTTATCTGCACCGCACCGGAAAGCTCTCCTGCTCCTGTTTGCCATGGTTATAGTAGGTGATGAAAATGTAAATACAAAATAATGGCTGAGAAATTAAATGTGACACATCAGCATCATTTCTGTTTGCGAGTCATTTATCATCTCATGAAACAAAATGTATAATAATGTACACTACCTGGCAAAAGTCTTGTTGTCGATCCCAGTTGTAAGTGCAACAAATAATAACTTGACTTCTAGTTGATCATTTGGAAAAGTGGCAGACGTTTTTTTTTTGTTTTGTTTTTTCTTCCCGATGAATCCTCTGTTGAACTACATCACAAATACTGCAGAAGACCTATTGGAACCCGCATGGACCCAAGATTCTCACAGAAATCAGTCATGTTTGGTGAAGGAAAAATCATGGTTTGGGGTTACATTCAGTATGGGGGCGTGCGAGAGATCTGCAGTGTGTCAGTGTTCGGTCCTGTCCACGTGTCATTTGTTTTCGTCATGTGCTGTCTTTGTTCTTTTTCCCGCCATCATTTGTATTCATTCATGTCACCTGTGTTCATCCCTGTGTGTGATTAGTGTCATCATCCCTCTGTCTACATATACCCTTTCGTCTGTGTCCATTGTGGTCCGGTATTTTGATTCCTGTGGTTCGTGGCATCCCCGTCTTGTCTATCCGTATCCAGTGTATTGTTCTACGTCGATGTCCTGTCTGAGTTTCCTGTTCCATCCCCGTACTTGTACCCCGTAAGTGTTTTGTAAATAAATTCGTCCTTTTGTTAATATCGTGTTCCCGTTTTGTCATGTCCAGCATTGAGTGTTACACAGAGTGGATGGCAATATTAACAGCCTGAGGTATCAAGACATGTGCTGCGATTTACATTACAAACCACAGGAGAGGGCAAATTCTTCAGCAGAATAGCGCTCCTTCTCATACTTCAGCCTCCACATCAAAGTTCCTGAAAGCAAAGAAGTTCAAAGTGCTCCAGCACTGGCCAGCCAAGTCACCAGACATGAACATTATTGAGCATGTCTGGGGTAAGATGGAGGAGGCATTGAAGATGAATCCAAAGAATCTCTGGGAGTCCTGCAAGAACGCTTTCTTTGCCATTCCAGATGACATTATTAATAAGTTATTTGAGTCATTGCAGAGATGTATGGATGCAGTCGTCCAAGCTCATGGGAGTCATACACAATATTCATTATTTTTCCACTGCACCATAACTATCTATATGCATTCTATATATTCTAGCAGAAGAGAAACCTGGCATCAGCTAGTTACATTGAATCTATTTTCAAGGTGTATATTACAAAAATGTGAATAAACATTACGTTTAAGAAAATAAATGGTACTTAACTGTTTTATTACAAATATTTTTTTAATTTCTCAGATTGTCAAGGGTCAAAGTACAAAACTGCAACAAATACAGCATTGCAATAACAAAATAAGAATACAGTAGTGATTTGTATGAAGCACAACATTCTTTCTTCAGGTTAACTGCCAACTGTTACAATACTTTTTATGGATTGACGTTCAACTAATTTTAACTAATATAATTTACTTACTAACTAAATAATGTAAAACCACAGTATGTGTGATTTTACCAAATACATGGCTAAAACATATTATTAATGTAGTATACAGTATGTGATTTTGTAAGACAGCACTGTGCTACAGGCTACAGTACATTTGACCATAGCTGAGCTGTGTGCTGCTCCCCAGCATGTAATGAATACTTTTCTTTGTGCATTTGTAATTTAGGGCACAGGTGTCAAAGCCAGTTCCTGGAGGGCTGCAGCCCTGCTGTTTAGTTCCAACCCTGCTTCAACGCATTTACCTGTAGGTTTCAAACAAGCCTCAAGAACTCAATTAGTTTTATCAGGTGACTAAACTGTGCAGAGCTCCAGATCTCCAGGAACTGGCTTTGTAACCTGTGATTTAAGGCATTACAGTACTGTTACTTTCTAAGTAATATTTTCTTTTGGTACCCCTACACCATTCAAGGCTCCCACTCTGGACAATAAACCCTTTGAAGGTATTAGGGCATTGAAATAAGCCACTCAAATTGCAATACAACCTGTACTGTAAATATTTGCATGTTTGAGGTGGGGTTTTTTTTGTAGTTGTTTTTTTGACAATGCACATATATTCCTGTAACCGCTTTAAAGTCAGTCTAGAAAACTCCGATATTTATACACACCCAGAGAGACTGGACATTCACTATTCAGGTGATACACTTTTAAGTCATTTTTTTAATATTGTTTTGTTTTTAACCACAATACTTAATCACCATCGGATTGTTGATATGACATTATCCGAGGCAAATTTAAATGATTCAACCAAAGCTACTGAGTAAAACGGGTTTTATTATTATTATTATTATTATTATTATTATTATTATTATTATTATTATTATTATTAACAGTAATAACAGTTAACAACAATTAACAGTTACAAATCAAGTAATAATTCAAATAAAATCCATTCTAGGAAAATCTGATTACATGATATTTTGAATTCTAAATATGTATTCCTATATTTCACCGTCATTTAATAATGAGACACTCTTGTTGTTTGAGAATAAATGTAAAACTTTGAAAAAACTATTTTCTGAAAAATGCTTTCTATGCTTATAGATTTAGATTAGTTTGTGAGAAGCTGGATTAAGGAAAAAGAAGATGAATACATATACAGCAACCTTCAGCACTCCTGAACCCTCTACAAATTCCACAACTCAGTTATTCGAACTCATTGACTATCTGGAAATGTCTGTGTACAGTATCAATTTATTGTTTAGCTTCCCTTTACATTGCTATATTATATGGCACATTGTCACACAAACAGTAAATGGCGTTGCATCCGAGTTCTTCAACCTCAACCTGTCTGTTTGTGAGATTGGTATTTGGATGAATAGTTTGTTCTTCTTACTGTCAAAGCGGCTTTCAAGTTGTGAGGCATTGGATCGCTTTTTAACAGGACTTACATTCACGGGTCGTCCTCTGTTCCAGTGTCTAATGTGTGTTGAGCGTTACCTGGCAGTGGTTCATCCTGTAACCTTTCTGAAGTACAAACCTCTCAGATATAGAGCGATCTGCTGTGCTATAGCCTGGGTGATCGCTCTTGGTTCTTGCATGCTCTGCTTGTATACTTTAGCCTCAAACAAAACTCGTGAACATGCATGGTTCTTATCAGTGGAGCTCACACTGATCATCTCCATCCAGTTGTTTTGTCTTGTGGCTGTTCTCAGAGCTCTGAAGCAGTCAAGACCGGGAGAGAGAACAAGAGAGAAAGAGGAAAACCACATGAAGAGAAGAGCATTTCATCTCATTCTCATAACCACTGTGAACATGATTGTCTTATATTTCCCATTTGCGATCACATCAGTCTCTATCATTCTGACAGAAAAGGCTACTCCAACAGTTTGGATCACTGGCCTCACTTGTTTTCTTCTGGCTGGTTTTGTGCAGCCTTTTCTTTATCTGCGCCGTGCTGGAAAACTTTGCATCTATTCCTCATAATATATGCCACTGTAGTAATATTTACTTAAAGGTAATAAAGCAAATTTTCTTCAGCTGTCAACTAGATAATATACATCGAGACTCCTCTGTAAATGTACTTGAATTCCACATTAAAAGCTCTGTCCAAATGTGCCTAGTGTTTATTAATTTACCTTAATGTTGGTAAACTACATTAGATTTACATTTTGTCATTTAGCAGATGCTTTTGTCCAAAGCGACTTACAATTGAGGCATTCAGTGATTCAACAAGAAGAGGTAATACACACAGGAAGTGCTAATTATTCAAAGTAACTTGTTTGTGCCCAGAGAATTTAGTTCTAGTTTTTTACAGGTGGTAAAACTTCCTAAGTGCACTAAGGAAACTAATGAATTTACAATGTATTTAGCATTGTTATAGGTTAATCTGTATATGGACATTGTTTTAAACAGCCATTTTTGATCATGTTTAAAAATATTGCCTAAAATTACTCATTCATTCCTTTTTCTTCGGCTTAGTCCCTTTATTTATCAGGGGTCGCCACAGCGGAATGAACCGCCAACTTATCCAGCATATGTTTTACACAGCGGATGCCCATCCAGCTGCAACCCAGTACTGGGAAACACACATGCACTCACATTCACACTCAATCATATTGCCAATTTATCGTATTCAATTCACTTATAGCGCATGTGTTTGGACTGTGGGGGAAACCGGAGCACCCGTAGGAAATCCACGACAACAAGGAACATGCAAACTCCTCACAGAAATGGCAACTGACCCAGCCGGGACTCGAACCAGCGACCTTCTTGCTGTGAGGTGACAGTGCTAACCACTGAGCCACCGCACCGCTGCCTAAAATTATTCAAATAAAAATGACACACACACACACATACACACACAAAAAAGATTTTGCTGCTTGTTCAAACTACTTATGTAAAATGAGCTTAAACAACACAATTCTTGAGTTTTTTTTTAATACAACTTAGTTGTTTTATGTTCAATCCACTTAAATTTGCAAAAGCGAATAAGTTAACTTAATTATTAAATGTTGTTCATTTTTTACAATGTGGTTCATGTAAGGAATAACTGATGACTGCTGATGTATTCTTAGAAATTCATGCACACCCGAGGATCAGTTATGACATGAACGGAGTGGCCATTGCACATCATGTGTGCATTATTTCCTAAGAATTCAACAGCCCGGAGTCAATTATTCTGCTAAAACTTAAGCTACCACACCTGATGCTGTGTTTCAAGAAATTTGTTAGGTTTTTGTTCTCAAACATCTCCTGTGTGTAGAGTTAACTTCTCAGTTAACACCCTTCTCTTTTGTTTTTATAGAATTTTTGAATTGTACAGTCGTGGCCAAAAGTTTTGAGAATGACACAAATATGAGTTTTCACAAAGTTTGCTGCTAAACTGCTTTTACATCTTTGTTTCAGTTGTTTCTGTGATGTACTGAAATATAATTACAAGCACTTCATACGTTTCAAAGGCTTTTATCGACAATTACATGACATTTATGCAAAGAGTATTTGTAGTGTTGGCCCTTCTTTTTCAGGACCTCTGCAATTCGACTGGGCATGCTCTCAATCTCAATTGGCTCTTCTAGGCCAAATCCTGACTGATAGCAACCCATTCTTTCATAATCACTTCCTGGGGTTTGTCAGAATTAGTGGGTTTTTGTTTGTCCACCCACGTCTTCAGGATTGACCACAAGTTCTCAATGGGATTAAGTTCTGGGGAGTTTCCAGGCCATGGACCCAAAATTTCAAAGTTTTGGTCCCCAAGCCACTTAGATATCACTTTTGCCTTATGGCACGGTGCTCCATCATGCTGGAAAATGCATTGTTCTTCACCAAACTGTTGTTGGATTGTTGGAAGAAGTTGCTGTTGGAGGGTGTTTAGGTACCATTCTTTATTCATGGCTGTGTTTTTGGGCAAAATTGTGTATGAGCCCACTCCCTTGGATGAGAAGCAAGCCCACACATGAATGGTCTCAAGATGCTTTACTGTTGGCATGACACAGGACTGATGGCAGCTGTAGCTGTGAAGCGTAATGTGGCCAAAACCTGCCTGGAAAGATTTCAGCCATGCGTTTCCTTGAAAATAATTGCTCTCCTATTAAAATGTTCATCAGCCATTAGGCAATTAAATATTTGTGCAAGTCAATTACATACAAAGTCAATGCAAATTTTCACCACACTACACGACTACATGTTTACAGTGAACATGCGAAATTCACATCATTTGCTTCAACTGCAAGTTAAAATGATTGAACTCAAGCAAAAAAAAAAATGTCCCAACTTAAAGCCAACTTGAACATTTTAAACTGAGGGAATCTGCAGATAATATAATTACTCATTAATGCATATGATTTTTTTTAAATCGCTGTTATTTGTTGCAGATTTTATTTATGTTTATGTATTTTATCTTGTGCTATTCTTTAACATTTTCATTTTTCCTTTTTGTTGTCGTAGTTGTTTTTCATTTGATAACTATTGAGACCTGTTGTATTTGTTTTGTCATTGTGGTTACGACCCAGTGTTATCTTTACATTAGAGGCTTTCCACTGAGACTGTTGTATTAAACTTGACATCTTATCAAGACACACGAGTAAAGAGAGTTTTTTTTACCTCTCATTTTGTATAGAAATTTACATATTAGGGTGTTGAGTGAGTGGCAAGTGTATTATCTATGAATATATTATGAATAAATTCTATATATGAGTTATATAGAATAAAAAACAAAATACCAAATAAAAAAAACACTGATATAGCTGGAATAAGTCTTAATTTTACAGTATACTGTCAGATGGTAAATGTTGGGTAACAATAAGAAAATGTAGTCCTATAGACTTCAGTTTAAGACAAAAGGTGACAACATTGATTTATTTGTTACAGCACTTGCAAATTTTGAATATACAATGTCACTTTTTTCCTTCTATTATTATATGATTGAAATATTTGCATATCAGTTGTTTCATGTATATAGACTGTATTCACGTGCAGTGAATTCAGTCTAGTAAACAGCACATTTCAACACATCCAGAGAGACTGAACATTTACTCTTCAGGTGATGAAATGACTATTTTTGATTCTGTATCTTATTTTTAAACCACAGAAATATGCAAAGATGTTACTTTTAATTCAATAAGTAGTCAGAGCAAGTTCATTTAAGTGTTTTTGAATATTTTAACTGTTTTAGCTGTGATTATTTGGGTTTAAAATGTAAAATTTGTAGAACTACCTATGGGTTGATTTACACTTTACTTTCTTTCCTTTATTGATCGTAGTTAAAATCTATTTTGTGAGCTGTTGAATGAAGACAAAGATGTATAATCCTACAGCAAACTTCACACCTGAAGCTTCTGGAAACTCCACAACTCAGTTCTCGGAGCTGATGGACTATCTGGAAATCTCTGTGTTCAGCATCAATCTCTTCTTTGGTTTTCCAACACACTTCTATGTTTTATGGCTGATCGTCACAGGAACAAGGGGAGTTGCTTCAGAGTTCTTCAACCTAAATCTCTGTGTTGGTGAATTTGGCATCTGTCTGCAGAGTTTGATCTTTATACTGTCAATGCTGTTTGCCAGTCTGTCAAAATCTGAAGAATTTTTAGTAGGATTCTCCATCACCGGTCGTCCTATGTTTCAGTGTCTGATGTGTGTTGAGCGTTACCTGGCAGTGGTTCATCCTGTAACTTTTCTGAAGTACAAACCTCTCAGATATAGAGTGATCTGCTGCGCTGTGGCCTGGATACTCACTATTTTCTCCTGTTTTATATGCATGTTTTATTTAGTCTCGCAAAACAGATATATACATACATCTTTGTTGTCTTGTCAGATGATTCTGGTCCTCTTCATCCAGTTGTTTTGTCTTGTGGCTGTTCTCAGAGCTCTGAAGCAGTCAGGACCAGGGGAGAGAAAGAAAGAGGAAAACCGAATGAAGAGAAGAGCGTTTCAAATCATTTTAATAACTACTGTGAACACAGTTTTCATGTATTTCCCCAAAATAATCACACAAGTTTATGAAATTCTGACTAGAGATTCAACTGCGATAGCCATGTTCCCAGCCTTGACTTGTTTTATTTTAGGAGGGTATGCTCATCCTGTTCTTTATCTGCACCGCATTGGAAAACTCTCCTCCTGTTTGTCATAACTTTATCTGCGACACATAAAGTATATGTAAATGTTAAGCTTGTGATTGTCTATGGGGCCTCACAGTGGCGCAGTGGGTAGCACGTTCGCCTCACAGCAAGAAGGTCGCTGATCGCTGGTTCGAGCCTCGGCTGGGTCAGTTGGCGTTTCTGTGTGGAGTTTGCATGTTGGCGTGGGTTTCCTCCGGGTGCTCAGGTTTCCCCCACAAGTCCAAAGACATGCGGTACAGGTGAATTGGGTAAGCTAAATTGTCCGTAGTGTATGAGTGTGAATAGGTGTGTATGGATGTTTCCCAGAGATGGGTTGCAGCTGGAAGGGCATCCGCTGCGTAAAAACATATGCTTGATAAGTTTGTGGTTCATTCCGCTGTGGCGACCCCAGATTAATAAAGGGACTAAGCCGAAATGAAAATGAATGAATGAATGATTGTCTATGCATTTCATAATTTTAGAAATTAAAAATTTTGAATTTCAGTTTTACAATTTCCCAATATGCAAAGGGATGGATATTCATGCATAGGATGTTTCATTCATAACTTCTTTTTTAAAGCCTTGACTAATGTTAATTCAATTTTTATCTCATTGACCTTTATACTATAAAAGTTCAAATGTAAAAGTTTTTACAAAATCGCTTTTTAATTTTTTTTATTTTGTAGTACGCAAGGTGGTTTTTCGAAACGTACACTTTGTCACCATTGTTGTATAAATTAATGGCCAAAATATATATGTTTGTTGTTTTTAGTTTTTAGTAAAGTTTCATGTTATATAAAAAGATTCATTCATTCATTTTCATTTCGGCTTAGTCCCTTTATTAATCTGGGGTCGCCACAGTGGAATGAACCGCCAACTTATCCAGCATATGTTTTACGCAGCGGATGCCCTTCCAGCTGCAACCCATCACCAGGAAATATCCACACACACCCATTCACACACATACACTACGGACAATTTAGCGTACCCAATTCACCTATACCGCATGTCTTTGGACTTGTGGGGGAAACCGGAGCACCCGGAGGAAACCCACACCAACACGGGGGAGAACATGCAAACTCCACACAGAAATGCCAACTGACCCAGCCGAGGCTCGAACCAGCGACCTTCTTGCTGTGAGGTGATCGTGCTACCCACTGCGCCACCGTGAGGCTCCTTATATGAAAGATATGTACTCAAAATCCCAGCAAATTCACATGATTTTTAAGAAATTACTGTCTATGCTGCTACTGGTTGCTGATAGTTATTTTTTATTTATTCATGTTACTGTGTTATTCCTTTTTGTGAGTTATTTGATATAATTATTTATCGTCTTTCTTTCCTTTTCATTAATTTGCGTATATATGTATGTATGTATGTATGTATGTATGTATGTATGTGTGTGTTATATATATATCATAGTGTCATAGTGATTTGTGCATTTGTTTTTGTTGCAGTGTTGCCATTCCATTACAATGGCTTTCCATTGAGACTGTTGTATTAAACTTGACATCTTATCATTTATATATTCATTCATTCATTTTCATTTCGGCTTAGTCCCTTTATTAATCTGGGGTCGCCACAGCGGAATGAACCACCAACTTATCCAGCATATGTTTTACGCAGCGGATGCCCTTCCAGCTGCAACCCATCTCTGGGAAACATCCATACACACCCATTCACACTCATACACTACGGACAATTTTAGCTTACCCAATTCACCTGTACCGCATGTCTTTGGACTTGTGGGGGAAACCAGAGCACCCGGAGGAAACCCACGCCAACACAGGGAGAACATGCAAACTCCACACAGAAACGCCAACTGGCGAGGCTCGAACCAGCGACCAGCGACCTTCTTGCTGTGAGGCGAACGTGCTACCCACTGCGCCACTGTGAGGCCCATCATTTATATATTCATTTTTAAATGTTTTGTATAGAAATTTACATATTTAGGTGTTGACTGAGTGTGCTGATGGCAAGTGTGGCGGCCATTGTCAGAGTTATGAATTATCATATGCATTTGTTTTTATTGCAAACCGTGTCTTTTTTTCACCACCCTTTTTTTTTTCACCACCCAAAAAAGGAAGATGTGCTGAAAAAGATGATGATGCTTTAAACTGCCGATTGGTCAGTTTGAATGTCCAGGTTTTTGGGTTTATTGTCCAATTTGTTCCAGAATTTTGGGTTAATTTGAAAATTGAGATTTCTTTAAAAATATAGTTTTAAATATACTGTCATTGACAGATTTGTTCAATACAATTCTAATTATACCCACATTTTTGATGACTTGAAAATTATACTGACTGTTATTTGCATCAACTAATCAGGAAACTCAAATCAGGAAATAAATAATTTGCCCAATAATTTGGAATGCAGTGTATATGCCGTTGCAATGGACCCCTTTTTAAAATGAAAGTGACAGATATGACCAGTCTGATCTGACGAGGAAACGTACCTATTTTATGTATGCCATAAAAGTGGCTAATTTGTACAAATTCATACAATTTCATTTTTATGTAGTCGTATGATTTTAAAAAAGGAGTTGTGTCCTTAAACCCACCCCTAAACCCAACTGGGGGATGAGCAAACCATACTGAAATGTAGGAATGAGATTGTACAAATTCATAGAAAATAGCCACTAAATCAAAAAGTTGCTGTGAGATTGTATTGGATATGACACAAATGGCTTGCAATCAATACAAATTATGCTCATGTTTACTTTATCAACAAATTATACATTTACATACAGTACTTTAACATATTTCAGTACAAGTGCATAACAGCTAAATTTATGACAAACAGGAGCAGGAGAGTTTTCCAGTGCGGTGCAGATAAAGAACAGGATAAACATAACCAGTCAGAATGAAAAAAGTGAAAGCTGTAAACATATTTGAATCATCTGTGTGTCGTGTCAGAATTCCATACAATCCTGTAATGGTTGTTGGGAAATACATGAAAACTGTGTTCACAGTAGTTATCAGAATGATTTGTAATGCTCGTCTCTTCATGTGGTTTTCCTCTTTCTTTCTCTCTCCTGGTCCTGACTGCTTCAGAGCTCTGAGAACAGCCACAAGACAAAACAACTGGAGCAAGAGGACCAGAATCATCTGTAACATCAAGCAACATGTATATATAAATAGGCTTTCCAATAGATAAAACATGCAGAAAACACAAGAGCCAAGAGTGAGTATCCAGGCCGCAGCACAGCAGATCACTCTATATCTGAGAGGTTTGTACTTTAGAAAGGTTACAGGATGAACCACTGCCAGGAAACGCTCAACACACATCAGACATTGAAACAGACCACGGCCGGTGTAGATGAATCCTATTAAAAACATTTCAAATGTTGACACACTGTCAAACCACTTTGAAAGTATAAAGAGCAAACTATTCAGACAGATTCCAAATTCACAAACACAGAGATTCAGGTTGAAGAACTCTGAAGTAACTCCGCTTGTTCCTGTGACGATCAGCCAAAAAACATAGGAATGTGTTGGAAAACCAAAGAAGACATTGATGCTGTACAGAGAGATTTCCAGATAGTTCATCAGCCCCAAGGACTGAGTTGTGGAGTTTGTAGAAGCTTCAGGTATGAGGTTTACTGTAGAATTATTCATCTTTGTCTTAATTCAACCGCTCACAAAACATATATTTAAAACTATGACCTATAAAATGAAAGAAAGAGCAGTGTAAATCACCCAACAGTTCTGCAAAATTTATTTAAACACTTATAACCAGAGTTAAAAACAAACAAACTTGTTCTTTGACTTTGCTAACTGAATTAACAGCAATGTTTTGGAATATTGTTGTGGAATAAAATAAGATGCTGAATCAAAAATAGTAATTTATGACCTGAAGAATGAATGTCCCGTCTCTTTGGATGTGTATAAACAGGCTGTGTTTCAAAGACTGATTTCACTGCTGTCACAATATAGCATGAATGCAGTATATAGGAATGCAGTGTATATATATGCAAACACCTGATTTGAAAGTATTTAAATCACTGACAGAAAAAAACAAAAACATCTGACTGAATTGTATTTGTAAGCTTTTGGTAATATTTGGGCATTTTTTTAATAATTTGGTTAAACAAACAAATCTATGTTCAATTAAATTAAATTCAAGTTTATTTCTATATTTCTATTTCTTTTTACAATGTAGATTGTGTCAAAGCAGCTTAACATGTTCTAGTAAAGTTCAGATTTCAGAGTTTAGTTCAGTTTAGTTCAGTTCAGTTCAGTGTGGTTTAAATTTCACTGCTAAAAGTTCTAATACTGAAGAGCAAATCCACCGAAGCGCAGCTCCACAAGTCCTGATCCGAGCAAGCCAGTGGTCACAGTGGTGAGGAAAAAAAACTTCACCAATTGACAAAGTGAAGGGGAAAAAAAACCTTGAGAGAAACCAGGCACTGTTGGGCACGACCATTATTCTTCTGGCCAAACTTCCTGTGATGAGCTGCAGTCTAGGCGCCGGAGGCTGGAGAAGCTCTACGTCCACCGTAGAGAAGCTGCAGGTGTGGGTAGGGCACCGGCGGGAGGTCAGGTTGGCCCACAGGATCAATGCGTGGACTCGTTTGTCACTGTGGCCTTTCAGGAATTAATCTTATGCAATCCATTCCTCCATGATCTCCACAGCATCAGCTCGGGATATGGCCTGGATACCTTGGCATCATCTCTTCACAGGTTTTGGATTGCATCAATAGCGCTGCATAGTCTGTAGGGGCCTTGGGATGAGTATCCCCAGGTGGAAATAGAAAATAAAGAAAATAATTAGCGTAGCTGCTGTTCATGGTGTATTTAAACAAGATACAAAAATGGATTGTTATAGATGAAAATAGCAGTTATATAATCAAACATAGAAACAAACGTTGTCACTTTTTGTCTCGACTTTAAGTTACAAATTTACAGGATTTAATTTTTTTTATTTTTTTTTATTTGTCATCTAACCACTGTGTAAAACTGAGACTTAAACAAGCAAAAAAAAAGGTCATTCATTCATAAAAAAAATTAAAAGATAAAATATTTTATTAATCTGTAAGGCCAGGTATTTTGTCCATATAAGACAAACGAACTCTCAAAAACTTAACTCAAAAATAAACCATGCAGTAAAATAATACAACTCTGGAACCGGGTGGCACGGTGGCTCAGTGGTTAGCACTGTTGCCTCACAGCAAGAAGGTCACTGGTTTGAGTCCCGGCTGGGCCAGTCGGCATTTCTGTGTGGAGTTTGCATGTTCTCCTCGTGTTCACGTGGGTTTCCTCCGGGCGCTCTGGTTTCCCCCACAGTCCAAAGACATGCAGTATAAGTGAATTGAATTAACTGAATTGGTCGTAGTGTATGAGTGTGTGTGTGAATGAGTGTGTATGGGTGTTTTCCACTACTGGGATGCGGCTGGAAGGGCATCCGCTGCATAAAACATATGCCGGAATAATATGCACGACAGCCTCAGGACCATTCTCTCCTTTTCTCCTTGCTGAGTTTAGAGCTCTTCTTCCCCCCTCTGGTATTGAAAATGTTTAGGTTCATTATGAATACTTTTGGTGCAACTGGTAGCGTGATTTGTTCCCTCATCACTAGAACAGGTCAAAATAAAAATAAAAAACAATGACTGCTCTCCTGATGAGGAAATGCCTCAATATAGCCTTTGTTTTATCCCCAAACAGATGGTTAACTCTTGAAGGCATGGGATAACTAACAAAGGAACCCTTTAGAAATGTCTCAGTGCACAAGACTGTATCCAGACCAGCCTAGTGTATACACAGTGTTAGGATATACTTCACACGATGAATAATTTGGACTTGGCTATCCATCTGTACTCTTAAATTTATCCTTGAGGAATTGATGCTGTGCATTTATTATTTCCGAATAATAGCCACAACAATTCTCAGTGGGACAACAATGATAATTTTCCTCCTTTAGCTTGTTGTCTTATGAATGTGGGACTTTTATTTTGAAAACGGGAGACACAGATTGTTTACCATGTGTTAGTGAGCGACTGCATGAGAGATCTATTTAAACTTGTCAGGACGCAAAATGCAGGATATACAGATTATAGCTTTATTCATCTACACCCCGAAGAGGCATAATATGATGAGTTTTTTTTTTTTATATGTATCATGTTTATTGTTTCTACAATCCGAATTCTGTACATTATTATCACTCAGCTCAACTGTCTTTTTTTTTTTGGAGTGAAAGAAATACACTTTATTAAACTTCTGTTTATGCAGAGGTTGATATTAATTTCTGGCTGTACTTTCTGTCACATTATAGCTTAGAAATACAACACAACACATCTCTATCTGACATTTTGTCGGGTTTAATAATAATTTAGCCTTTATCTACAACAGATCTTGTGAGAAAAATAGCTTTACATTACTCTGATTGGTTTATATTAGATAGATCTCTCACTCCATGTAGGTAAATCATGTTGTGTGTGAAAGCTGCGCGTCAGAGCGGAGCTCATTAATATATTTGAACGATCCAAATATGGTCGATATGGACCTTTTGATTCTAAGAGTATTTTATGGAGTAATAAATGACCATATAAATCAGTTTCTGGATTTTTAAAAAAGTACCTAAGCCAAATATCTACCACGTACAGTAGATATCAAAGAACAATTTAACTTATTGAACCAGTGCAGTATATGGCACCTTTAAATTCAAGACAAAAGGTGACATTTGTTTGTCACATAAAAAAAAAGAGCTTGAAAATACAATTCACTCCGATGTCATTTTTTTTCCCTTTCTGTCATTTGCATATCAGATGCTTGCGTATATACTGTATACTTGCGACAACAGTGAAACCAGTCTGCGAAACACAGCCTGTTTATACACATCCAGAGAAACTGGTCATTACTCTTCAGGTGATAATTTACTAGTTTTGATTCAGTGCTTTATTTTAAACCACAACAATATGCAAAAACATTGCTGTTAATTCAATGGATTGGATATTTGGGGTTAAATTGGAAGAACTGAGTGGTAGTTGATTCTCACTTCTTTTTCCTGTATTATAGATCATTATAAATTATACATATTGAGAGCTGGTTAACTACTGTAAGACAAAGATGAATAACTCTACAGTGAACTTCATTCCTGACGCTTCTACAAACTCCACAACTCATTCCTCAAGACTCACTGCTCATGACTATCTGAAAATCTCTATGTTTAGCATCAACTTTTTGATTGGTTTTCCGACACACTCATATATTTTATGGCTCATCGTCACAGGAACAAGTGGAGTTGCTTTAGAGTTCTTCAACCTCAATCTCTGTGTTTGTGAATTTGGCATCTGTCTGGAGAGTTTGATGTGTGTACTGTCACTGTGGTTTTACAGTCTGTCAACATTTGACATTTTTTTAGTAGGATTTGTCCACACCGGTCGTGGTCTGTTTCAATGTCTGATGTGTGTTGAGCGTTTCCTGGCAGTGGTTCATCCTGTAACCTTTCTAAAGTACAAACCTCTCAGATATAGACTGATCTGATCACTCTTGGCTCTTGTGTTTCCTGCATGTTTTATCTGTTCTCACAAAAAGCATATATATATACATGTTTCTTGACATTACAAATGATTCTGATCCTCTCGCTCCAGTTGTTTTGTCTTGTGGCTGTTCTCAGAGCTCTGAAGCAGTCAGGACCAGGAGAGATGAAGAAAGAGGAAAACCACATGAAGAGACGAGCATTACAAATCATTTTAATAACTACCGTGAACACAGTTTTCATGTATCTCCCAACCACCATCACAGGATTCTGTGAAATTCTGATAGTAGACACAACTAATACAAATATGTTCACAGCTTTCACTTTTTTCACTCTGACTGGTTATGTTCATCCTGTTCTTTATCTGCACCGCAGCAGAAAACTCTCCTGCTCTTGTTTGTCATAAAATTACCTATTACAATCTTTTTGAACTGTATGTAAATTAATAATATGTTGTCAGAGTAAGCATGGGCATCATTTATATTGATTGCAAGCCATTTATAAAATATCCAATGCAATCTCACGATAATCTGTAACGTTTTGATTTAGTAGCTAATTTGTATAACACATCCTTTTAAAAATCCTACTTTTTTTGTACAAATGAAATGGAACTGTTACTGAAGTAACCCTAGAACGGAAATGCTTTGTGGAAACTTCCACTATGGGGATTTCGTCAGAAAGCCAATCATCTGAAGAGTAATAAAACGGGCCAATGAAATGCCAATGAGTTGGCAGTGTCAGCGGGCAGAGCTGGCAGCAATCATAATCAGTCTGTGTATAAGATGCCAGCTCTGCTCTGAAACCATACCTTTTCTAGCTGAAGAAGCCGAACTACAGCTGTCAGCTAAGGCGCAATCGCTGTGGCGAAGGAACATAGCATTTCCGTCCCCCCCCCCCTCGGGGAACGAGGGTTACTTCAGTAACCTTTCTGTTCCCCAGCGGGAGGGGAACTACAATGCTATGTGGAAACTTCCACTATGGGGAAATGTATGGAAAACGATTCATTTCGCTTTAGCAACCCCAATACAGCAGGAAATAAGCTGAAGGATTATTTTCTTAAATACATTTAGGAAATTAATTAATACATGGACAAATGAATGCCTCTAATCTAGCTGGTGTAAGTCTCAATTTTTGCCTTTAATGGTCTGATGATAAACGCTGGGTAAAAAAAATGAAATAAAATACAGTCCTGTAAAAAATCCTTTAAATTTAAGACAGGTGACGACACTGATTTATTAGTGCTGCCACATTTCAAAATGTCCCCCATAAAATATCTAAAACTTTCCAATACAATTCAAACTGATGTCATTTTTTTTTTCCTTGTCATTTTGTGATTCATATATTTGCATATCACAGGTTTTGTGTGCATGTATTCTTGTGACAGCAGTAAAATCCCATCCAAAGAAACTGGACATTCATTCTTCAGGTGATAAATGACTATCTTATTTAAAAACACAACAATACGCAAAAAAAAAAAACAGTTACTGTTAATTCAATAAGTAGTCAAAGAGCAAGTTTATTTGAGTGTTTTTTTAATTGTTTAGTTGTTTTAGCTTTGGTTATTTGGGTTTAAATCTAAAAACAAACTCCACAACTTATTCCTTGGGGCTGATGGACTATCTGCAGATCTCTGTTCATAGCATCAATCTCTTGTTTAGTTTTCCAGCACACTGCTAAATTTTATGGCTGAGCATCACAGAAACAAGTGGAGTTGCTTCAGAGTTCTTCAACCTGAATCTCTGTGTTTGCGAATTCTGCATTTGTCTGGACAGTTTGGTCTTTGTACTGTCAATGTGGTTTGCCAGCCTGTCAACATTTGAAGAATTTCTTGTAGGATTCTCCATCACCGGTCGTCCTCTGTTTCAGTGTCTGATGTGTGTTGAGCGTTACCTGGCAGTGGTTCATCCTGTAACCTTCCTGAAGTACAAACCTCTCAGATATAGAGTGATCTGCTGTGCTGTGGTCTGGATAATCACTCTTTTCTCCTGTTTTATATGCATGTTTTATTTAGTCTCACAATACGCATATGTATATAAAAAGTTGTTGTCATGTCAGATGATTATAGTCATCTCCATCCAGTTTTGTCTTGTGGCTGTTCTCAGAGCTCTGAAGCAGTCAGGACCAGGAGAGAGAAAGAAAGAGGAAAACTGAATGAAAAGAAGAGTGTTTCAAATAATTTTAATAACTACTGTGAACACAGTTTTCATGTACTTTCCAAAAACATTCACAGCATTTTATGAAATTCTGACAGAAGACACGACTGACACAAATATGTTCGCAGCCTTGACTTGTTTTACTTTGGGTGTTTTTGTTCATCCTGTTCTTTATCTGCACCGCACTGGAAAACTTTCCTGCTCCTGTTTGTCATAATAGTAGCTGTCACATTATTGCCCTATATTAAGTTACGGAACTGTATGTAGCTAATTTAATAATTTGTTGAGAAAGTAAATGAGTATCATTTCTATTCTTTGTGAACCATTTGTCATATACAGTTGAAGTCAGAATTATTAGCCCCCCAGTAATCACCCCCCCATTTTTGTTTAACAGAAAGTTTTTTTTCAACACACTTCTAAACATAATAGTTTTAATAACTCATTTCTAATAACTGATTCCTTTTATCTTTGCCGTGATGACAGTACATAATATTTGACTAGATATATAGTAACTAGTTTTCAGCTTAATGTTTAATTTAAAGGCTTAACTAGGTTAAAGCAAGTTAGAGTAATTAGGCAAATCATTGTATAATGATGGTTTGATCTGTAGACAATAGGACAAAAATATTGCTTAATAATATTGACCTTATTCATTTATTTAAAAACAAAACTGCTTTTATTGAAGTCAAAATAAAACAAATAAGACTTTTTCAAGAATAAAAAATATTATAGGAAATACAGTGAAAAATTCTGTCTGTTAAACATCATTTGGGAAATACTTGAGAAAAAAAAATTCACAGGAGGGCTAATACTTTTGACTTCAACAATATGTATCACTATTAAAAACGTGTAAATGTAACTTTTAATGGTGTTCATTCATTCAATCATTGTCCTTTGGCTTAGTCCCTTTATTTATCAGGGGTCGCCACAACGGAATGAAATCCTAAATTATTCAGCATATGTTTTACACAGCAGATGCCCTTCCAGCTGCAATGATGTGTTCATAATTCTAATATATCCTATATTTAAATTTCAGGTGTTCAATTTCCCAATTTATGAAGATTGTTTAAATTTTTTGAGGGATGGATATTCACTTTTCAGTTTATAATCTAAAACACTTGATTGACCATTAAACCATAACATTTTAAACTTAAAATTATTAAACAGGAACTGAATTGCCAGTGTATGATTATGATATTGTGACCCATTCCTATACTCAATACAAATGAATGGATCACAACTTCAGATATGCAAGTATTTGCATATCTGGTGTTTTATGTGACGTGCAGCACATGAAGTAATATGTATATAATTACTTGTTCAAGGGCAGATTCAATGCAATGAGCTATTAAGATTTTTGCCAACAAATATGTTATTTATATACAGTCAACATTTGAAGTGGATCAAAAATGTTTTTCAAAATTGTCCTAAGGCAAGAATGGGTGTTGTTTAATAGTTTTAGGACAACTTTGAAAGGTTTTGAATCACTTCAAATGTTGTGTACTGTATACACATTCAGTTTACAGTAACTCCATTGGGTAGATTAAGATATCTAATATCACGAATATTTAACTATACTCATCAGTACTGCAGTGCCATGTGCTAATAAGCTAGACTCAGATTTAGAAATTCATAAAGATGTAACTGAATAACTTGTGCACTTATTATTTTATTTTATTATAAAATGTATGTTTTCGTGTATGTACTTGCTTGAGCTGCTTGTTTGTTCTTCTCTTCTTGTTTAAGTCTTCTCATTTGTTTCTGATGGGTTTCACTCTGTATTGATTTATGTATGTGTTATTGGGTTCCACTCAAAAAATGAGATGTATCATCTCATGTTCCTATCCCATTCAATCAATTCAAAACCTTTGGTCTTAATATTGACAGCTTTCTAGAATTAGCGTTACCACTTCTGCTTATCTTTCAGCTGAAATTTGACACATTTGGTGAGCTGATGTCATGAATAACTCTACAATGAACTTCACCTCACCTGAAGGGTCTACAAACTCCACATCTGCGTTCATAGGGCTAATTGATATTGTGGAAACGTGTGTATACGGCTTCAGTTTGCTGTTTGGTCTTCCAACACACTCCTATGTTTTATGGCTCATAGCCACACGATCTGGAAGTGGAGCTTCATCAGAGTTCTTCACCCTAAATCTGTCTGTTTGTGAGATTATAAACTCTCTGAACAGTTTGATCTATATACTCTCAGTTTTCTTTGCAAGTCTCACCAAATTTGAAACTTTTTTAATAGGATTTACCATCACCGGTCGTCCTCTGTTTCAGTGTCTGATGTGTGTTGAACGTTACCTGGCAGTGGTTCATCCTGTAACCTTCCTGAAGTACAAACCTCTCAGATATAGAGTGATCTGCTGCGCTGCGGCCTGGATACTCTCTTTCGGCTCCTGTTTGTGCTCCATGTTTACTATACTTCCACAAACCACAGTACATGTTTGGTATTTGACAGTGCAGCATAAACTGGTCCTCTCCATCCAGTTGTTTTGTCTTGTGGCTGTTCTCAGAGGTCTGAAGCGGTCAGGACCAGGAGAGAGAAAGAAAGAGGAAAACCACATGAAGAGAAGAGCGTTTCATCTGATTCTAATAGCTACTGTAACCTCAATTATCCTATATGCTCCATTTTCAATCACTGCATTATTTACCATTCTGTCAGGAAAGACTGTTAAGGTATTTTGGGTAACTAGTTTGACTTTGTATGTGCTGGCTAGTTTTGTTCAGCCTCTTCTTTATGTGCAGCGCACTGGAAAACTCTCATCTCTGTGTATAAAATAAAATCACTGCATTTCAGTATAAAATCACTGCATTTCTTCCGCTTAACTTTGTCATGAATTATTTTTCATTATATATATATATATATGTGTGTGTGTGTGTGTGTGTGTGTGTGTGTGTGTGTGTGTGTGTGTGTGTGTGTGT
>CAIGQW010052713.1:4251129-4275077 GCA_903798125.1 Danio choprae
TACTTTATCCCCTCAAAACGAAGATTTAATTTGTGTTTTTTGTCATGCTTCTTAATGTGGATTAGATCTGATGCCATTTTGGGACTATTCAATGGAGTCTCAGTACCATAAACTTAGTCTTGTAGCTATAATTATTTTTCTGGTTAATCGGTTTATTCTACGTGTGTTTAACAGATGAATGAATTATTATGAATTATTGTCTGTGGTTTGTTTTCTAATAAAAACTGTATTAGTTGTCCAGTGTCACCTTTTCCAAACAAACTTGACATTGTACCACAGCAGAGGTATATATTGCTTTTTAGTAGTCACAATTTGTAAATCCTGAGCATAATAATTTGACTGTCAGGTGTTAAATAAGTGGCACCTGCTCACCAGGTCTGATGCATGAAGAATAATACTCTCTGGAAAATTCACACTACAAACTAACTGAAGGTACATACTCTTCTGCATGAATGTAATGGAACTTTCAAAAGTTAACATATTCAATACAGAGGTTCAAGCCACCCCCATGTTTAGTCAGTCTGTCTGGGCTTTTTTTTATTTTTACTTCAAATATTTGTTTATCAAACCTTGTGTGTTTTATGTGATGAGTAGCATATAAAGCCAATAGCAATAATCCTTATGATGACTGTAAAGTCACTCTACAGAAGACAACAGAGATTAACACATGCGGAGACTCAGGACATTTATTTTTCAGATGATTTTCAGGTATTTTTTACATTTGTTCCAAAATGAGATTTTGCATAAATGGACCATAAAATGAATTTGTCAACAGAAGTCATTTAACAATTGTGTGGTATAGTTAGTTAAATTAATTAGTAGTATATCAGACTGGACTGTATAAACGGGATGTATTGAAATGCATTATTACAATTTAACCAATGTTTCAATATTATGTTTAGTGAGCTGCTAAACTAGGAAAACAAATACCGAGGAGATGAATAACTCAAAAGTGAACTTCTCTACACCGGAAACATCTGCAAACTCCACAACACATTCAATTGAACTGATGAACATCTTGGAGATCAGTGTGTATAGTATTAATTTTCTGTTTGGTTTTCCTACACACTCCTATGTTATATGGCTCATCGTCACAGGACCGAGAAGTCAAGTTGCTTCAGAGTTCTTCAACATCAATTTCACTATTTCTGAGATTGGCAACTGTCTGAATTGTTTGCTCTCCATAATTCCAATATGCTTTCCGGGTCTCTCAATATTAGGTATCCCGCTATTTTTATTAGGACTTGTGTTCACTAGTCGTCCTTTATTTCAGAGTCTGGTCTGTCTTGAGCGTTACCTGGCAGTGGTTCATCCTGTAACCTTTCTGAAGTACAAAGCTCTCAGATATAAAGTCATCTGCTGTGCTGTGGTCTGGATATTCACTATTGGCTCTTGTTTTGGCAGTTTGATTGCTTATAGCACCAATAACGATTATGCATATACATGGTTCTACTCACTGGAGTTAATCCTCTTCCTCTCCATCCAGCTGTTTTGTCTTGTGGCTGTTCTCAGAGCTCTGAAGCAGTCAGGGCCAGGCGAGAGAACGAAAGTGGAGGAAAACCACATGAAGAGAAGAGCGTTTCATCTCATTCTGATAATTACTGTTAGCACAGTTGTCATATATGTCCCATTTATTATGGCAGCACTCATTACCGTTTTAACACAAGAGAATCGGCCACTTACGTTGACTTCTTTAGTTTGTTTTGTGCTTCTTAGTTTTGTTCATCCTTTTCTTTATTTGCATCGGACTGTAAAATGCTCCTGTCTCTTTTCCTCATAAAACCTGTAAGTGTCATATGGCATTACATTCTGTATACATAGATACTAATTTAAATAGCAATTATTTTATGGGTAAATACATTTTGGCAATCTGTGTCAGTAAATTTAATAAAAAAAGTTGTAAATGTATCATTTTGTTGTATTTATGCAGTGTGATGTGGCTCAAACTCATTTTATTGATTAAATATATTATCACATGTATGTCTCACATTCTAAGGATGTATAGTGTGTGTATATGGGATAATAATTTAGTGTCTTTAAAGGTGACATAATAAAAATCTGGATATACCTAAGCATAGCTGAATAATAAGAATGCAGTACTTGGAAATGGCCACACTGTGAGCCTCAAACACCATTGTTTCTTTGTTCTCGTGTAAATCATGTGAGTGCAAAATCCCAATCATAAGAAAATAGGCTGTTGGACTACTAATTAGCATGCCCTCAACGTTTGCTTGTAATTGAGGTCATCAGAGTCATCAGACCAAGTCATCAGAGGTTTGGCAGCCAAAGCACATACTGTTACCTTATTTTTGAGTTTATCTAAGCTTTTATTACACTTACTATGTATGTGGGACTCTTATTTTGAAAATGAGAGACACAGGAATACGAATAAAGCTTAAGACTATAGGTAAAGCCAGCTGCACCGCTTCTTTACAGATGCTGAATGGCGGAATTTCTCCATCAGCCATCTCTTCACAGCTTGTCACAATGCAAAATGCGGGATATACAGATTTAAAATTTATTTAGATCCACCTCAAAGAGGCATAGGCTAAGATCTGTTTAATTGTATCTTTTGTTTATTTATTGTGCATGGTGGGAAATTTGCAGCATATGTTTGTAATGAGGCAAAAAAAACAAAAACACATGTAGACTCCTGAGTATGTGTGCTCAATGCACGTTTATGCATCGTGTCATATCACTCACTTCTAACTGTCATTTATTTCTAGAGTGAAAGGACAGCAATACACTATTATTGAACTCATTTGTTTATGCAGAGGTTGATATTAATTCCTGACTGTTTTCATATACATTAAAGCTTCAAAATAAAGCTCTAAATATATCTTTGTTCCTTTTGTCAAGTATAATTATATTTAGCCTATATTTTTTCACAACTAAGGAGAAAAATAGGTTTTCCTAGAGGATTAAAGATGGCTAGCTAAAATATACCTCTCTACCACTTCAGTTGAAACGATTTTCTAATGCATTTATTCAAGTTGTTAAAATATTTTTTGCCAAAGTATGATTATTTTGCTCATGTTTATTTCTGAGTACATCACACTGTGTGTGTCTGTGAATAAGAGAGCAAACACTAATTTATGTTTGTGGCTGTTTTTGCCCCATTGATTTCCATTATAACCACATTTTTTGATTGGAAAGCCATGAGACTATATAGTTATGTATTCTTTATTGTTGGTGGTTTTCCCTGTTGGGAAGAGGTACGATGTAATTTTTACTGTTGATCATCACTTGGCACCATTAACCCTTTGGGATAGGCCTGTGCAGAAAAAAGTTTAGCTTCTGGATTTTATATGGAATTATATGGAGTGTAACAGCAAATTAAAGTGTGTGTGTGTGTGTGTGTGAGTGTGTGGAGTGACCTTTGCACTTTGTGACCTTGCGAATGAAATATATCAAAATATGCACCTTGCCTTCAGAGGAATCTGGAGAGGATGTTTGAGGGTTCAACAACAGAATCAAGATCTGACTCTCCTGAGCCCATGGTGTCAGAGGGAGAAGACAATACATCCTGCAGCTCGCTGGAGGGGTCAGGCTCAATAACCATTTCTAATATTTTGGTACCAGTAAAGCCCTTTCTCATGTTGCTTGCTGATATTCTCACCAACTTAACATTTCTATTTTAAATGTATAACATATTTTATCAATAGTTTGCAGAACATACTGTACATAGCCTATAGAGTACACTACCTGACAAAAGTCTTGTCATCGATCCCAGTTGTAAGAGCAACAAACAATAACTTGACTTCTAGTTGATCATTTAGAAAAGTGGCAGAAGGTAGATTTTTCCAATGAATCATCTGTTGAACTGCATCCCAATCATCATAAATACTGCATAAGACCTAATGGAACCCGCATGGACCCAAGGTTCTCACAGAAATCAGTAAAGTTTGGTGAAGGAAAAATCATGGTTTGGGGTTACATTCAGTATGGGGACGTGCAAGAGATCTGCAGAGTGGATGGCAACATCAACAGCCTGAGGTATCAAGACATTGTCTATTCAGAACTCACCATTGGGCGATGGTCATATCAACCGACGGACCCGCCAGATCACCCTTGTAATGTCCCCAGATCATCGGGAAAAACTCCACCTTCTGGTATTGCCTAGAGCCAATGTCGATGTAGTGTTGGGTCGACCCTGGCTGATCCAACACCGACCCATCGTCGAATGGAGCACTGGCCAAATCCTCAGCTGGAGCGAAACGTGCAAGGACCACATTCACCACACATCGGTAACCCAGCCATCTCTTCCCCTTCACTCAACTATCTTGGATCACTCTAACACGGACCTCACTCAGCACGTTCCGCCCACCTACCACTCTTTTCTGGATGTCTTCAGTAAGAAGCGTGCTACACAACTTCCTCCTCACCGGCCCTGCGACTGTAGCATCGACCTGCTGCCCAATGCCAAGTTACCGCACGGTCGCATATACCCTCTTTCCTGTCCTGAACACGAGGCGATGGAGAGCTACATTCAAGAAGCCATCGACCAGGGTTTCATCCGACCATCCAGATCGCCTGCCGCATCGAGCTTCTTCTTCATCACCAAAAAGGACGGAGGGCTCAGGCCATGCATCGATTATCGGGTGTTGAACGAGGCCACGGTAAAATTTGCTTACCCACTACCACTTGTACCAGCAGCCCTTGAGGAGCTCCGGGAGGCGCGAGTATTTAGTAAGCTGGACCTCCGCAGCGCTTACAACCTGATCCGTATTCGAGAGGTAGATGAGTGGAAGACCGCCTTCATAACTCCTACTGGCCACTATGAATATTTAGTAATCCCCTATGGGTTAGCTAACAGTCCATCAGTATTTCAAAACTATATGAACGAAATCTTCAGAGACCTCCTTCATCACTGTGTCATTGTGTACATCGACGATATCCTAATTTATTCCCGTAACCTAGAAGACCACCGTGATCAAGTGTGCCAAGTATTACTTCATCTCCGGGAACACCAACTCTACTTAAAGGCTGAAAAATGTGAGTTCCATCAATCCACCATCTCCTTTCTCGGCTACGTGATCTCCGTTGCGGGGGTTCAGATGGAAAACGCCAAAGTAGACGCCGTAACCAACTGGAAAGAACCCCAAACCGTCAAGGAGCTCCAGCGGTTCCTGGGATTCGCCAACTTCTATCGACGCTTCATAAAAAATTACAGTGTAATCTCTTCCCCATTATCATCTCTCCTCAAGGGGGGTCGAAGAACCATCGCTTGGAGCTCCGAAGCGGATCGCGCCTTCCGACTCCTCAAAAGCAAATTTACCGCAGCACCCATCCTCAGACACCCGGATCCTACACGGCCGTTCGTAGTTGAAGTCGATGCGGCGGACGTAGGAGTAGGGGCCGTACTCTCTCAGTGGTCGGATAAACCCAAAGCTCTCCATCCGTGTGCGTACTACTCCCGGAAACTCAGCTCTGCAGAACAAAACTACGGCATAGAAGACCGTGAGTTACTAGCCATCAAACTGGCCCTCGAGGAATGGCGGCACTGGCTGGAAGGAGCACGATTTCCCTTCACTGTTATTACGGATCATAAGAACCTACAATACCTTCGTAATGCTCAACGTCTGAATGCCCGACAAGCTCGGTGGTCACTATTCTTCGCCCGGTTCAACTTCTCCATCACGTACCAACCAGGGAACAAAAACTGTAAGGCAGATGCCCTCTCTCGTCTATACTCACCGGATCCCGTTCGAGACACTCCCGAACCCATACTACCACCATCCATCTCTATCGCACCCATTCTCTGGAAAATCGATGAGGAAATTCGTGCTGCCACTCTCGAGGAGCCAGCTCCTCCGGAACTCCCACCAGGTTTAACCTATGTACCCACCAGTCACCGTCTCACCCTCCTCGACAGTACGCACACCTCCCTCGGTTCAGGACATCCGGCAGCAGGCGAACCCTCTCGCTCCTACGGGAAAGATACTGGTGGCCCGGGATGGCCAAGGACGTTGCCCAGTATGTCCGGGGTTGTTCGGTCTGCGCCGTTACCACCACTCCTCACCGTCTTCCTGAAGGCAAACTTTAACCGTTGCCCATTCCCCGCCGACCCTGGACCCACATCGGAGTAGACTTTGCCACAGACTTGCCTCCATCCCGGGGTCACACCACCATATTGGTGGTCGTCGATCGTTTCTCTAAACATTGTAAACTAATCCCACTCAAAGCCCTACCTACCGCCTTAGAAACTGCTGAGGCCCTATTCCATCACGTCTTCCGCAACTATGGTCTCCCGGAGAATATCGTCTCCGACCGGGGACCACAATTCGTCTCCAGGGTCTGGCGGGCCTTCTTTCAGTTACTCGGAACCTCCATCAGTCTCTCATCCGGCTACCATCCGCAAACCAACGGGCAGACCAAATGCAAGATTCAGGAGATCTCTCGCTACCTCCAGACATACTGCGCCCATCACCAAAGTACCTGGAGCCAGTACTAACCGTGGGCAGAGTATGCTCAGAATTCCCTTCGCCAAGCTTCTACCGGACTAACCCCCTTTCAGTGCGTTCTAGGGTACCAACCGTCACTGTTTCCATGGACCGGCGAAGTCTCTGAAGTGCCCGCGGTAAACCACTGGTTCCAGGAGAGCGAGAGGGTATGGGACTCAGCTCACGTCCACCTCCAACGGGCAGTACAGAGGCACACCGACGCCGCCAACCGTCACAGATTACCTAACCCAGTATACCATCCAGGGGACAAGGTATGGTTATCGACCCAGAACATCCGCCTCCGACTGCCCTGTAGGAAGCTGAGTCCCCGCTACATAGGGCCCTACACCATCCACTCACAAATCAACCCTGTCACCTACCGCCTCAACCTGCCACCTCACTCTCGAATTTCCTCAGCCTTTCATGTATCACTCCTCAAACCTTTCATTGACCCTGTTTCTCCTCCCTCCACAGACCCGGAACCGCCTCCCCCTCCAGCACAACCCGAAATCTTAGGTGAAAACATCTACCGCATCAAGGAAATTCTCAACTCCCGGCGGCGGGACGGCCGGATCCAGTATTTAATCAACTGGGAAGGATTCGGCCCCGAGGAGCGGTCATGGACACCACGGGACGACATCCTAGATCCCAATCTCCTCGAATAATTCCACCGTCAACACCCCAATCGTCCAGCTCCCCGAGGCCTTGGTCGTCCGCGCCGCCGGTCCAGGGTGCCAGGAGTCACCCGTGGAGGGGGGGGGGGTACTGTCACACCCCCTGCACATTCCATTAGCCCAGTTCACCATTTACACTCTCCAGCCACTACACACCGCACTCAGTCACCAGATTATTGATCACACACACCTGTGCACTAATCACATTCACCTGCTCTAGCCATTACACACTCACTATATAAACTCACCCTTCCCGTTCACTCATCGGCTGGTATCATCTTCACATGGTCACACTCTCTCTGTCTGCTCATCCCGATCGTCTGCCAAGTCATCTACGTACTTTTGTATCCACGAGACTAACCCCTGTCATCGGCTTGCTCAACTTCAAGGGAAGTGACTCTATTGACTTTGCTTGCTAGCACCTCGGTGCGAAGATTGTTATTGTGTTTGAATAAACACCGTGTGAACGTATCTTTGTCTCTGCCTTCTGTGATCCATGACAGGTAGAGTACATTCAATCATAATATTCAATCATAATATTTAGCTACAACGTTAGAGACTGAGTTTTTGTAATTTTTAGGAACAAGAGTAGCAATTTAAAGAAAGAATTTGCTTTACTGAAATAAGTGTATTATTATTACTATTACTATTATTATTATTATTATTATTATTAGTAGTAGTAGTAGTAGTAGTAGTAGTAGTAGTAGTAATATTGTTAATCAACAAATTAGTTTGAGGGCAGTTTGATGAGACAATTTTCCTGAATTATATGAATTGACTGTAAAAAGTTATATTTATACAAATGGTTTAAGTTAATTACAGTAAGTCCTTCTGAATTACTTCATGATGCTTGTTTTTCTTCCTTCCTTTCTTCACAGTTAAAGTTTTTTTTTGAGCTGTTGAATGTCAGAAAACAAACGTAGAGGAGATGAATTTCTCTCCAATGAACGTCACCACACCTAAAACCTCTGGAAACTTCACAACTGAGTCTTTCGAACTGATGGATATTCTATTACCGTGTATGTTGGGCATCAATGTCCTGTTTGGTGTTCCAGCAAACATCTTTATCATATGTCTGATCGTCAAAGGGGAAAAACGTAGAGTTTCTGCAGAGTTCATCAACCTCAATCTGTCTGTTTGTGAGATTGTAAACTCACTGAATAACTTAATCACTGTTTTTCAAGGTTACTTTACAAATGCCATAATCATTGTGCTATCATTTATTTTACTGGGAGTTATCTTCACCGGTCATCCTCTGTTTCAGTGTCTGATGTGTGTTGAGCGTTACCTGGCGGTGGTTCATCCTGTAACCTTTCTGAAGTACAAACCTCTCAGATATAGAGTGATCTGCTGTGCTGGGGTCTGGTTAATCACTTTTGGTGCCTGTTTTTATTACATGTTTATTTTAACTACAGGTGACGGAAATGGATACGCATGGTTCTTATCAACAAAGTTCCTCCTCTTCCTCTCCATCCAGTTGTTTTGTCTTGCGGCTGTTCTCAGAGCTCTGAAGCAGTCAGGACCAGGAGAGCGAAAGAGAGGGAAAGAGGAAAACCGCATGAAGAGAAGAGCGTTTTACATTATTTTGATAACTTCTTTTAGCTTGGTCATCACATATGTCCCATATATTATTTTAGGACTTATTACCATTGCAGCACAACCAAGCAGCGTGGAGCTTCTGTTGACTGCTTCATTTTGCTTTGTTCTGGCTAGTTTTGTTCATCCTGTTCTTTATCTGCAGCGAAATATAAAATGTTTTAAATGACAGTGAGATGTATCTTTATTGTTATATCCTATACAAACAAAAAAATATACTTTGAACCTACTTTAAAATAATACTGTAATTTGTTACAGCAAAAATTTGAAGTTTACATAGACCACAAATTAATTGAATTGCTTTGGTTCAACTTAAGTGAAGTTTTACTAACTCATTTCGAGAGGAGCACATGATGTGATTGATCACGGCTGATGTCTAATCTGTAATCAGCGATAATCCAATCAGACTGATCCAAGCCTACAACAAATAGACCGATTTCACTCTACTGCCTTATCTTCGTTTTGAAAGAATCCCCCCTCCCACCCCTATCTCCTTCTTTTTCTCCTTTACCAGGGGGAGCTCTCGAGTCCTACCTGATCTCGGACCCCCCTAACATTCTAATTGACCAGACGGGAGCCCTGGGCTCAATTATCTTTGAGCTCAGGGTTCTCTCCTGGGACAGCATGCCAAACCTGCTAATAGCATCAAGCAATATCTAAGTGTGAACTCTTGAAATAATTATTTTAAAAGCAACCTTTATATTACTGTAAACTCAAAGTAAAGTTGTACATTGGATTTAACTATTATAAATACATTTGTTATTTAGTTATTTTAAAAGATCTAAAGGGATTTTTAAAGATCTGAGGTAATCTGCTGCTGCTTTCAGTATGGCTATAAATGTCACGCACAGTTGAATAAACTCACATTAGAAATACATAACTGTATAGCAGTACATTTTTCATTAAGTCAAGAAAAAGAGTTAAAGTCAGTAAAATAGTTAAAGTAAAAAAAAAATTTTTAACATTTTTTAAAGCATTGTTTTTTCTCACTGTACTTAAAAATGCTAAACTCAGATTGTGCTTGTGCTCTTCGTGGCTGAAAGACATTCAAATTATGATTTAGGAGCCCTAAGCAATTCCAGCTATGGGGCCCAACAGTCCTAATATGCTTTATGTCCCTTTGTATTTTTATTTATTTGTTTTTAATTAAAATGTTATTTTTAGCTTGCTGTGTTTTATTACTCTTCATTTGTATCTTAATGCAATCTGTACATTTTAAATAAGCTGTTTTCTTAAAATAAATTCTCAACTAAAAACAATAAATAAATAATAATTTCATTTTAAAAACTAAATCTTCACCTGATTTGGCTGCTGGACTGATCCATGATTGGGAATGGGGGAGACACATTTGCACAGATGTAATAATTCATTCATTCATTTTCTTTTCGGCTTAGTCCCTTTATTATTCAGGGGTCCCCACAGCTGGGATGAACCACCAACTTATCCAGCACGTTCTACGCAGCAGATGCCCGTCCAGCTGCAACCCATCACTAAGAGACACCAATACACTCTCACTCACACACATACATGATAGAAAATTTAGCTTACCCAATTCACCTATAGCGCATGTCTTTGGACTTGTCGGGAAAACCGTAGCATCTGGAGGAAACCCACACGAACACGGGGAGAACATGCAAACTCCACACAGAAATGGCAGCTGACCCAGCCGAGGCTCGAAGCAGCCACCTTCTTGCTGTGAAGCGACAGCGCTACCCATTGTGCCACCGTGCTGCCCTCAGATGTAATAATTACATTACAAATTTATTTGTTAGACCCTCACCGTTGAAAATATGACAAAAAAAACAATGTTATATATAATTTATAGAAACTTAAAGGTATTTATTAGGGTTTATTAGATTTTCGGCTGCTTACCTTGCTTATTGGTTAAATCTGCCCCTGTATGCTAGTCATAGTACACTGATGAGCTATGCAAAAATTCAGTGTAAGATTAAAGAAGATGTGCTGTCCTGATGTGGAAGTGCTTTTCATTAACTGTAAGCCATTCTACTCGCCACGAGAGTTTTCCTCGTGCATTCTCATCGGTGTTTATACTCCACCACAAGCACACGTGAGTACTGCACTGCAACAGCTGGCTGATCTGATCACAGACACAGAACAACAACACCCGGACTCTGTTTTTATCATTCTCGGTGACTTTAATCAGGCTAAACTCACACACGAGCTGCCTAAATTCAAACAGCATATTACATGCCCTACTAGAGACAATAATATTTTGGACCATTGTTACACAACAATAAAGGATGCATATCGCTCGGTCGCCAGAGCAGCTCTAGGACTCTCCGACCACTGCCTGGTTCATCTTCTACCAACTTACGGCCAAAAACTTAAAACTGCTAAGCCAGTATTAAGGACTGTTAAGAGATGGACCAATGAAACAGAGCAGGACTTGCAAGCTTGTTTTGAATGCACTGACTGGAGTGTTTTTGAAGCTGCTGCCACCGACCTGGACGAGCTCACAGAGACTGTATCATCATACATCAGTTTCTGTGAGGAGTTATGCATCCCTACCAGGACTTATTTATCATTTAACAATGATAAACCATGGTTCACACCAAAACTTAGACAGCTTCGTCAGGCCAAAGAGGATGCCTACAGGAGTGGGGACAGGGTCCTGTACAATCAGGCCAGGAACACACTGACAAAGAAGATTGGTGTGGCTAAGAAGAGCTATGCCAAAAAGCTGGAAAACTAGTTTTCTGCCAACGACTCTGCATCAGTGTGGAAAGGCCTGAAGGACATCACTAACTACAAGACACCATCCCCCAGCATTGACGGCAATAAAGATCTTGCAAACGAGCTGAATATGTTCTATTGTAGATTTGAGACAGCCGACCAGACACCTCACACCCGCCATGACCATCTCTCTACACAGCCATCAACACCTCCAGCCATCCCCCTCTCCCCCCCTGCACTTCAGATCAGTGAGGATAATCTTCAGGAAACAAAAGAGAAGGAAAGCACCAGGCCCAGACAGTGTCTCACCAGCCTGTCTTAGAACCTGCACTGACCAGCTGGCCTCCATTTTCTCACAGATCTTCAACAGATCACTGGAACAGTGCACAGTGCCATCCTGCTTTAAGCGTTCCACGATCATCCCAATCCCGAAGAAACCAAAGATCACAGGACTCATGACTACAGACCTGTGGCCTTAACATCTGTGGCCATGAAGTCATTTGAAAGACTGGTGCTAGCATATCTGAAGGACATCACTGGACCTCTGCTGGACCCTCTGCAGTTTGCTTATAGAGCAAACCGGTCTGTGGATGATGCAGTAAACATAGGACTGCATTATATCCTACAACATCTAGACAAACCAGGGAACTACGCAAGGATTCCATCATTGCTCGAGTACAAACTGACCCGGCTCTCTGTTCCTAGCTCTGTCTGTCAATGGATCACCAGCTTTCTGACAGATAGGCAACAGCTAGTCAGAATGGGCAAAATCACATCCGACAGCCGCACCATCAGCACTGGCGCCCCCCAGGGATGTGTCCTCTCCCCACAACTCTTCTCCCTATACACCAACGACTGCACTGCAAAAGACCCCTCCATCAAGCTCCTGAAGTTTGCAGATGACACTACTGTTATTGGCCTTATCCGGAACCGTGACGAGTCTCCATACAGACAGGAGGTGGAGCGGCTGGCTTTATGGTGCAGATGCAATAACCTGGAGCTGAACACGCTCAAAACGGTGGAGATGATAGTGGACTTCAGGAGGACCCGCCCGGCACTCCCCCCACTCACCATAATGAACAGCACTGTGGCTGCAGTAGAGTCATTCAGGTTCCTGGGCACCGCCATCTCTCAGAATCTGAAGTGGGACATTCACATAGACTCTATTGTGAAGAAAGCCCAGCAGAGACTGTACTTCCTCCGTCAGCTGAGGAAGTTCAACCTGCCCCAGGAGCTACTCGTACAGTTCTACTCAGCCGTCATCCAATCCATCCTCTGCACTTCAATCACCGTCTGGTTCAGCTCAGCTTCCAAAAACGACCTCCGCAGACTACAGCGAATAGTCCGGACAGCTGAACGAATCACTGGCACTACCCTTCCTACACTGCAAGAACTGTACTCTTCCAGAGTGAGAAAAAGGGCTTACCAAATCACTCTGGACCCCTCACACCCAGCGCACTTCCTGTTTGAACTGTTACCATCTGGTCGGCGCTACAGAGCACCAAGCACAAAAACAGCCAGACACAGGAAAAGTTTCTTTCCTCAGGCCATCTACCTCATGAACAGTTAAATATTCCCCTACTGTGCAATAAACATGCAATAAACTTTCTCATACGCACTCGTACACAGCACCTTATAACAATTTACAGTGCAATACTTTTTCTACGCAGTTGTACACAGCACCTTATAACTGTATATTTATAACAAATCTGTACATACAATTCATCATCCAGAGCTTTTTAACTGATTGCATCTCTGTTTAATGTTTGTTGTCTTTTTCATATTTATTTCGTGTTGTCACTTGTCACTTTATGTACACTGGAAGCTTCTGTAGCCAAAACAAATTCCTTGTGTGTGTAAGCACACTTGGCAATAAAACCCATTCTGATTCTGAAGATCCGTCAATAATAACATAATTGCAGTTGTCATTGTAATTGCATAACATGTAGTTGTTTGACCACAAATAGGGCCACAATATCAACACTGGAAATACGTTTAATCATTAAGAATGTTCCAGAACACTACTGGCTTTGCACATTTGAATGATTGACAATGACAATATTAGACTATATATACTGCATTTATTGGACATTTATTTATTGTGTACTGCTGTCAGTGTTCTGTCGTGTCCATGTGCTTTTGTTGTTGTCATGTGCTCCCTTTGTTCTGTTTCCCGCCATCGTTAGTCTTCGTTAGTTTCACCTGTGTTCATCCCCTGTGTCTTCTTAGATAATTATCATCCCCTTGTATTTATACCCCTCTGTTTGTCTACACCTTGATGTCCAGTCTACGTGTTCTGTCTCATCCAATGCCTGTGTTCTATAAGTGTTTGTAAATAAACCCGTGTTTTGTTATATCCCGTGTTCCTGTGCTTCATGTTACCTAGCGAGTTCGTGACAACTGCACATAATTCTCTCAGTTTGAATGGGCTGGTTCGTTTCCTCTATGTTCAATCCAAAGATCACACTTTCAATGGGTTTTGTGACCTGCTGAACTAAGACAAACAAGAAATAAATGACTTTATAGTCAAATTCACCACATCTGCTTTGATTATTCATTGAAACATGTCATAAATGACCCAGCATCAACCTGCATTACATGTGACACCCCATCATAGCAGATGTACACTGCACAGAGTATTTTCCTTTCAAATGTGTTAATGATTGATCTTAAAATTTGCTAATAAGTTGTTGAATGGGTCACACCTGTGCTGCAAGAATTGAGTTTGAAAGATTTGATTGAGCTTTGTTATACTTGTCTAGAAAATGCTTTTTAAAATCTAAGAATTAGTAGATATATTGGGCTAGAAACAAGACAAAACCTGAGCAATAAAAGCAGTTTTTACAGTGGACACTGAAATCATAGTCGCTGTTGGGGTATTATAAAAGCTAGCAATGCTTGGCAATGATTAATTGAGGATTTCAAAGACCTCAAATCTTTAAAAAGAAAGTTCACCCAAAATATTTAAGATATCATTTACTTAGGGTGTACTCACTCTAGGCTATCCGAACCGTGCCAGGCACGTTTTATCCCCATTGCTCAGTATGTTTGACAAGTGTTCTGAATTGGGCCCAGGCATGCTTCAGTTGGCCGGCCCTGGCCTGGTTGGGAGAGGTGGGCTTTAGCATGGTACGCTTGTAGTGTGAGTGCAAAGTGCGCCTGAGCCTGAACTTAAAGACCCGACGTCACTTTTAAGGGACTGTTTCATATGGATTTATTAATCATTCTTAATTTTTAATGAACGTGATTTGTCATAGTTTATTAAAGATGTAACCCCCTCGCTGCACGTCAGCTGCACCCTCAGCAAACCTAATACATGCAGCATGAGGACTTTTCATCAAAAGTGGTGAATCTAGTCAGCAAAAGATTCGACTGTGTTTGTCACTGCATATCATAAGACTTAAAATAATACAAAACAATATAACTAAAGCAATCTCCATTGTACAGAGCGAGAGCACTTCTCTTCTGTTAAACTGAACAGTCACATCATCAATGACGTAAGCGTGATCCAGCTCTGAAGGCAAAAAATGAAATCTGAGTGCAGGCCGAGGGAGAGAGGAGAGGGGGGACAACCGTTCAAGACAACCATGCCTAGTGCGAGTGCACCCTAACTCTCTACTTGTTTCAAACCTTTATGAGCTTTTTCTGTTAAACACAAAAGTGTTAGAAAGCTGTAACAATGGACTTCCGCAGTCTTTGTTTATCCTACTATGAAGTCAATGATAAGGCCTACAGGTTTTCAGCTTTCTTCCAAAAAAAGGAAACTCATAAAAGTTTGCAACAACTTGAGGGTGAGTAAATAGTGAGTAGATTTTCATTTTGGGGTGAACTATCCTTTAACTATTTGATTGACGTTCCTCAAACTTTTGTACTTTTTTACTTTCTTTGGGTGTATCAAGTCATTATTGTAAATTACTTTCACAATTAAGCTTTCGAATGTGTATTTCCCCTTCGCATTCATATAAATTAGTTTTTTTAACCTTAGCTTGTTTACTTTGAATATTTGCATATCTGATGTTTTATGTGACGTAAAGATATATAGTCACATGACAGCAGTGAAAAAACGGCACAGGGATTTTAAACATAGAGACTGGACATTAACTTTTCAGGTGACAACTTTTTTTATTACTTTATTGATTTTGTGTCAAGTTCAGTGCTTTATTCTGAGTAAATAGACTACTTTTGTTGAACTAAATGGCTTCTTTTTTTTCAACTATTAGTTTTGTGAGCTGCTGAACTGTGAATCCAAACACATACAAGATGAATAACTCTACAGCGAACTTCACACATCCTGACGCATCTCTAAACTCAACAACTCACTCAATTGAACTAACAGAAATTCTATCGATATGCGTGTACAGTATCAACTTGCTGGTGGGTTTGCCTACACACGCCTATGTTTTATGGCTCATCGTAACACAAAGTGGAGTTGCATCAGCATTCATCAACCTCAACTTCTCGGTTTCAGAGATTATTTACTGTCTGAATAATTTGATCTCTATATTGGCAATTATCTTTTCTAACCTGACACTGTTACCACTGTTTCTACAAGGACTACCCCTGACTGGTCGTCCCCTGTTTCAGTGTCTGATGTGTGTTGAGCGTTACTTGGCAGTGGTTCATCCTTTAACCTTTCTGAAGTACAAACCTCTCAGATATAGACTGATCTGCTGTGCTGTGGCCTGGATTATCACTCTTGGCACCTGTTTCTATTGCCTATTTTCTGTAGTCTCAGAAAACTTTAATATAAGTTCACGATATTTTTCATTGCAGTCCTTCTTTATCTTCTCTATCCAGCTATTTTGTCTTGTGGCTGTCCTCAGAGCTCTGAAGCAGTCAGGACCAGGAGAGAGAAAGAGAGAGGAAAACCACATGAAGAGAAGAGCGTTTTATATTATTCTGATAACTACAGTTAGCATGGTTTTCATATATGTCCCATTTACTGTCACTGGATGCCTCACCTTTCTTTCACAGTACAGTATGCAGGGATTTTGGTTAATTGGTTTAAGTTTTTTTGTGTTGGCTGGTTTTGTTCAGCCTGTTCTTTATCTGCACCTTGCTGGAAAACTCTCGTGCCTTTGCTCCCTGTTAGTGTGACACACACACACACACACACACACACACACACACACACACACACACACACACACACACACACATTATATACACTTATTTTATTTGTATAGCCCTTTTCATACATAGAATGCAACTGAAAGTGCTTCACACATATGTTATACTTGAAGAGTTCAGATGCAAAAAACCTCTAAGTACCGTCTCAAATTTCCATTGGAAATGAAATTTTTTCTTTATTTTTTTAAGTTATTTTAATTTAAAGACCAGGAAAAGGACTTATTCTTTGTGATATTACTGAACCTACACACAGGAGCCTGATAAAAATGCTAATTTTAGAGGAAAAATTTAGATGGCATGAATATATATGTTTTTGAGATGATAAACATTGGTACAAATGTTATCAGATCCTTATAGGACAAAACAAAACATTCAGTGTATATATATATATATATATATATATATATATATATATATATATATATATATATATATATATATATATATATATATAACATGAATGAATGAATAATTTATTTTGATACTTGTTGTGGCTGCTGTATTTTGGAGGTATTTGGTATTTTATTTTAAAATACATTTCAATGTATTTTTGCCCATCCCTGCATACATGTATGCTATTACAAAATCACATAACCATGAAGTCTGATTTTTATATAGGTACTGTATAGCATAGCATGCACTGTGTCACATATACAAATATAGTACCATGTAGAATTTTCCCAGATTGCTTTCCATAATTCTTCAGTTTAATTCCATTGCTGTAATTCCATAAAATTGCTGTATTTGACACTATATTTGCATATGTAATGCAAAGGTACATTGGAATGTAAAAACATATTTAGTTGTGAAGGATATTCAAATGATATATATACTGGCACCTTGACCAGGTCAAACAGTGTGTCTGCATCATGTTTTCCAAAAAGTTCTAAATGAGCTCTCAATATAATTTGTGTATAAATAATAATAATCTCTGAATTTATGTGTTGGTAAAAAAGGTCTCAAAACATATGCATATACAGTATGCATACATTAAAAATAATCCCAATATGTCCATAGTATATTGTATACATAGAGTAAATTCAGATCTTCAGGTGTCCCCAAAATGACAAAAACAGGAACATAAACATGAGTCTCCTAAAATCATTCTAAATAGTTGCTGACATTTGCATGTCAGGTGTTTAATGAGGGACAACCGGGCTGGCCATGTTCAGATTTATTTAATTCGCTTGTTTGGAAAAAATTAATGTTCACACGACTTTACTAGAATGAAGATTATCTGTATAAAAATGACAAGTGCGAGTCTCAATATTGAATTTAAGGGTCAGTTCATTAATGGTGTGTAAAAATGTGTCTTGAAGCACAATTTTAATGCAATTTACTGGATATTCATCAGGTCAGAATGGATTTTAAATGAAGGTAGTACCAAATACTCAAGTAGTACAGAACAGTTCATAATATTACCTGACAAACATCACACTTCCCGAACTAAAATTAAAGTATTAATCAAATTGATCTCTGTGCATCAATTAAAAACATTCTTTTAGATTCCATCCAAGTCGAAGTAAAGTCAGAATACAAATGAAATGAAATGTCTTGAAATAGTAGTTCTAGTTCGTTCTTTGTGCATCCATACCATTGCCACCTTTTGTAAATGGGTTATTCCAAAACAATAATATTGTGCTATTGACATCCTGTCATAAAATTGATTGACATCCTGTCATAAAATACCCCCCCCCCCCCCCCCCCCCCGCCACCCCACCACCCCACATACTTTAAATGTTCAATGTTAAGATTTACATTTCATGTGTTTTATGAGACATGTATTAGATGAAAGGTCTCCAAAATACAGGACAGGCACTGTAAACATCCAACTGCACATTAAACAGGTGATAAAATCTTTCTTGTTTTTAATATGAATTCTATCAGTTGTGTTTATATTTTTTAGGATGAGTTTGAAGCTTAAATGAATGGTAAATGGAAATGCATATAGTACAACCATCATTTATCCATTAATTGTGGAATAACAAAGTAACTGTATAATGTTGTATACTGGAGTTATTTAAACATTGTTTACTTGGCTGGATTGACTCCTGTTTTCTCTTAAAATGATCACAGTGGCAGGACTGTTGCTTGTGAGCTGACAAACACCGAGGAGATGAATAACTCTACAGTGAACTTCACCACACTAGAAACATCCACAAACTCCTCAACTCAAACCATCAGACCACTGGACCTTCTGGAAGCTTGTATGTACATGATCAGTTTCATGTTTGGAGTTCCAACAAACATTTATATTTTATGGGTGATCATCACAGGAACTAGAAGTGGAGTTGCTTCTGAGTTCATCAACCTCAATCTGTTGGTCTGTGAGACTGGCATCTGTCTGAATTATTTATTCACTGTACTGCCCTTTTTCTTTCCAAATCTTGCATTTTTACCACTATTTCTAGAAGGATTAAACATGGCTGGTCGTGGTCTGTTTCAGTGTCTGATGTGTGTTGAGCGTTACCTGGCAGTGGTTCATCCTGTAATCTTTCTAAAGTACAAACCTCTCAGATATAGAGTGATCTGCTGTGCTTCATCCTGGATGATTATTCTTGCCTTTTGTTTTTATAGTTTATTTATAATACTCTCAAGAAATGATACTGCACGTGTATGGTCCCTCTCGATGCTGTCCCTCCTCTTTCTTTCCATCCAGTTGTTTTGTCTTGTTGCTGTTCTCAGAGCTCTGAAGCAGTCAGGACCAGGAGAGAGAAAAAGAGAGAAAGAGGAAAACCACATGAAGAGAAGAGCGTTTCATCTCATTCTGATAACTATCATCAACATGGTTATCACATATGTGGCATTAATGCTTACAGGATATTCTGTAATTCTGGCCCAGAACAATATTCATGTTTATTGGGTCCCTAGCACAGTTTGTTTTGTTCTGTCTGGTTTTGTTCAGCCTGTTCTTTATCTGCAACGTGCTGGAAAGTTATCAGTTTCTCCTTGCTTTTGCTCCCATTAAATCCGGAATTTGTCTGATCCATTTTATGTATGAAAAGAAAACAGTTTTGAATGGTTTACTAATGGAATTGCTAGCATGAAAATAAAAATGTCCCAGAATTAACTACTCTTAATGGTATGTGTGTGTTACTTCTTCAAGCCTACTCTTTTAGATTTAAAAATGAATAGATTTTATGTCATTATTCATTAAAGATGATCAGGACCAAAAGTTTGACCATGTTAAGGTGTCAGTTTTGAATGTATTACTTTAGAATGCATAGATTAGCACAGTTTGACTGTGTTGAGGCAGTAATCATCATGTAAGGCTATATAATGTCTTATTTTAACACACAGTAGTACATACATGTAAAGCATGCTATTAAAAAATCACAGAAAAAAAGACATTAAGTCTGATTTTAGTGTAGGTATATCTTAACGTACGGTGTCATAAGCAAATATAGTCTCACATACACTTTTACAAAATGTTCATTTTTCATTTAAATTTTTTTGACCCAGATTGCTTTCATAATTGTCTTGTTGAATGCATTGTAGGGTTTGATATGTTGAGAAGCACTACGTTGAGAAGCTGATGGAATTGCTGTATTTGACACAATATTTGCATGTGATGCAAAGGTACACTGAAATATAAAAACATGTTTAGCTGTGAAGGATATTAAAATGATATGTACTGGCACCCCAACAGGGTCAAACAGTGTGTTTGCACAGACTAAACAAAACATTTAGTGTTTTCAGCATATTAGACATACAAAGTGAACGTGTTCATGTTTTTGAATAAGGTCTAAATGAACTCTCAAAATAAATCCCTGAATTTATGGGTGGGTAAAAAAGTCTCAAAATATACTCAAAAAAACATATGTATTTAACCTACTCTTAAGATTTTTGGATCTATACTATTAATAAATATAAACAGTGAGGGAAATGAGTATTCAGCATGTTTCCATTTTTCTCAGAAAACATATTTCTAAAAGTGCTGTTGACTTGAATTTTTTACCAGATGTTGGTAACAACCAAAGAATCCATATATGCAAAGAAAACAAATCTAATTAGTTTACAAATAAAGTTATGTGTAATAAAATGAAATGACACAGGGGGAAAGTATTGAACACATGAAGAAAGGGAGGTGTAGAAATGCAGTGAAAGCCCAGACAGCAGCTGAAATCTCTCAATAGTTCTTCAGCATACCTCTGCCCTTCCTCGTTGTAAATTAATATCAGCTGCTTCAGTCCAACCTCTACATTATCAGGATGATGAAGATGAAAGCAGGGTGGACATTTCAGCAAGAAAATGATCTCAAACACAGCCAATTAAACTCTCAAATGCTTTCAGAGAAAGAAAATCAAGCTGTAGAATGGCCCAGCCAATCACCTGACTTGAATCCCATATAAAATACAACTTAAAGATCAGATTTGATAGGCGAGAGCCACAGAACCATCAATATTTTTACACTCTGTTGAAGTCTGTGAAAAAATCCCACTTGAGCAATTCATGTGACTACATTCTCCATATGAGAGGCGTCTTTAAGCTGCCATCATTTAAAAAAGCCCTTTTACATTAAGTATTAAATACATTTCAGTAGTTCAGTACTTTCTCCTTGTGTCATTGCATTGTTATTACACTTAACTATTTTTTTCTGATTTATTTGGTTTTGTTTTATGTTAGTTTTGTTTGGGTTTTTACCAAAATCTGGTTCAATTCATGTCAACAGCTTCTTTAAAAATATTATTCCCAGGAAAAAACATGACTTGTTGAATCCTTATTTCCCCCACTGTATTATATCTTTTTTTATGTTTTATATCAGGCATATACAGTATCAGTATGCATAGATTCAAAGTATGATAGATTTTCAGTTGTCTCCAAAATGACAAAAACACAAACGTAAACATAAGTCTTCTAAAATCAATGTAAATCATTGCATGAACAATTAATAATAGTCTGTCTGTTTGTTTCTTTAACAAAATAAGACCAAGTGTCCCCTTATCCATGTTAAAGGTTGAATTGAAAATCTGTCTATTATCTATTCATAACACTTGTCAAATAAAGAGCAAACAATGGCTGTGTCCAAAAATTTGCATGTTAGATGTTTAACAAGCGACGCCTGGCCTGGCCTGGCCATGTTCAGATTTATCTTTATTAGTTTTTCTATTTGGAAAGAATTAATGTTCACATGACTCTACTAGAATGAAGATTATCTGTATAACAATGACAAGTGTGAGTCTCACTATTGAATGTAAAGGTCAGTTCATTAATTCTTACTTACTCCCAGGGCCATTTATATCAAAGTTGACATTTAGCCGCACCATATTGGTGTTTCGTAACATCTAGTTTTTATGAGGTGAGTTGTTAGCCCAACACTCAACCCCCAATCTGGACCAGGAAAATTCACCTACAGCACATGTCTTTGGAATGTGGGGGAAACCGGAGCACCCGGAGGAAACCCACAGGAACACGGGGAGAACATGCAAGCTCTACACAGAAATGCCAACTGACCCAGCCGGGACTCGAACCAGTGACCTTCTTTCTGTGAGGACCCACTGCGCCACCATGCCGCCCCAGTTCATTAAAGGTGTGTAAAAATGTGTCTTGAAGCACAATTTTAATACAATTTGCTGGATATTCATCAGGTCAGATTGCATTTTTAATGAAAGTAGTACCAAATACCCAAGTTGTACAGAACAATGCATAATATTACCTGACAAACATCACATTTCCAAAACAGAAATTAAATTGTTAACCCGATTTATCTCTGCGCATCAATTAAAAACATTCTTTTAGATTTAAAGGCGAAGTAAAGTCAGAATACAAATAAAATCCGATTGAAATAAATGTCTTGAATTAAGTTGTTGCCTGAAGTTTGTTCTTTGTGCATCCATAACTTCACCTCCACCTTTTGTAAATGGAATATTCCAAAACAACAATATTGTCCTATTGACATCCTGTCATAAAACATTTTCCCCCCATGCTTTAAATGTTCAATCAAAGAATTTTCATATTGAGTGTTTTATGAGACATGTAGTAGATGAAATCAAGGTCTCCAAAACACAGGACAGGGAATGTAAACCTCCAACTGCACATTAAACAGGTGATCAAATATTTATTATTTTTAATTTGATCAATTCCATCAGTTGTGTTTATATTTTTAGGATGAGTTTGAAGCTTAAATGAAGGGCAAATAGAAATGCATAAAGTACAACCATCATTCATATTTTAGTTGTGGAATTACAAAGCAACTATAATGCCGTTTACTGGAGTTATTTAAACATTGTTTACCTGTTTTGATTGACTCTGAATTAATTTACAGTTTTATCTTAAAATGATCACAGTTGCAGGATTACCGTTTGTGAGCTGACAAACACTAAGGAGATGAATAACTCTACAGTGAACTTCCCCACACTAGAAACATCCACAAACTCCTCAACTCAAACCATCGGGCCACTTGACCTTCTGGAAGCTTGTATGTACATGATCAGTTTCATGTTTGGAGTTCCAACAAATGTCTATATTTTATGGCTCATCATCACAGGGAGAAGACGTGGAGTTGCTTCTGATTTCATCAACCTCAATCTGTCTGTTTGTGAGACTGGCATCTGTCTAAATTATTTATTAACTGTACTGCCCTTTTTCTTTCCAAATCTTGCATTTTTACCACTATTTCTACAAGGACTAAACATGACCGGCCGTGGTCTGTTTCAGAGTCTGATGTGTGCCGAGCGTTACCTGGCAGTGGTTCATCCTGTAACCTTTCTGAAGTACAAACCTCTCAGATATAGAGTGATCTGCTGTACTGTGGTCTGGATTATTATTCTTGGCTCTTGTTTCTATAGCTTATTTATAATAGTCTTGCAAAGTGATATTATACGTGTATGGTCCTTCTCAACTCAGTTCATCTTCTTCCTCTGCATCCAGCTTTTTTGTCTTGTGGCTGTTCTCAGAGCTCTGAAGCAGTCAAGACCAGGAGAGAGAAAAAGAGAGAAAGAGGAAAACCACATGAAGAGAAGAGCTTTTTATCTCATTCTGATAACTACTATTAGCACGGTTTTCATATATGTCCCATTTACTATTACTGGATTTTGCATAATTCTAACCAAACAAAATTTTCATAATTACTGGATCCCTGGGACGGTTTGTTTTCTTCTGGCTGGTTTTGTTCAGCCTGTTCTTCATCTGCATCGAGCTGGCAAACTCTCTTGCTTTCTAACTAAGCCCTGTCCTTTAATTAACTAGTTACTTTACTTTCTGAATGCTACATCAGCTATCTTTAAACAGTTCATTAATTCAATTATTTAAGATTATGTTTTTATATAGTGCCTGTCAAAATTTATCGCATCCAAAATAAAAGTTTGCTTTCACATAATATGTGTGTATATATGTTTTATGTATATGTGACACAAATACATAAAAAACTAAATTATTTAATACAACTTTGTTAAATAGAATATATATATAC
>CAIGQW010052713.1:4275177-4291436 GCA_903798125.1 Danio choprae
TTATTAGTTTATTAACTTTTATTAGCGATTAGTATTTGTCCAGCAGGTTGCAAGGTGGCGGAGTGAGTAGCACGATCACGGAGTGAGTTGCAATCCAAACTCCACACAGAAATGTTCTGCCCGTGTTCGCGTGGGTTTCCTCCGGGTGCTCCGGTTTCCCCCACAAGTCCAAAGACATGCGGTATAGGTGAATTAGGTAAGCTAAATTGTCCGTATGTGTATGTGTGTGAATGAGTGTGTGTGGATGTTTCCCAGAAATGGGTTGCAGCTGGAAGGGCATCCGCTGCGTAAAACATATGCTGGATTAGTTGGCGGTTCATTCCGCTGTGGCGACCCCAGATTAATAAAGGGACTAAGCCGAAAAGAAAATGAAAGAAATGAATGAATTTGCCCAGCACTAATTTTGTATATATTTTATAGCTTAATAGCTTTAAGTATAGCTTAATTAGAGCATATTTATCAAATAGAAGTGATTGACACTACTTTGTCACGTCTTTTGTCACACAGATTGTTGCATTAAACCTGACTTTGCATGTCATTTGAAAATAAAAGTTTGATGTGTGCTCTTGTGAAACTCCTTCAAAATAAAGGTGCTGTTGTCATCTTTCGTACTGAAGATAAGAGTCAGTTTGTTAAATGTTGATGAGGAATATATCTTGATGAACAGTTTGAGTCAATAACCGGTTCAGTTACTGGCACCTGACACAATCTTACAAATAAATAAATGTAATGCCATTGATGGTTCCATGAAGAACCTTTTGCATCTGTGGAACATTTTCATTCCACAAAACATTCTTTAGAGTTTAAAATGTTTTAGTAGTAGTAGTAGTAGTAGTATTAAAATTCCCACTAATAAACAGATGCTCCCAGACGCCCACCCATTTAGAACCAAAAGTTTAAAAGAACGATCCCTTGTTGTTTATTTTATGTATTTGCATATTGTATGCAGATACATATAAGCGTTTATTTTCTTGTGACACCAATCAGTCTAGAAAACACAGCACAGAGAGATTGTACAAATGTAGAAAATACAACCAGAGAGATTGGGCATTTCTGTCTCCAGGTAATGAACTCATGATATTTTATATGAGTATATCGTTTGTTATTTATAATAGAATCTCAATATTTAAGTGTTGAAATAGCAGTCTATTGAAAGGTTTAAAACTTGATGCGATCGTATATGTATAAGATCAGGCTAAGCCTTCTATGATATGTTTGTGTTGAAAGTTGTGTTTGAACGATTTTACTATAGACCATTTTGAGGGATGCAAACAATAACAATATTCCTAATGTATTTCCTGTTTTATATTTTTAATTTCCATAGCTTCTGAAAATCCAAAAGGGTCCCCATATTGATAAGTTATTTATGAAAGCTGTGTTAACATTTGTTATGACTGAATCACCTATTGTTACAGTTCTGAAATAGTTTGACGGCAAGCAGGAACTGTTCATGGACCAATGATATTGTCATATTAATGGTCTATAGGTTTTTTTTTTGACAGTGTTTCATAATGGGAGAAAGTGCTTAGAACTGACACAGGGGTCCAGCAAAACCGATGACATTTCCCCCCCCCCCCAGATGATTTTGCCATTTAAATGATAAGTTTCCTCAGGTACAGAAAATGAAAGCTTATTTTTGTGCTGTGTAAGCTACCACCATAGGATGAAAAGTGGATGTAAAAATTCAAGATGTTAAAAAAAAGAAGAGTGTTGGTTTCCAACATTATTCAAAATACATTTTCATGTTCAAAATAAAAAAATAAACTGTTGCAGGTTTGAAAGAACTTAATGTCCTGTGTCCAAACTCTACCAGTTTACATGACATCACCATTCTTTTTGGCCTTATAGATCACAAGACTGCAATATTAAACATTGGTTTAATGATCCTGAAGATGGAGTTGACGGATAACTCCACGGTGAACTTCACATCTGCTGTTTCTGAAAACTCTGTTCCTCAATTCAGTGTGCTACTTGCCAGTGTGAGAAATGGTATACACGCTCTCAGTTTTCTGGTTGGTCTTCCTACACACTCCTATGTTTGTTGGCTCATCGTCACAGGAAGACAAAACAGAATTGCATCAGAATTCTTCCACCTCAAACTCTCTGTTTGTGAGATCGTTAACTGTCTGAGCTGTTTGTTCACTGTACTTTTTACTTTTCCTTTGTTTTCAGGTTTGTTTAGTTTTGCAGTACTTGTCTATTTTTTAGGTGGGTTTGCTATCACTGGTCGTCCTCTGTTTCAGTGTCTGATTTGTGTTGAGCGTTACCTGGCAGTGGTTCGTCCTGTAACCTTTCTAAAGTACAAACCTCTCAGATATAGAGTGATCTGCTGTGTTGTAGCCTGGATAATCACTCTCGCCTCCTGTTTTTTCTGCTTGTTTACTTCGATGTTACATAACATTTATGCTTATGCAGTCATAAACTCAATTCAGTTCCTCCTCTTCATCACCATCCAGTTGTTTTGTCTTGTGGCTGTTCTCAGAGCTCTGAAGCAGTCAGGACCGGGAGAGAGAAAGAAAGAGGAAAATCACATGAAGAGAAGAGCGTTTTATATTATTCTAATAACTACACTCAGCTTGTCTGTTACATACATGCCATTTACTTTCTCAATATTCTTGTACTTTCTGACACACAATTTTGATGATCCTGTGTCCGTTAGTGTTATTTGTTTTATCCTGGCTGGTTTTATTCAGCCTGTTCTTTATCTGCATTCGGCTGGAAAACTCTCGTGTGTCTGTTCCTCTTAAAACCAATGATTGTTATACATTACATCAATTTTTTTTTTGGATGGGGGGGGTTTGATGCCTTTGATACCTGTCAGCCCTACTGTTTTTCTTGGATTATTCTTTATTTTATTATTCTATCCTGCTGTCATTCCATTAAAATATTTTCCCATATTTTTTCCTGAATTGTAATCTTTCTATGGAAATAAGCTTCAACCTTTGAAATGAGAAAATTACATTTAGGTGATTTTTGGGGGGAAAAAACTAAACAAATATTTGTTTACTGTATGCATATTTTGTAAAAACATACCTGTTGTAAGTCAATCTGAATGGGAAATGAGAAAATCACAATTGGGTGAATCATTGTAAATATGTGGTCATAAATATCTGTATTCTGTTCATTTATGAATGGAAATACCGGTAAGTGAGCGTCGTCTTTTGGATGAGACGTTAAACTGAGGTCCCAACTCTCTGTGGTCGTTAAAAATCCCAGGATGTCTTCGAAAAAGAGTAGAGGTTTAACCCCGGCATCCTGGACAAATTTGCCCACTGGCATCTGTCCATCATGGCCTCCTAACCATCCCCATATGATAATTGGCTTCATCACTCTGTCAAAGGTGGATGCTGCAAACTGTTGGTGGATGAGGAGATTCCCCCAAAAATGTGTAAAGCGCTTCGAGTGTCCAGAAAAGCGCTATATAAATGTAAGGAATTATTATTATAATTATTATTATTATTATTATTAAAATCTTACCTTTAGTAAGCCAGTCTGCCCTCTGGGAATATGCTACAACCTTTAGAATGAGAAAAGTACATTTAAATGAATTACTGTAAACAAAAATACAAAATATTGTCTACTGTATATAAATGACAGATGGTAAAATGTATAAAAGGGAGATGATAATGAAACTTTATCTGTAGTAAGTTAATCGGGGAACTAGAAAAGCTTTTTTAATAAACATATTGGGATATTGCATATTCAAACCATGTTAAAATAAATTAATCTAATTCGAATGCAATAACTTGATAAATATAATTCCTTCAAACTAAATGTGTTCTTGCCCTTTTTGGTACTGCAGATATGGGTCAGTTTGTTCAATTTTGAGGTGAAACATATCTTGAACAGTTTGTGTTAATAACTGGTTCAATTTAGTCAGCTACTGGCAACTGACGCCATATTAAAAACAAAGGGTTTTAACGGCATTGATGGTTTCATGAAGAACCGTTTGCATCTGAGGAACAATTTCATTCCTCAAAAGATTCTTAAGAGTGTAAAATATGTGTGTATATTTATTATTATTTCTATTTATTTGTTTATTTTTAAACTCACACTAAGACTGCACACTGCCCCCACTTTACCATATTTGCATATTGTATGCAGATAAATATAACCCCATATATTATTGTGACACCTGTTAAGTCAGTCTAGAAAATACATTCAGAGGGACTGGCCATGCTGTCTTCAGGTAATGAACTCATGACATTTTCTACAATCTATTTGTTTGTTGTTTATAATAGAATCTCAATATTTAAGTCTTGTGCTTGTTGAAATAGGAATCTATTGATAGGTTTAAAACTTATTTGTATGCGATCAATCTATGCTGCCTCAATCATTTTTACTTGAACGTTGTGTTTGAAAGATTTTACATTTTTTCATTTATTTATTCATCTATCTATCTGACAGTGTTTCGTAATTGGAGAATGTCCTTAGAATCGACACACAGATCCAGCAAAACCCATGACATTTCCCCCTGGATTTTGCCATTTAAATGGTAAGTTCACTCAGGAACGCAAAATGAACATTTATTTCTGAACTTTGTGAGTGATCATGTTTTTTATTATTTAAATTATTTAATTATCTTATCTGGCCTCACGGTGGCGCAGTGGATAACACGTTCGCCTCACAGCAAGAAGGTCGCTGGTTCGAGCCTCGGCTGGGTCAGTTGGCGTTTCTGTGTGGAGTTTGCATGTTCTCCCCGTGTTGGCGTGGGTTTCCTCCGGGTGCTCCGGTTTCCCCCACAAGTCCAAAGACATGTGGTACAGGTGAATTGGGTAAGCTAAATTGTCCGTAGTGTATGAGTGTGAATGGGTGTGTATGGATGTTTCCCAGAGATGGGTTGCAGCTGGAAGGGCATCCGCTGCGTAAAACATATGCTGGATAAGTTGGCGGTTCATTCCGCTGTGGCGACCCCGGATTAATAAAGGGACTAAGCCGAAATGAAAATGAATGAATGAATAATTATCTTATCTGTGTTCAGAAGAATAAAGAAACAGGCACAGGTTTCAAATAACTTGATGGTGAATTAATGGTGACAGTTTTTAGGTGAACATTTAGCCAAATGCCTTATTTTACATCACCTATGGAGTACTTTTTGACATTATAGATCACAAGACTGCAATATTAAACATTGGTTTGGTGATCCTGTGGGGAGAGAAGATGGAGTTGACGGATAACTCCACGGTGAACTTCACATCTGCTGTTTCTGAAAACTCTGTTCCTCAATCCAGTGTGATACTTACCAATGTGAAGAATGGTATACACGCTCTCAATTTTCTGGTTGGTCTTCCTACACACTCCTATGTTTTATGGCTCATCATCACAGGAAGACAAAACAGAATTGCATCAGAATTCTTCCACCTCAATCTCTCTGTTTGTGAAATCGTTAACTGTCTGAACTGTTTATTCGCTGTACTTTTTACTTTTCCTTCGTTTTCAGGTTTCACAACATTCGTCTATTTTACAATTGGATTTGCTATCACTGGACGTCCTCTGTTTCAGTGTCTGATGTGTGTTGAGCGTTACCTGGCCGTGGTTCGTCCTGTAATCTTTCTAAAGTACAAACCTCTCAGATATAGGGTGATCTGCTGTGTGGTGGCCTGGATACTTACTCTCATCTCCTGTTTGTACTGCATGCTTATTTTGCTCTTGCTTCACATTCATGCTTATGCAGTCATAAACTCAGTTCAGTTCCTCCTTTTCATCTCCATCCAGTTGTTTTGTCTTGTGGCTGTTCTCAGAGCTCTTAAGCGGTCAGGACCGGGAGAGAGAAAGAGAGAGAAAGAGGAAAACCACATGAAGAGAAGAGCATTTTATATTATTCTAATAACTACACTGAGCATGTCTGTTACATATGTTCCATTTACTCTGTCAACATTCCTCTACTTCCTGACACACAATTTCAATGATCCTGTGTCCGTTAGTGTTATTTGTTTCATCCTGGCTGGTTTTATTCAGCCTGTTATTTATCTGCATTCAGTTGGAAAACTCTTGTGTGTCTGTTCCTCTTAAAACCAGTGATCATAATACATTACGTCTTTATTTTTGTCTTTGATGCTTTCAATTTATGGATGGCATACCTCTCAACCCTATCGTCTTTTCTCTAGGATTCACACGTATTTTACTATTCTATTCTGCTGTCATCCCGTTTAAATATTTTCCCGTATTTCACCTCTATTTTTAATCTTTCTATGAAAGATGGCAGTAACATACACATACATATACCTTCCTATACACATACCGAATAGTACCGAATAAAACAATCCCTATAGTACCACCGAACCACCAGAGGCCGCCGTTTGTTCTAAAAATCTCAATGTCGCTACACATCTCTTTGCAGATGTGATATAATGACAAGAGCTGTTCAAGAGAATTATGCTTTCACTCTATTTTGGCTCAAACACCATTCTGTGTTCTCGCAGTTCGTTCTTCCAAGTCCATTCTCTGCATTCTTGGTATTGAGAAACAGCCATTGAAATGGTTATAAAAATTGCCTTTCTATTAAAAGCCATGTACCTTGCCCTTCCTGTGAATCTGTCAATTGATGTAATGGTGCGTGACTGTCAGACACACTCTGTAGTTATAAAGAGATGCTGTTCCCTTAACGGCTTCTTTACACGCGATTTGAAGAGGAGCAAAAGTTTTAAACAGATACACACACATAATAACATGTTAACATATCCGTCTTGGCGTGTTTTATTTGAAACACAAATAATTATGTCTTAATTGAGCATAAACATGAGTTAGGAAAGCAATTGATTGCTTGTCATTATAGATCTGTGCATTCGTTCATAAGGTGACACTTCTGTTATTTAATGTAAATCAAACTAAAAATGTTCAACAATGAGAGATTAATTTTCTGCTATTCACTAAATAACTATAGTAACCCAATATAAATGTAAATAAATGTATATTTAAATGATACAGTGAATTGATTTGCAACTTTTTTGTCGTATCCTATTTATTTTATTGGTTGTAATTTCCTTTTTTTGCATTGAAACTGCTTTGAATTAACAGAGTTTAGGAGTTTGGGGTCATTTTGAGATTTTGGGAAACTATAATTAGTGCAAGTATGATAATAAATGGGATTTTTTGTTTTTTAATCCCTTGTTTTCACATCCCTTTGTTGACAGTCTATTAATGTACATACCAGACCAGGTTTATTTATTAGTTAGATTATGCAATGATCTGTGTATTTTGAAAGCTTAAAATGACGTATGGACTTATAAAATTATATGACATCTGCCACTGTGCTCAAAATGTTGGACTGTCAATTTTAAGGGCTAAAATAAAAGTGCAAATAATAATATAGCAAAAGTGCTTTGACAGTGTTTTCAATGGCAAACTAAACATTTACATAGCAGGTGTTCAGAATGTTCCACCTGTGGAATTTTGGCAGATTGCCCAGCAGGTGCCTTGATTTAAAAATGACATCAAATTGACACTGAAGTAAAAAATGCAGCACGATTTGATGTCAAACCGTTGACGTCTATTTGACATCCACACATCGATGCCTATTTGACCGCCAAAATAACAACACAAAAACTATTATAATATAATGAAAAAATGTATTCATCTGAAAGCTTCATTTAAAAATGACAAAAGCACACTGGATCTCTACACATACCTGCCAACATTTGTCTCTGAAATTCCGGGAGACCAGCCGGGTGATGGTGGTCTGAGTAACAAAGTTGAGAAATGGGGGGTTGGTGGAATTACGAGAGTTTTCCGGGAGAATAACAAAACGGGAGGGTGGCGGGAGATGGGGGTGAAATACGGGAGACTCACAGGAAAAACGGGAGTGTTGGCAGGCAGGTATATTTCTACAGTGCTTGTAAACTACCTTGACGCCAAAATGACATCAAATTGAAATCAACATTGGCATGAAAAAACATGTTAAACAAACTTTTGACTTTTACACAAGTCATTTTGAAACCAAATTAGTCAATTGATGTCAAATCACTTTGCATTTTTGAATTGTTTTAGACATGTTTTTGATGTTGTTTTGACATAAATGTGCCTGCTGGGCGATGCTTTTCCCTGTCAAAATGAGAGAAAACTTTTAGCCTTTTTAGCTTTGGCTAATTTAAAAGTTTATGATGTTGATATTTTGGGAAAACTATGATATTTGATATTTTGTTCTGTGCATGTGCTTTAGTGCTTTTCCATTATATGAAACCAGTTCTCATGCTTGCTGTAATTATGTAAGTTATATAAGTTTAAGGTTATGACCATTTTTAAACCAGTGGGCTCATTTTCATAAACTCACATTAGGTGTTACAGATCCACTGACCATGTTTATTCAATACTTCAAGATAGGTGAATCGGGGCCTCACAGTGGCGCAGTGGGTAGCACGTTTGCCTCACAGCAAGAAGTCGCTGGTTCGAGCCTCGGCTGGGTCAGTTGGCATTTCTGTGTGGAGTTTGCATGTTCTCCCTGTGTTGGCGTGGGTTTCCTCCGGGTGCTCCGGTTTCCCCCACAGTCCAAAGACATGCTCTATAGGTGAATTGGGTAGACTAAATTGTCCGTAGTGTATGAGTGTGAATGGGTGTGTATGGATGTTTCCCAGAGATGGGTTGCAGCTGGAAGGGCATCCACTGCGTAAAACATATGCTGGATAAGTTGGCGGTTCATTCCGCTGTGGCGACCCCAGATTAATAAAGGGACTAAGCCGAAATGAAAATGAATGAATGAAGATAGGTGAATCTCAAGAAATGTAAATGTATTATAATTTGGACTTAATAATACCTTAGACTTCTGAGCAAATTCTGTGCTACTGATATAATAATTTGCCATGGTAAGATTGTTGTCTTTTTACCCCAGGTGGTATATAATATATGACAAGGCAAAAGACTTTGTGAAAATTGTATTGCTTGAGCTTATGGCTATGCACACACACACACACACACACACACACACACACACACCATGATCTGCTGTTTTACTCCATAGAACTCCATTTAAAAGCCAGAAATGTGTTTGCACAAGCCTATCTAAAGGGTTAATGCTGCCAACTCATGATCAACAGTAAAAATAACACATTTTACCTCTTGCCAACAGGTAAAACCACCAACAATCAGAAATGCATGATTATATGCTGTCATGGCTTTGCGATCAAAAACGTCATTATAATGGAAGTCAATGGGGCAAAAACAACCACAAACATAACGAAAGATAGTAAATTTGAAAAGTACACAAGGTTTAAATGATTACAGTTGGAGTCAGATAGGAATAATAGTCAAAAGTGGATTCATAAAATAAAAGTTAAATACATTTTAGCAATGTTTTTTTTACAGCCGCGCAAGAAAAGACAAATACACAGGCAGCATACCTTCCCCCAGTGGGGACTGTCATTTGTGCCACTGGATGGATCTTACATATTTGCAATTGTAAATCGTGACGTATGGATCATGCATACAGTATATTCTTCTAACAGCTGAGTTCAGTCTTCAAAACACAGTACAGAGATTTATACAAGCGATGTCCAGGAATCCAACTTGACATTCTGAAGGTAATACTTTATATTATTTATCTTTAAAAACAAGGTTATGAATGTAAACCATGGACTGCACTGTTTGAGTTATTAGAACCAAATAATGTCACAGTATAATTTAATATTGGAGTGGTTTTAAACACTGCACTGTGAAAAATTATCAACTTGCGTTCGAATTAAGTTAATTACATTTATATAGATAAATGTAACACTCCCTATTAATGTGAAGCCAAAGACAAATTTCCACTTGTGGATAATAAAGAAAGCAATGTTATAGATAGGATCACATAATGACACAGTGTTGCTAATTTAAAAATGCTTTAAAACCTTTTCTAATTTTTCATAGAAATATTATATGCTGAGGACCCAAAGAGAAGATGGGTTTTGCAGTGAACTTTACCACACCTGAAACATCTACAAACTCCACAACTCAGTCCACTGCATCCCTGAATATAGTTTTGTACACCATCGGTATCGTGTTTGGTTTTCCTACACACTCCTATGTTATATGGCTCATCGTCACAGGACCAAGCGGAGTTGCGTCAGAGTTCTTCCTCCTCAATCTGTCTGTTTGTGAGATCGGCAACTCTCTGAATGGTTTGATTACTGCACTCTCAGATTGTTTTCCAGGTCTCTTAATGTTATCAGATTTTTTGCAAGGGCTAGGCATCACCGGTCGTCCTCTGTTTCAGTGTTTGATGTGTGTTGAGCGTTACCTGGCAGTGGTTCATCCTGTAACCTTTCTGAAGTACAAACCTCTCAGATATAGAGTGATCTGCACTTTTGTCGTCTGGATAATCACTCTTAGCTCCTGTTTGGGCTTTATGATTATATTAGTATCTATAATTGTTGCATACCCATGGTTATTCTCAATTCAGTTCCTCGTCTTCCTCTGCATCCAGTTTTTTTGTCTTGGGGCTGTTCTCAGAGCTCTGAAGCAATCAGGACCAAGAGAGAGAAAGAGAGAGAGAAAGGAAGAAAACCACATCAAGAGAAGAGCATTTTATCTCATTCTTATAACTACTGTGAACATGGCTGTCATGTATGTACCACTTATTTTGACTGGATTCATTAATATTATGAGGCGACAGAATGTTGTGTCTCTTTGGGTCACTGCATTGTTTTGTTATGTGCTGACTGGTTTTCTTCAGCCTCTTCTCTATCTGCACCGCACTGGAAAACTCTTTTGCTTATAGTATTTACAGTTGTAATATTATAGTTATTTTATCCCATTTAGTCAATTTAGTTAAATAAAGAACCTATATGTGTTCATTTTTTTTATTTATGAGTTATGAAACTAATACAGTTTAATTTTTTGCAGCAAAATTTGCATGTGATTTTGACTGATAATCAAATACTGTACACATTCTAGCCTTTTGTGTCTTAAATGATTGTTCTGAAAGTGACCTAAATTGAAGTAAACAAAATAAATCACATGCATTTCTAGGCTACAGATCACATTGGTCTAACGTATCATGCTAGCAAATGAAACTGAAGAATTCCCAACTCCTTTACACATTTTATAAAATCTTCTCAAGTTCTCAACTAACTAAAATGCCATAATGTGCTGTACAACATGGGTATTTGGCTTAGCAAACAGAATTGTTTTTGAGGTTTGGTAAGTTCTGTAGCTTTCTGTTTTGCATTCTTGTTTGGTTTTAATTATTACAATGTGAACACCATAAGCGAACCAGGACTACATGTATCATGAATCAAAAGTTTCCAAACTGCCTAATTTTGACTAGTTCCTATTCATTCACACTCCCATTAAGTTTACACACTTTCCTATTATGTAGCAGTCTTACGTTGCACATGTATATTTTTTATACAGATATATTTTTTTAAGTCAAAATTGTAGATTTAAAAAATATATATGCATTTTTATGCCAAAAATCATTCAAATATTATTTAAAGATCATGTTCCATGACTATTTCTTTATACATTTTCTACTGTAAATATATCAAAACTCATTTTTAATTAGTACAGTGCATTGCTAAACACTTACTGTACCTCACTTACACTTACCTCAATATTTTTTAAATAGTTATATCTCGACCGATCCTAACAAACCATACACCAATGCAAATCTTATTTATTCAGCTTTCAGGTTATGTATTAATTTGCATTTAAAAAAAAGGCAGAGTGCCTTAGTGTCCCACCAGTGACGATATACAGCCATATCGCACTGCTACGAGTGTGATTTTGCATTTATACAAAAGTTTAACGGCATAATCGTGTATATAAAAAAGAAAGTCAAACACGGAGAGTCTCAAAAACCGTTTTGTAAGAGGAACTACTTTCTTCTGCCATTCATTCACATCTGCAGCTGACGGTCAGAACAGCAGAAGCTGTTCACAAACGTCACTTTAGAGCTAGTTTCTGAATGATTCTCTAGCGTAATATCTAAAATGATGACAAAACAGGTGATTTTGCTGACATTTTAAGATTATAAGGCTGATCGGCATGAAATGCCATCTCAGTCTACAGAGATTTCCCAGTATTTCTCTGTTGCAATCAGGAGATCACAATAATTAAGCCTGAAAAAGCCAAAGGAAAGCAAACACTACCAGATTACTATGGTATAAATACAGCACTACAAAATACAAAAGAGAGATTGACTTAGAATGTCACTTACCTGTTCTGTAATGATTTGTTCATATGTAGTTTGAAACGTACACTGAAGAAATGCCGTTTTTCCCCCCCCCAAGGACTTATTATGCTGTCTCTGTCGCCATCTTGTGGCGGAACGTCAACCGTCTTTGCTCTGCTCAGTATGACAGGCTGATGGCCGCCCATCAGACACTATCCTTATTAAAAAAAAACTGCATAGTTGCAATCTAAACAACCACATTCTCACCTAAAAACAACTTGTTCTGAATTAAAACTGTATCCAATCACAATAAAATCATGCTGCTGTCTACATTAGAAATGAGGATAAAAAATACCTGTAAAAAAGTGCCTTTGTGAATAAATTTCAATTATTAATGTATTAATCCAAGACTTGTTTAACTGTCTTTGCATATATGGTGTGTCCTGTGACGTGTAGCAGATGACGTCATGCACATACAGTGTATTCTTGTAACAGCTGAGGTCAGTCTAGCTAACACCACACTTAGATTTATACATATCAAGAGAGACTGGACATACACTCTTCAGGTGATTAAACTTTCATAAACTACGATCTAAATCATTCTATAATCTAGATTGTTAGATGCAGCAATGTCAGATTTTGAGAATTTAACATTGAAATGTTTGCTTATCTTTTATTTAGACTGTAATGAAAGTTTATCATACTTTTGTCATACTCGTGTCTGAATAATATGTTTGCTCCTTTTTAAATATTTAAAAATAATAATAGATAATGATAATGCAGCTCTTTTCATGAGAATTGCCAGTTTACACATGAATTGAGTTTTTACTACAAGACTTTGCAAATGCTTGAGTTTTAGATATGGGCATAATTTTAATGTAATTTTTATTATTATCTTGCATTAATCATGAGCGGTCTTAAAAGTGCATTAGGACTGGATACTAGGATGCAAAAAGACAATTACTATATCATTCATGATATGTGCCTTCGTGGTGGCTCAGTGGTTAGCACTGTTGCCTCACAGCAAGAAGGTCGCTGGTTTGACTCCTGGCTGCGCCAGTTGGCTTTTCTGTGTGGAGTTTGCATGTTCTCCCCGTGATCGCGTGGGATTCTTCCAGGTGCTCTAGTTTCCCCCAGTCGAAGGACATGCGCTATATGTGAATTGAATGAACTAAATTGTCTGTAGTGTGAATGAGGGTTTTATGCGCTGCATAAAACTTATGGTGAAAAAGTTCTGTAGTCTCTGAAATTGAGACTACGCCTATGTATTAATTGATTTATATTCAGTTGACTTCATAAAACTTCTCATGTAAATTCTCGAAACAAAAAGGTGATGCATCATGCAAAGTTTGTATAATGTTTGTATTTGTTTTTCATCTTCTCCCTCCACAGAAATGAATATATCTGAAGTAAACTTCACTGAATCATCTACAAACTCCACTACTCCATCCTTTGGAGTTGTGACCATTATGGACATGTGTGTCTACAGCATTCATTTGCTGTTTGGTTTGCCTACAAACTTATATGTTGTATGGCTAATTGTCACCAAAACAGCAAGTGGAGTTGCATCAGAATTTTTCATCCTCAACCTCTCTGTTTGTGAGGTTCTTTACTGCCTGGATTCATTCTTCTCTGTTATTCGTTTTAATTTTCCTGGACTTGAAGAGTTAATATGGTTTTTATTAGGTCTAGGCATCACCGGTCGTCCTCTGTTTCATTGTCTGATCTGTATTGAGCGTTACCTGGCAGTGGTTCATCCTGTAACCTTTCTGAAATACAAACCTCTCAGATATAAAGTGATCTGCTGTGCTGTGGCCTGGATACTCATCCTAGGCTCCTGTCTGTGTTTAATGTTTCGTATAGCCTCATTTAACTATTATCTTTATACAGGTTTCTGCTCAGTTCAGTTCTCCATCTTCTTCTCTGCCCAGTTTTTCTGCTGTCTGGCTGTTCTCAGAGCTCTGAAGCAGTCAGGACCAGGAGAGAGAAAGAGAGAGAAAGAGGAGGAAAACCGCATGAAGAGAAGAGCGTTTAATCTCATTCTAATAACTACAGTGAGCATGAGTATTATATATGTGCCATTTATTGTCTCAGGATTCTCTTCTGTTTTGACGCGACAATATTCTGGTGATCTGTCTACTCTTGTATTTTTAAGTTTTATTTTGTTTAGTTTTGCTCAGCCTGCTCTTTATCTGCATCGAAGTGGAAAGCTCACCTGTTTTCCCACAATAATTTGTTTAAATTGAATAAACTAACAGGTAGCACGGTGGCACAGTGGGTAGCACGATTGCCTCACAGCAAGAAGGTCGCTTGTTCGAGCCCCGGCTGGGTCAGTTGGCGTTTCTGTGTGGAGTTTGCATGTTCTCCCTGTGTTTGCGTGGGTTTCCTCCGGGTGCTCCAGTTTCCCCCACAAGTCCAAAACATGTGGTACAGGTGAATTGGGTAAGCTAAATTGTCCATAGTGTATGTGTGTGAATGGGTGTGTATGGATGTTTCCCAGTGATGGGCTGCAGCTGGAAGGGCATGCGGAAAACATATGCTGGATAAGTTGGCGGTTCATTCTGCTGTGGCGACCCCAGATTAATAAAGGGACTAAGCCGAAAAGAAAATGAATGAATGAATGAATAAACTAACATGACCTAATCTTTTTTGTTTGTAGCTGTCATTATAGAATAATTTTTGGCCATTTTCAACAAATATTCTCCAACATTATCATTCCAGATCATGCTACTTTGTCATTCAGTTCTCTGTTAATCCACCACTTCATTGATTGTATACATTTCTTAGCATTCTTACATATGTATAAACTGTATTCTGGGTGTTTTTGTATTCTGTTTATTATTAATCTGATAAAACCCTTTGTCAGCAACTCACCTTTTCAAAATGTCCACAGAGATTACTGCAAATACCTTCACATTTCAGTTGCTAAATATCATTTTAGTATGCAACTGATTAGCAAAATTTTATAAGAAATGATTTGAAAATTTTCTCAGAGAAACATATCATCAGCTAAAGTAGACAAAAGGAAGATGATTATTTCTTAGTCAAATATTAAATTAATGTTAAAATCACATGACATATTTGACATGATTTTATAGGGGAGAGCGGGGACAAAAGTAAGAAGCCCTGACAACATTTGAGTTCCAGGCTATAACTGCACATTCAGTGTGCAACCCTTGATGGAGCTGCCGAATATCATGTGATTTCGTGACTGTGACCCGCGGTTAGCTCCGCATTTCTGTTTTTAAGTGCAAAAAGTAAATTATTATAGCTGTCCTTTTTTTCCTTATTACAAGCTGTGTTTCTCTTTTCATGTGTCACACTAATGATCAATCTACAGGTTATTTAGTGCAATAACACATCCTTAAGTTTGCAATCTCCGAGTTTTTCAGTTTAAAAGTAAATCAGGTTTAAATGGCAAGAGTTCCTGTGGGGACGAAAGTAACACTGTTATTTATCTCCCACTGCTAATAGACAAACCTTATTTTTTGCTTCCACATTAAAGTTTGCAGTGTGTTGATTCAGATGTTTTAAAAAAGTGTGACGTGGTGGCGCAGTGAGTAGCACAATCGCCTCATAGCAAGGTCGCTGGTTCGAGCCTCGGCTGAGTCAATTGGCATTTCTGTGAGGAGTTTGCATGTTCTCCCTGTGTTCACGTGGGTTTCCTCCGGGTGCTCCGGTTTGCAACCCATCACTGGGAAACATCCATGCACACTTATTCACACTCATACACTATGGACAATTTAGCTTACCCAATTCACCTATGTCTTTGGAATTGTGGGGGAAACCGGAGCACCCGGAGGAAACCCACGCAAACACGGGGAGAACATGCAAACTCCACACAGAAATACCAACTGACACAGCCGGGGCTCGAACCAGTGACCTTCTTGCTGTGAAGCGATTTTGCTACCCACTGTGCCACCGTGCTGCCTGCATATTGCCAATAATAATAAAAAATATTCAAAAATTGTAGAACATTTGAACATTTTGCATTATTGAATTGCTTTTGAAGCTTAAAATTAAAATGAAAATGCCTTTTAATGTTTTTTGCAAAAATAAAGGACAAAATATGTTTGCAGTGAACATTAACAAGGTCATAGTCAGATATATTTAACATAAACAAGATTAGGCCAGTAAATATATCTATCTATCTATTGCTGTGTTACTTTTGACC
>CAIGQW010052713.1:4298005-4328804 GCA_903798125.1 Danio choprae
TCTGGCTATAACCTGACATATGTTCTGGCCCACTATACACCTGGGCTCTCAGGCCAAAACCAGCACACACACTGGAAACTTACAAATATATGTGCCCCAAGTCTGACAGAGATCCGTCTTGGTCCTCAGGCCAGTTCTGTCTATCTCCCTTGACCTCATCAGGTTGACAACATACTGGTCTGACTGGAGTTTATTTAAACAATTAATGTGTCACACGATGCAATTAGATATCCAAACAATGCAGAAAATTATGTGACTCAAACATAAATATCAAATTAATATTTATTGACAATGCAGTAAGAAGAGAAAAAAATATATATATATATATAATGCAGGATAAATCCAAGTGTAAAGCACATGTGTGCGGTTTTAATATACTAGCCATGAGAAAAGAAGCTGTGAAGTTTTGCCGTGTCAAGCAAATACAAACGCCTCAACCTACACATAATAAAATGCATCATCAAAGGCTTATAAATAGGTACAAGATCTTCAGATGTGTGAACCATTTTAGAAGTTTTACTGCGGACATGAACATTACCAATATACTGTACCATCAAAATCTATTTTTGCCCTGCAAATATCCTCATGACTGCAACTAATCATCAAACGTTTTTAAACACGAGCAAAATGGTTAACTTTAATCGAAGTAGAGCATTTTTACAATGTGTGGCTCCTTTATTCTGACAGTACACACTCGGACCAAAGGTAGATACACAACTAAACTAAGATCAGCCCTGTCATGGCAATAAACTTGGGCCAAAGGTGGAGACTGGGCCGTAGATAAAAATATGTCAGTCATACAGAAGGTTTTGTAGAGTTGGTACAGCTCTGACCCATTATCTCCTCAACGATGCCAAGAGTGAGCTGAACGTGCTGCATTTTAACCAGAATTGGCCTAAAAGTGCTTGCTATCTTGGTCATTTCTCTGTAGGTTGTTTTCACATGATGTCATTGATGACGCGCAAGACTCAGATGGAGAGCAGGAAGTGATTCTTCTACATAGCAATCGCTACCAGAACATCAAAATGTTTGTTTTATGTTGTTTATAATTGTATAAATCGGCCAAAATAAGAAATGCCGAACAGCTTTTATAGACTTCCAAAAGTTTTTTTTTGCTCATAAAGGGGGGGAAGGGGCAGCACGGTGGCATAGTGGGTAGCACAATCGCCTCACAGCAAGAAGGTCGCTGGTTCGAGCCCCGGCTGGGTCAGTTGCCATTTCTGTGTGGAGTTTGCATGTTCTTCCCGTGTTCCCGTGGGTTTCCTCCGGGTGCTCCGGTTTCCCCCACAATTCCAAAGACATGTGGTACAGGTAAATTGGGTAATCTAAATTGTCCGTAGTGTATGAGTGTGTATGAATGTTTCCCAGAGATGGGTTGCAGCTGGAAGGGCATCCGCTGCGTAAAATATATGCTGGATAAGTTGGCGGTTCATTCTGCTGTGGCGACCCCAGATTAATAAAGGGACTAAGCCGAAATGAAAATGAATGAATGAATGAAGTTGTGGTTCATTCCGCTGTGGCGACCCCAGATTAATAAAGGGACTAAGCCGAAAATAAAATAAATGAATGAATGAATAAATGAATGAAAGGGGGGAAAGTTCAAGATACTGGCTGAAAAATGGAAGAAAAGGCAGCCTGTAATAAACATTTATTCGATACATCCATGTGTACAAACTTTTTTGAACGCGATAATTTGTTTGAAAGCACCAATAAAGATTATATAAAGGCCTAACTATGTGTATAAATATATTAATGTGTTATATAAAAATCAGATGCAAGCACCACCACACTTATGCAAAGGAGAATCTTATCCAGGAGAATATAAATAACGTACCCTGCCATTTAATCGCTGTCATGAAATCTCTGTCTTGTTTTGCATTACTCCAAATCTTTACTGGCGTTTTGGTGTAATGAACAACCGTATTGTTAGCGTCGATATGCGCAGCAGCAGCGGTAAATGTTTGATGATGGTAAGTTCATCTACTGAACAAAAAAAATGCATCACTTACGACAAAACTAGATGGTTATTATTGTGGAGCACTTTTCCCCCTTACAAAAATAAATAAATAATAATGTAGATATGCGTCCACACTTTTGTATGCTTTCATCAGTTATTTTGTGATGTCTGGAAGATATCCACATGGGGGGGGAACTATAGTAATTTATAATAAACATGTTTTTGAACCATGTAGTAAAGTGTATAATGTTTACAACTCTTTGTTAATGAATGCTACTGAATACTAATACATACTGTAACGTTAGTGTAAACTGTGGTGCGTTGTGATGGTGTATTATAACAAATGTTTATTACTACAGTTGTGTTGTACCACAGTAACAATATAATTACTACGACAGTTTAATTCAAGTATTTATCTATAGTATGCTTCCAAACTCTATAGTATTTATTTTTTCATGTAACATAATAGCTCGATGAAAGGCAAATATACTTTAGTTCAGTAGAAAACTCGTCCCTCTTCATAATATAAGGATCATGCCCAACATATGTGTTCATTTTCTATTTATATCTCCGTTTGAACTATGGTATAAATGGCAAAAATATGAACTTTCTGCCCTCCATCTGAATTTCGTGGTCAGCAGAACCACGTGATTGAAAATAACCTATATCTTTATTGTTATAGGGCAGCATGGTGGCGCAGTGGGTAGCACATTCGCCTCACAGCAAGAAGGTCGCTGGTTCGAGCCCCGGCTGGGTCAGTTGGCGTTTCTGTGTGGAGTTTGCATGTTCTCCCCGTGTTCGCGTGGGTTTCCTCCGGGTGCTCCGGTTTCCCCCACAGTCCAAAGACATGCGCTATAGGTGAATTGGGTAAGCTAAATTGTCCGTAGTGTGTGAATGGGTGTGTATGGATGTTTCCCAGAGATGGGTTGCAGCTGGAAGGGCATCCGCTGCGTAAAACATATGCTGGATAAGTTGGCGGTGCATTCCGCTGTGGCGACCCCAGATAAATAAAGGGACTAAGCCGAAAAGAAAATGAATGAATGAATTTATTGTTATAGTTAAGGTATGAACTCTTGCTATTGAGGAGAAAAATGGCATAGTTTCACTATTTCAATTGTGAAAAGCCATGTAGAACCAATTTAGATAACACAAACATAGTAACAACACAAATGTAGATGAAAATCAACAAACATGTCTTTTAATTTAAAGGTTGTTCTAAACTGCGGTTCCATTTCAAAGCTAAAATCTTGTTTCCAATAGCATCAGAAGTCTTTTTTGAATACATTTTTCATTTTCTTCTTACATTTGCATTGATTGGATGCACAGATGAAGTGATGCACATATATATTCTCCTGACAATGGCTAAACACAGCACAGAAATTTATGGACATTCACAGAGACTGAACATTCACTCTTCAGGTGACAAACTCCTGTTGTAAATTTATCTAGATATTTTATACTTGAATGTAGGCTATAAAAGTAAACTCTAGATTGTTATTATTACTAATATAATCTCAATATTGTAGTGTTCCGGTTATTTGTATTGAAAATTTTATTTTTTACCTTGTTTAACTGTTAAAATGAGGCATCAGCTAAGCAGTTTGTTTTTCAATTGGGTTACTTTGCAAATCTAAGTGTTTTTATATAAAAGATGAAGATATAATTTATTAGGTGTTACATTAACGAGTATATTTACTAGATTCAGATTTTGTGAGGCTATAAATTAAGGCATAACAATGTTAATATAATAAAGGTTTTCCCAAATGCACAAGGAAGATTACTGTATTCAAAAGCTTAGAGCACCTGTTTTGGTCATATGTACATAAATCATGAATATAAATAAATCAAGGTGTTAAAGCTGTGCATTAACTTACAGCTTTGGAAATACGCACAATGTTTGATTTATGTATTGTCAGTGGAAGAGATTTGTGTGCAAGGGTGCTGAAAAACACTAATTTTGATTTATTTTTAAAATTTTGTTTTTAGATTCACAATTTGTGTGCATATGGTCAAAACTGGTGTTTCCAAGCGTATATATAATGGTAGTGAAAAGTTAAAAGACTTGCTAAACTTCATAAACCTCATCTTAAACTATTTGTTTCATAGAACTCTTACATTTTTGTCAGCTTTTGAGCTGAAGGACAAGTAAGAAGATGATAAACTCTACAGTGAACTTTACCACATTTGAAGCACCTACAAACTCCACAACTCAGTTTTTTGGGCCGCTCAACATTCTGGACATTTTAAATCTCCTGTTTGGTCTTCCTATACACTCCTATGTTATTTGGCTGATCGTCACAGGAACAGAAAGCGAAATTGCATCTGGATTCTTCAACCTCAATCTCTCCGTTTGTGAGATTGGAAACTGTCTGAATAGTTTGCTCTCTTTAGTTGAAATGTGCATCACAAGTGCAATGTTTAAGGCGTTAATACATTTTGTTATGGGACTAGGTGTCACTGGACGTTGTTTGTTTCAGTGTCTGATGTGTATTGAGTGTTACCTGGCAGTGGTTCTTCCTGTAACCTTTCTGAAGTACAAACCTCTCAGATATAGAGCGATCTGCTGTGCTGTGGTTTGGATAATCACTCTAGTTTCCTGTTTCTGCTGCATGTTTATTGCAGGCTTGTACTATATTTATGCATGGTTCTTCTCGCTGCAGTTCTTCCTCTTCTTCTCCATCCAGTTGTTTTGTCTTGTGGCTGTTCTCAGAGCTCTGAAGCAGTCAGGACCAGGAGAGAGAAAGAGAGAGAAAGAGGAAAACCACATGAAGAGAAGAGCGTTTCATCTCATTTTAGTAACTACAGTGAGCATGGCTATTCTGTATGTCCCTTTTACTTTCTCTGGATTTTTATATATTCTGACAAACATTTTTTTCACACAATCTTTTGCTTTTCCATTATTTTGTTATGTTTTGGCTGGTTTTGTTCAGCCTGTTTTTTATCTGAACCGTGTAGGACAATTATCCTGTCATAAAATATTCAAATGTTTTGTTTTTAGAAGTTAAACTTTTACACGTATATCTTTTAAACAACATTTTGTTTAAAGATCTCAAATTGCCATACTTTAGCAAACTACCACTCTTGCCCCCCATTTTATATTTATATTTATAACGCATTTTCCCTGTTAATTTAAGCTGGAGTGATTCATCTTGTATTTTAAAAAAAAAAGAGCTATTTTGTTCAGATCTGTTCGCTTAGAGAGATCCACCTTTACACACATTCATATACTGTAGTTGTACATTTGATTGTTATAGTCTGGTTAAGCCTGCTGCGGGTCTTTTGGGGTTTTTTATGCAACACAATCAGCATTGACCCTGTTTATGATAAATAATATCGTTAATGCTATGCTTACACTTTCAGACCAAAAAAAAAGAAAGAATAAAATAACCACAGCCTATTTTTCTGACAGGGACGTGATGAAGAAGCGAGTAGTTTAAATGTGTAGAATTGACCATCAATAATTGAATACTCAGATGATTTGTCTGTTGTCTATTTAAATGTGTAGACAGATTTGTGACTACCTTTTAAACCATATATTTGTTTATTTTAATTATTTGAATATGTAATTATTCATGTTGTGATGTCATCAACATACATTTCTGTAAGAGCTTGAAGTCAGTGTTTAAAACACAAAGGTTCTGTGTTCCGCATCTAGAGAGACTAAACATTCACTCTTCAGGACAGTCATTTTTTAAACTCATCAGATTTTCTTCATTAATCCAAGTAAGCTCTAGTTCATTGTTATTAATGAAATATCTGACTTTTAGGATTGTTTATATTAGGGCTGAAACTTCTCATCGAGTCATTTGGTTTTAGTTGATTACAAAAAAAATAGGATTACATTTGTAGTAATCGACGCTTCGTTTAAAAAAAAACCTGACTATTTTAACACATCACTTCCTCTCTCTATAACATTCATTTGATTTGCTCATTATATTTATTTTAGTTAAGCAATATGCAGCTTGTTTTTATTTTTATCCTGTAATTATATTATTACTTAAAGGTGCCGTAGGTGATTGTCTTGTGCTGGTTGAAAGTCTCTTCACATTCCAATAGTAATGATGAAAGTAAATGGTTTAAATGTATTTATATGTTTTTTATATTCTGGGTAAGGCATAAGACTAAAAAATGTTCATCCAATTAAAATTTGTCGGGCTGATAACAATATTGGGCTTCATTCCACTCATGTTGAGCATTCTGTGTGAACCTGAGACTGACTGCTTGTGGCAGAGATGAGTATCAAGTTGAGCACAGTTATATGTGGTGAAAGTTTTGCTTGAATAGATTTTAGCCATTTAACTAGTCTGTTGTTGTAAAATGCATCCAAATGAAGCAACCCAGGCTCATTTTGAAAATGTGCCACTATATAAATTTCTTTACTTTTTTTTGCAGTTTTTGTTTTCGCAAATCCATCAGAGGCCACGGTGTATGCTTTTTGACTCATCTGAGTAAATTTCTCTCACAAGTGCCATTCGTACCTGTTGTTCTCGCGTAAATCCACCAGAGGCTGCAGTCGACTAACTGTTTGACTGACTGAATGACTGACTGACTGACAGATCGACTGACCCACCCTCCTCCTTCCCTAAACCCAACCAAAGTATTTTCAAAAGCCCTGATTGACCCGCCCACCCACTGCCCTAAACCCATTGACAATTTTAAAAAGCAAATCCAAAAAAAAGAAAAGCCCTCACCTGATTTTTACCACGTTTTCAGATTTTGCCGCATTCTCACCATGTTATTTACTTTGTTTATTTTATTTTTTGGATTCTGTTTTCGTCTTACCCACTTTCTGGAACCCTTTTTCACCGGATTCGAACCCCATTGTCGTAATCAACTCCTCTCTGCGTCTTAAGTCCACTGACGTACATGGCGAGCTAACTGGACAATCTGGTAACAGCGGGAAATCCGTCCATATGGAGGTAAGCGGTCAGCTGTAAGCGAGAAAAGGAACGGGCGTCATACCGCCCCGTAGCGTTCGTTTTAATGATGAAATGCAGCCATACGAACTTCTGACTACATAACTCACGATCTCCAGTGAGTCTACATTTTCAGAATGAGCTTATGTTGAAAGCAAATGTTTTGCAAATCTCAGGTTTTTACATGAACTATGAAGGTATTAGATATTTTATTTCTTTCAATTTCAATGAATTTATGTTCTCTGTGTCTTCATATAATATAATTTATATAATAATAAAATGTTAAAAATTTTATTTCATTTCATGTGTTCCAAAAACACTCATACAGTATGTACAGTACATCTTGTAAGAGCTGGGGGACATTTTTCCTTTCTTTTCAACATAGAAATTATGTTTTATTTATTTATTTATTTTTATTTTTATTAATCAGCTGAGAGACAAAGGAGTCGGAGATGAGTAACTGTACAGTGAACTTCACCACAACTGCAACTTCTGTATTACACACAACTCCTTCCACCGGTCAACTGAAAAACCTGGATATTTGTTTGTACACCTTTAACTTCCTGTTTGGTTTTCCTACACACTCTTATGTTATATGGCTCGTCATCACAGGAACAGGAAATGGAGTTGCATCAGAGTTCTTCAACCTCAATCTGTCCATTTGTGAGCTTGCCAACTCTCTGCTGAACATTTTGATCCAAATATTTGATGGCTGGTTTCAAAGTTTCAGGGCTTTAAAATACTTTATATTAGGATTAACCGTCACCGGTCGTCCTCTGTTTCAGTGTCTGATGTGTGTTGAGCGTTACCTGGCAGTGGTTCATCCTGTAAGCTTTCTGAAGTACAAACCTCTCAGATATAAAGTGATCTGCAGTGTTGTGGCCTGGATATTCACTCTTGGTGGTTGTTTGTGCTGCATGTTTACTAGACTGTCATGTAATTTGTATATTTATATATGCTTTTTCTCTGCGAAGTTTCTCATCTTCCTCTCCATCCAGTTGTTTTGTCTTGTGGCTGTTCTCAGAGCTCTGAAGCAGTCAGGACCGGGAGAGAAAAAGAGAGAGAAAGAGGAAAACCGCATGAAGAGAAGAGCATTTCACATCATTCTAATAACCACTGTGAGCACGGCTTTTATTTATATTCCATTCACTATCTCAGGATTGTTTTACATTCTGTCTTACCAATATTTTCAGGAACCTTTTACTTTTGGGTTTTTTTGTTATATAGTGGCTGGTTTTGTTCAGCCTGTTCTCTATCTGAATCGGGTGGGAAAACTCCCTTGGTGTAAAGTATTAAATTGTTTCATTTTTAGAAGTTGAATTACTACACTTAACAGCATTTATTCCTGATAATTACCAGCCCCTTCTCTCCCTCCCAACAAATTAATTGCATTATATTAATGTTTAAGAGAACATGTCATTTTAGTAGATTTGGTAACACTTTACAATAACGTTGTATTAATTAATGCATTTACTGAACAAACATTTATCAATACAGAGAAATATTTACATTTATAACAATACATATATTATACAGTATCTGTTCATGGTAGTTAATGACAATACAGTTGCTCCTTGTTAGTACCTTATAGTAAAGTGTGACCGTAAATTTAATAAAGCTTTCTTGTGTGTAACGTGGCTTAGTTTGACTAAGCATTAACTTTATTTTACTGTTTATTAAGTGTTTAATTAATAATGCTATTGTAAGTGGTTACTGTGGATTTTCCTGCTACTGTACTTACCTAATATGTAGAGTTGGCAAGATATAAAAATATTTGTTTTGACCAATCAATTGTGGTTGTTCTGAATGCTTTTTATTTGTGCTTTGTATTTCCAAAAACATTTTCATTAACATTCATTGTTAATATATTTGTACAACTGCCCGGGAGATTATTTCATAGTTAAATGTTGTGTGATGCAAAATGCAATAAAAACAAATAACTTGGACTTGCTGCGCACACGTACTTTGCAGATCCATTTCAAAATCACTTCTTTATGATTATTCTTTTTGAATATATTTTTCATTTATTTTAAAATATTTGGAAATGTTATGTTTTATGTGATGTGCAGGTGAAGTGATGTAAATATATTTTATGATAACAGTGTAGTCCCTGTAAAAAAAACAGCACAGATATTTAGACGCATTCACAGAGACTGGACGTTCACTCTTCAGGTGACAAAATCCTGTTTTAAATTCGTGAAATGTGTTATTTTCAAGTAAGCTCTAGATTGTTATTACTAATAGAATCTCAATAGTGGAGATTTCAGGTTATTTGTATTGAAATTATAACTTTAAAATGGTTTTGTTCAACTTAACTGTTAAAGTGGGACATCAGCTAAATATAGTTTTGAGAAAAGTCGAAGGTTGCTGTGCAAATCCCAGTGTTTTTATACAAATTGTGGAGATATAATATATGATATATTGCATTTTATGACATTTGTTCGCTTTTCACTACCATAATGTACAAGCTTGGGAACATCTGTTTTGGCCATATGAGCAAGTTGTGAACCTAAATAAATCAAGTTGTAAAAAAAAAATTCTGATGTTTTTTGAACTGCATGCAAACTTTAATTTAGATTAAAGTTTATATATATTATGTACAGTATTTCAAAAGTCTTCAATTTGATTTATTTCCTTTTCTGTCCCAATAAGGGTTATTACAGGACTGAACTCCAACCTTACCTTAAACATTTTGTTCAATAGAACTCTTACATTTTTTTGTGAGCTTTGAGCTGAAGCACAACAAGATGATAAGCACTACAGTGAACTTTACCACATTTGAAGCGTCTACAAACTCCACAACTGCATTTTTCGAGCTGTTCAATGTTGTGGACATTTTAAATCTCCTGTTTGGTCTTCCTACACACTCCTATGTTATTTGGCTGATCGTCACAGGAACAGAAAGCGAAATTGCATCAGGATTCTTCAACCTCAATCTCTCCGTTTGTGAGATTGGAAACTGTCTGAATAGTGTGCTCTCTCTACTTGAATTGTGCATCACAGGTACAATGTTTGGGGAATTAGTCGATTTTTTTATGGGACTTGCCATCACCGGTCGTGGTCTGTTTCAGAGTCTGATGTGTGTTGAGCGTTACCTGGCAGTGGTTCATCCTGTAACCTTTCTGAAGTACAAACCCCTCAGATATAGAGTGATCTGCTGTGCTGTGGCCTGGATAATCATTCTAGTTTCCTGTTTCTGCTGCATGTTTATTATGGACTCATTCTATAATTTTGTATGGTTCTTCTCGCTGCAGTTCCTCTTCTTCCTTTCAATCCAGTTGTTTTGTCTTGTGGCTGTTCTCAGAGCTCTGAAGCAGTCAGGACCAGGAGAGAGAAAGAAAGAGGAAAACCACATGAAGAGAAGAGCGTTTCATACCATTCTAGTAACTACAGTGAGCATGGCTGTTCTCTATGTCCCATTTACGTTCTCTGGATTGTTTTATATTCTGACAAAGATTTTTTTGACTTATCATTTTACTTTTGAATTGTTTTGTTTCGTTTTGGCTGGTTTTGTTCAGCCTGTTCTTTATCTGAACCGGGTAGAACGATTCTCCTGTAATAAAATATTCAATTGTTTAGTTTAGTTAGTAGTTTGGACAACATTCATTTTGGATAGAGGATTAAAAATATAAGTGTTTATCAGACATCGAACAAATAATTGTTTATATAGCTCTTAAATGGCCATATCTTGTTTTATTTCACCTCATTTCATTTGAATACTTGCATTACTTTATATTAATGTTTATTTTGCCAGAGTGTTTAAGTATGCTTCTCTATCATGCTGCATTTTGTTTATTTAAAATTATTTAAACATGGATGTGGGCGACACGGTGGCTCAGTGGTTAGCACTTTCGCCTCACAGGCAGAAGGTTGCTGGTTCGAGTCTGGGCTGGGCCAGTTGGCATTTCTGTGTGGAGTTTGCATGTTCTCCCCGTGTTATCATGGGTTTTCTCCGGGTGCTCCGGTTTCCCCCACAGTACAAAGACATGCAGTAGGTGAATTGAATAAAACTATATTGTCTGTAGTGTATGAGTGTGTCTGACTGTGTATGGGTGTTTCCCAATACTGGGTTGCAGCTGGAAGGGCATCTGCTGTGTAAAACATATGCTGGAATAGTTGGCGGTTCATTCCGCTGTGGCGACCTCTGATAGATCAGAGACTAAGCCTAAGGAAAATGAATAAATGATTGAAACTGCATGATAAAATGTTTATCCTAATTTAAAAATGAGCAGCTTTCACTGTTTGTTTAGAGAGATCCACCCTCACACATACTGTATATTTGATAAATCTTGTAAGTAGATTTAATGAAGTTTCACGTGTCTTTGTAAAGTAGCTTAGAACATGTTAGTTTGAGTTTATTTAGGCATTAACTTTAGTTTACAGTTTAAGTGTTTAATAAATATGTGTATTGTAAGTGGTTGCTGTGGATTCTCCTGCCTCGGTTCTTTACCCGTGTTTAGAGTTGTTGCTGAGATTGTTACATTTGATTTTGACTGCTAAAGAATGGTGTGTTTACCAATTAATTGTGGTTGCTGTGAATGCTTTTTGTTTGATTTTTTATTTATTTATTTTTGGTGAAGTTTGTTCCTCGCCACTGTCGCCGCTGGCTTGCTTGGTTCGGAACTTGTGGAGCATCGCATTAATGTGTTTGGACTTTCAGCAGTGAAAATTAAACCACACTGAACTGAACTGAACTAAACTGAACTTAAACTCTGAAAACTGGACTGACTCAGTTTCAATTTACTAGAACTTCTATGTTAAGCTGCTTTGACACAATCTACATTGTAAAAGCGCTATAGAAATAAACATGAATTGAATTGAATTGTATTTCCAATAAACTTTGGATACTTTGGACAATATAACTTGTTTATAATTTCTGGAGATTATTTAATAGGTAAATGCTCTACGATGCAAAATGCAATATTGTTTTAATTGAACTTTGTTAAATGTTATGCTACATGTACTTTGCAGATCTATTTTTAAAATCACATGCTTACAAATGAAGTCTTTTTGAATATATTTTCATGTATTTTATATATTTGGATATGTTATGTTTTGTGTGTGCAGATGAAGTGATGCAAGTGTATGTTATGCTAACAGTGTAGACCGTGTAAAAACAACCTGCACATACACTTTTTGCGCATTCACAGAGACTGGACGTTCACTCTCAAGGTGACAAAATCCTGTTTTAATCTTGTTTAATCATGTTAATCCTGTTTAATCATGAAATGTATAATATGCAAGTAAGCTCTAGATTGTTATTACTATTATATGATATTTCTGTTTTTGGTATTGAAATAACTTTAAAATAGTTTTGGTTAACATTGTTTAACTTTTGGGACATCAGTTAAATATAGTTTTGAGGAAATCAATTGTGTATATATATATATACATACATACATACATACATAAATACAAACTGTGGAGATATTATTTATGATATATTACATTTTATGAAGTTAATTCACATATCACTACCATAATGTAAAAGCTTGAAAACCCTGTTTTAGTCAAATATGCACAAATTGTGAACCTAAATAAATCAAATTTTTTCCCTTATGCTTATAGCTAGAGCAGCACGGTGGCACAGTGGGTAGCACAATGACCTCACAGCAAGAAGGTCGCTGGTTCGAGCCCCGGCTGGGTCAGTTGGTATTTCTGTGTGGAGTTTGCATGTTCTCCCCATGTTTGTGTGGGTTTTCTCCGGGTGCTCCGGTTTCCCCCACAAGTCCAAAGACATGCAGTATAAGTGAATTGGGTAAGCTAAATTGTCCGTAGTGTATGAGTGTGAATGGGTATGTGTGGATGTTTACCAGTGATGGGTTGCAGCTGGAAGGGCATCCGCTGCGTAAAAAATATGCTGGATAAGTTGGCGGTTCATTCCGCTGTGGCGACCCCAGATTAATAAAGGGACTAAGCCGAAAAGAAAATTAATGAATGAATGAATGCTTTAGCTTTGGAACATGCATGCAAAATTAGATTTATGTATTGAATTATTATATATGTAAGTTTATTTATTATGTACAGTATTTGAAAAATGTTCATTTTTGTTTATTTTTCTCTTCCAAATAAAGATTATTACGAGTATTAAACTACAACTTTATCTTGAACAATTTGTTCAATAGAACTCTTTACATTTTTGCAAGCTTTTGAGCTGAACGTCAAGAAGATGATAAACTCTACAGTGAACTTTACCACATTTGAAGCGTCTACAAATTCCACAACTCGATTGTTTGGGCCGCTCAATGTTCTGGACATTTTAAACCTCCTGTTTGGTCTTCCTACACACTCCTATGTTGTTTGGCTGATCGTCACAGGAACAGAAAGCCATATTGCATCTGGATTCTTCAACCTCAATCTCTCAATTTCTGAGATTGGAAACTGTCTGAAGAATCTGCTCTCTTTAGTTGAAATGTGCATCACAAGTGCAACATTTAAGACATTATTAAAATTTCTTATGGGACTTTCCATCACGGGTCGTCCTCTGTTTCAGTGTCTGATGTGTGTTGAGCGTTACCTGGCAGTGGTTCATCCTGTAAGCTTCCTGAAGTACAAACCTCTCAGATATAGAGTGATCTGCTGCCTTGCGGTCTGGATAATCATTCTAGTTTCCTGTTTCTGCTGCATGATTATTATAGACTTGTTCTATATTTATGCATGGTTCTTCTCGCTGCAGTTCCTCCTCTTCTTCTCCATCCAGTTGTTTTGTCTTGTGGCTGTTCTCAGAGCTCTGAAGCAGTCAGGACCAGGAGAGAGAAAGAAAGAGGAAAACCTGATGAAGAGAAGAGCGTTTCATATCATTCTAATAACTACAGTGAGCATGACTATTCTATTGGTCCCATTTACTTTCTCTGGATTTTTTTATATTCTGACAAACATTGTTTTGAGTGAATATTTCACGTTTGAATTATTTTGTTTTGTCTTGGCTGGTTTCGTTCAGCCTGTTCTTTATCTCAGTCGGGTAGGAAAACTGTCCTGCAATCAAATATTCAGTTCTGTTGTTTTTAGAAGTTAAACTTCAACACATTCCTTTTTAACAGCATTTACTTTAGGTGGAGAATTAAATATATTAGTGTTTATTGAATAATTAATTGTGTCAATTTTAGGTCCGTACATTGTCTTATTTCCCCTTGTTTCATTTGAGTAGTTACTTTCCATTTATAATAATGTTTATTATTCCAAAACATTTTAAGCATGCTCCTCTTTCATCATCTTGTTTCATCTTGCATCTTGTATAATGTATTCTCTGCATTTATTTGAGCTAGTGTGTAAATGTTAATTCCAGATGTAAAAAATAAAATTACAGCTTTTACTGTTTGTTTAAAGATATCCACCTTCACACACATTTACAGTGCTCATATATAAGTAAACCCCTCACAAATCTCTCATTTAGATGAATATTTTCTATAGGAAGCTATACAATATTATATCATATACATTAGTTTACTCAGTACTGAAACCAAATCTGGAGCTAATCTAACAAAATAATGTAGGATAATGGTCCAAAATTACAACCAAATTTATATGTTAGGAAAAATATTAAATAAAAACTTTATAAAGTTTTGTTGAAATTTTGTAATTTGTAATCCCCCCCCTCCGCGCACCTTCCCACCCCACCCCAATATTTCACATGAATTTAAATGTATTATCTTTATATTATTATATGTATATCTTTATATGACTAAAATATTATTTAAATAAATATAGGCAAGGGAAGGCAGGTTTATTTATATAGCACATTTCATACACAGTGGTAATTCAAAGTGCTTTACATTAACAGGAATAAAAGAGAGAAGTATAAAAAAAATGTAAACAAATTATATAAAAACTGATTAAAATGTGTTAAAACAGGTTATAAAAGAATGAAAAAGAAAAGAAAGACATAATAGTGCAATCTGTGGGACGTAGCACAGTGCTCATTCAGTAAAGGCACAGCTAAACAGATGTGTTTTCAGTCTGGATTTGAATGTGCCTAATGTTGGAGCACATCTGATCATTTCTGGAAGCTGATTCCAGCAGCGGGGGGCGCAGTAGCTGAAGGCAGATTCACCCTGCTTTGACTGAACTCTTGGTATTTCTAGTTTATATGATACTTAAGATCTGAGTGATCTATTAGGTTTGTATTCAGTGAGCATATCTGTAGTGTATATCTGTAATATATATAATTTATAAATATATTCATTTTTTACATCTGTTTTGTTCAAATGAACCAAAATATTCACTGAGCAATTGATAAAAATATTCATTTTCAAAATGGGGTCTACTCATTTATGCTGAGCACTGTATATACTGTAGTTGTACATTTGATGGTTATACTCTGGTAAAGGTTGCTGCAAGTCTGTTGTTTATTTATGCATATTTATCATATTAGCATTTAGCATGTGTTACTGTTTTTATTATGCTTACACTTCCAGAAAAACAAACTTTTTTTATGACTGGAAAGTCATTTAAATGTGCAAAACTGAACATTGATAATTTTATATTCAGATGATTTGTCTATCTATTTAAATGTTTAGACATTTTGTTGATTTGAAATATTTGAATATGTGATATTTCATGTTATGTCATCAACATATATTTGTGTAAGAGACTTTAGAACACAGAAGAGATTTCCCCATCTAGAGAGACTCAACATTCACTCTTCAGGTGACAAAAAAAGATTTTTTCAACTTATGAGATTTTCTGCATTTATTTAATTTAAGTAAACTCTACTTTGTAGTTTGACTTTAAAGTCTTTTTATATGAACCTTTTGCAGTAAACTGTATTTTGCCTTAAACATTTTTTTTGGCTTATTTTACATCCACATTTTTTTTTACGTTGTTTCATGTAATCTGAATTGGTTTATGTGGTTTATTAGTATAGTAATTAAATCCACAGATATAATAAGACCTGTGCCTGGGATTGACCTGGTAATGGATCTTTACAGTAGATTGAACATTCTGTGTGAACCTGAAACTGCTTGTGGCAGAGATGAGTATATGTTGAGCATATGTATGTTGTATATTTGGTAAAAGTTTTGCTTAAATAAAATGTTGCCATTACAGCTACATTGTGTTCTTCTAAAATGCATCCAACAGCAGCTAAATAGCCTTTTGATGAAAACAAATGTTCAAGACTCAGCTTTTTATGTCGGCCATGGGAATTTTGTTACAACATTTTTAGGCCTGTTAATGTTTACTGTACCCAGAGTTTCGTAAACAGTTTTCAGAAAGTTTTGGATTCAGTGACCTATTAATACGATTTTGTGTGGACAAACAGCCAACACGCATGGATAAAACTGCGGTTTTCAAAATCCCCGTGTTTGTGTGGACAGGCCTTACTTAAATCCTTTCAATTACTGTAAATATTTACAGAATCCTTAGAACCCACAAATTAGTTTGTCTTTTCCCTCCATAAATTTAAAATATTACATTTATAAAACACATAGTGCAAGAGCGTGCACTCAAAAAAGGACTTTTGCTTCTTGTTCAAAGGGGGGGCAACTTAATTGTTTTATATTCAATACACCTAAGTTTGTAAAAACAATGAAGTTAACTTAATTTGTGTTGGGACAACATGAAGGAATTATGTGGAATTCAGCAATTATTTATTTTTACAGTGAGAACATGGCTGTGATTTACATAAAATTGAACTTATTACAAAACTCGTGCTCTTTTATGGCACTGCATGCACATTTGGGATCATATACAAGGTAATCTTTCCCTTTTCTTTTGGAATAGATCTTACATTTTCTGTTGAAATTTGAGCTGAGAGACAAAGGCGGAGGAGATGAGTAACTGTACAGTGAACGTCACCACACCTGAAACATCTATATTCGTCACAACTCCATCCATCGGTCTACTCAAACTCCTGGATATGTGTTTGCATGCATTTAACTTCCTGTTTGGTTTTCCTACACACTCTTATGTTGTATGGCTCATCGTCACAGGAACGGGAAGTGGAGTTGCATCGGAGTTCTTCAACCTCAACGTCTCTGTTTGTGAGCTTGCCAACTCTCTGCTCAACATTTTCGTCCAAATACTTGATTGTTGGTTTTCAAGTATCAGCTTTTTAAAGTATTTTATATTAGGATTAGGCATCAGCGGCCGTCCTCAGTTCCATTGTCTGGTCTGTGTTGAGCGTTACCTGGCAGTGGTTCATCCTGTAACCTTTCTGAAGTACAAACCTCTCAGATATAGAGTGATCTGCTGCGCTGCGGCCTGGTTATTCACTCTTAGTGGCTGTTTGTGCTGCATGTTTACTATAGTTTCATGTAACTTTTATATATATGTATGCTGCTTCTGTGTGCAGTTCCTCCTCTTCTTCTCCATCCAGTTGTTTTGTCTTGTGGCTGTTCTCAGAGCTCTGAAGCAATCAGGACCAGGAGAGAGAAAGAAAGAGGAGGAAAACCACATGAAGAGAAGAGCATTTCATCTCATTTTAATAACTACTGTGAGCACATCTATTATTTATCTCCCATTTGCTATGCCAGGATTGTTTTATATTTTGACTTACATTTATGTTCAGGAATCTTTTACTTTTGGGTTTTTTTGTTATGTAGTGGCTGGTTTTGTTCAGCCTGTTCTCTATCTGAATCGGGTAGGAAAGCTCCCCTTGGCAAAAATGTTCAATTATTTCGTTTTTAAATGTTGAATTACTACACTTGCTTATCTCATATTAGTGTTTTTAATGCCATGTCATTTTGGTGGAAGTGTAAATTGGATTAGAACATGTTAGTGTGACATAATTTAGACTTTATAGCTTAGTGTGTGTTTAGCATATACAGTTTATGAGTTGTTGCTTTAAGTAAACAATCCATTGATAGCCCAGTGTCACTTTCCAAAGAGTATAGAGAGTTTCTGCTGAGATCGTTGCATTTAATTTTGACTCCTATTGAAGTATGCTGTGTGTTTAACAGTTAATTGCGTTCATTGTGAATGCTATTTATTCATGGTTTGTATTTCCAATTAATCCTTTCATTAATATCCATTAATATTCAATATAACTGTTATATTGGCTATAATGATAGTCTTTATATAATGTAAGTCTTTATAGAATAAACTCTTCACTTAGAATACTATAGGAAGTTCGTTCCTTTAACCCTTATGTGCTGTTTAGAATGTTTTCATCCACTCTGGGGGGATTTTGAGTCCTAATTTGGCCACAACTTTCTCTGTGTTTCAGCAAATGGAATGATTTTTTTGACTTGATCTTATTTTGACACATATTTTGGGAAAATGCTTTGAATACCTTGAGAAAATAAAAAATAAGCAGCTCAGTTCTCAGAACATAGTAAACATTCATTCATTCATTCATTCATTTTCATTTCGGCTTAGTCCCTTTATTAATCTGGGGTCGCCACAGCGGAATGAACCGCCAACTTATCCAGCATATGTTTTACGCAGCGGATGCCCTTACAGCTGCAACCCATCTCTGGGAAACATCCATACACACCCATTCACACTCATACACTACGGACAATTTAGCTTACCCAATTCACCTGTACTGCATGTCTTTGGACTTGTGGGGGAAACCGGAGCACCCGGAGGAAACCCACGCCAACACGGGGAGAACATGCAAACTCCACACAGAAACGCCAACTGACCCAGCCGAGGCTCGAACCAGCAACCTTCTTGCTGTGAGGCGAACGTGCTATCCACTGCGCCACCGTGAGGCCCTCCATAGTAAACATAGTAAGTGTATTTATGCACACACACACACTATAATTTGCTGTTTTACTCCATAGAACTTCATATAAAAACCAGAAACTTTTTTGCACAGGCCTATCTAAAGGGTTAATGCTGCCAACTGATGATCAACAGTAAAAATGAAAGGTTTGACCTCTTCCCAACAGGAAAAAACACCAACAATCAAGAAGGCATTATTTCAACACAGGTTCATTCTGAAAATGTAGCCCTATATACATTTCTGGAGATCGCAAATTATGTAGCCAGAAGGCTGCATTTGGTCATTAAAACGGACGCGACGGGGCAGTATGACGCCGTTCCTTTTTGCGCTTACCAGCTGACCAATTACCTCCCTATGGATGGCTTACCCGCTGTTACCAGTTTGTCCAGTTATGTCGCCATGTACGTCGGCGGACTTGAGACGCAGAGAGGAGTTAACCACGATGATGCGTGGATGAGGCGTGAATGGCACTTGCGAGAGAATTTTGAGATCTGAAAGCATACACCGATGCGTCTGGTGGATTCACAAAAACTGCAAAAAAAACATAGCTCCTGTGACATATTCAGCACTCTCCAGAAATTTATATAGCGGTACATTTTCAGAATGAGCCTGGGTTGGATTATTTGGTGTCATGGCTTTGCAATCTAAAATTTTTATTAGAATGGAAGTCAATGGGGCAAAAACAGCCACAAACTTAACGAAAGGGTAGTCAATTTGAACAGTACACAAGGGTTAAAACGCATAGTTTTGCAAAAGTGCAATATTAATTTTTCACATGAAAGACAACACTTTTTTTCCTCGTTTATTTATTAAAATAAAAAACCTTAATTTTTTTCCTAAGTTAATTTACTTTAATTTGCATACCTGGTGTCATTTGAGGTCTACCTGATGTAGTCATGCACAAATGTTCATATGACCGCAGTAAAGTCAAAACAGCAGAGACATTTTTATACATTCACAGAGACTGGATGCTCACTCTTCAGCTGATAAGTATTTATTACTTTTCTTGCTTTCAGCTTATTTACGATAAGCCTCTAAGAATGTCATTTTATTTATTCATTAAATAAAACAGGGCTGAAATCTACACGATTTTAAAGCATGTGGTAAGAATATAAAATACAGTTAAGTAAACTATAATAGAACTGATCGACTGTTTAAACAATGACTATTTGAATTAGGGCTGCACAATATATCGTTTCAGCATAGATACCGCAATGTGCGCATCCGCAATAATCACATCGCAGTAGTCCCTGCAAAGTTTATCTTCTGCATGTCTTTTTAAGGCCTGTGACTGAACATTTTAAGATTAAAACATTTGGGCGCAAGAAATGATGAGGTTTGGAGGTGTAACAAAGATGAATTTAAATGTAATTATTTATATGATGAAGACTATATAGTGTTGTTTTACATTTGCCCCGCAAAAATGCTTTTCTTACTTAGAATTTGTGTTGTTTTTAGTCAAGATTATTAAAACAATATTATTTTACTTACCCTGTTGGCAGATTATTTGGCTTGTTTTAAGGAAAAACTCACTTAGAGTTGACTTATTTCTTCTGAAACTGAAAACAAAACAATATTTTTACTTGATCTAATAAGTTTTACGTATTTGGACAAGAAAACGAGACCAAAGCTAGTATTCAATTCCTGTAACTGAATACTGATAGACTCCCCAGGAAAAAAGTCAGAGCTATTTAAACCATCTGCTGAAACTGTATTCATATCGTAATAATTATCGCAGAAAAAATGTAATATTGCAGTATCCGAATTTTCCAATATCATCCAGCACTAATTTAAATAAACATTTTACAACCAAGGCTGCACGGTGGCGCAGTGGGTAGCACGATCGCCTCACAGCAAGAAGGTCGCTGGTTCGAGCCACGGCTGGGTCAGTTGGCATTTCTGTGTGGAGTTTGCATGTTCTCCCCGTGTTTGCGTGGGTTTCCTCCGGGTGCTCCGGCTTCCCCCACAAGTCCAAAGACATGCGGTACAGGTTAATTGGATAGGCTAAATTGTAAAACATATGCTGGATAAGTTGGCGGTTCATTCTGCTGTGGCGACCCCAGATTAATAAAGGGACTAAGCCGAAAAGAAAATGAATGAATGAATGAATTTTAAAACCAAATTATTATTATTATTATTATTATTATTATTATTATTATTATTATTATTATTATTATTATTATTATTATTATTTTATATGCATGTATCAAAGTGAATTGTATAAACATAATACATGGTTATACACTTTCGATATTTATTTTTATAATGCTCATGCACTGATGAAAAAAAAAATGGATTTACTACATTTAAGAGGTTGCAAACAATTTATATCAACCGAATTTAAGCAAGACGTCACGGTGGCGCAGTGGGTAGCACGATCGCCTCACAGCAAGAAGGTCGCTGGTTCGAGCCTCGGCTGGGTCAGTTGGCATTTCTGTGTGGAGTTTGCATGTTCTCCCCATGTTCGCGTGGGTTTCCACTGGGTGCTCCGGTTTCCCCCACAAGTCCAAAGACATGTGGTATAGGTGAATTGGGTAAGCTAAATTGTCCATATAGTGTATGAGTGTGAATGGGTGTGTGTAAATGTTTCCCAGTGATGGGTTGCAGCTGGAAGGGCATCTGCTGCGTAAAACATATGCTAAACAAGTTGGTGGTTCATTCTGCTGTGGCGACCCTAGATTAATAAAGGGACTAAGCTGAAAAGAAAATGAATGAATGAATTTAAGCAAACAAATTAAGTTGAACATTACTACATTTAATTTGTTTGTTTAAATTCAGCCCATATAAATTTTCAACCACATACTTTAAATAAATAGTTTTTTTTTTTCAGTTTTTGAAAGCCTACTTATTTAATAATTGATTATTACTCTTTGAAATTGTATTTTCTTATCTGTTACTATTTATCACAGCTGCTGTATTCCCATATACACACAGATATTTTGAGTTTCTGAGTTGAGAGAGAGATGAATTGCTCTGCAGTGAACTTCACACCTGAAGCATCTACAAACTCCACAAGTGATTCCACTAAACTGCTAAACCTGAACTTGTGGGCATTGGGCATCAATTTGCTGTTTGGTCTTCCAGCACAATCCTACATTGTCTGGCTCATCGTCACAGGAACAAAAAGTGGAGTTGCGTCAGCGTTCTTCAACCTCAACCTCTCTATTTGCGAAATCGGTTACTGTCTGATGTCTTTGTTTTACCTTTTTGTTTATGGTATTGGAATTTTTAGCCTAACTACTTTAGCAGATTTTGTGGTAGGACTAGGCAACATTGGCCGTTCTCTGTTTCAGGGTTTGATGTCTGTTGAGCGTTACCTGGCGGTGGTTCATCCTGTAACTTTTCTAAAGTACAAAGCTCTTAAATACAGAATGATCTGCTGCGCTGCTGCCTGGGTGATCATGATTGGTTCCTGTTTGTGTGGTGTTTTTGCTATAGATTCTTTCTATATCTATGTTTGGTGTTACTCGCTGCAGCAGCTCGTCTTCCTCGCCATCCAGTTGTTTTGTCTTGTGGCTGTTCTCAGAGCTCTGAAGCAGTCAGGACCTGGAGAGAGAAAGAAAGAGGAAAACCACATGAAGAGAAGGGCATTTTATCGCATTCTTATAACTACCGTGAGCATGACTATCATCTATGTGCCATTAAGTATATCAGGATTCTCTTTCGTTTTGAAACAACACTTTTTAAATGAACTCTCTTCTTTTAGTATTATTTGTAATGTGTTGGTTGGTTTTGTTCAGCCTGTTCTTCATCTTCACCAGGTTGGAAAACTCTCTGGTCTTTGTTCTTCATAAAACAGTAATGTTTAAAATATCTTTGTGTCCTTTTTTAATGGTCAAACTAACTTTTATCCATCTACAATGTCAAAACATGTTAATGTGAGCTTACACACTCTGAAATAAAGATACAAAAACCAACCCAGGCTCATTCTGATTATGTACCGCTACTTACATTTCTGGAGAGAGCCAAATACGTCCCAGGAGCTACTTTTTTTTGCAGTTTTTGTTTTCGCGAATTCACCACAGCCCGCTGTGTACACTTTTTCAGATCTCAAATTTCTCTCTCAACTACTGACTAAATGACTGACTGACTGACCAATCGACTGACCCACCCTCCTCCTTCCCTAAACCCAACCAATAGTGTTTTAAAAAGCACAGACTGATCCTCCCACCCCCTTCCCTAAACCCAACCGCAATGTTTTAAAAAGCAATCCAGAAAAAGAAAAGCGCCCAGATTTTTACCACGTTTTCAGATTTTACCACATTCTCACCCTGTTATTTACTTGTTTATTAATTTTTATTTAATTTGTTTTTTTCTTACCTGCTTTCTGGAACTGTTCGTCACTAGACTCGAACCCTGTTGTCGCGGTCAGCTCAGCTCTGCATCTCAAGTCCGCTGACGTAAATGTCGAGCTACTGCACAAACTGGTAACAGCGGGAAAGCCGTCCATAAGGAGGTAAGCGGTCAGCTGGAAAGCAAGAAAAGGAACAGCATCATACCACCCCGTAGCATTTGTTTTAAAGATGAAATGCAGCCATACGTAGCTCTGGCTACACAGTTCGTGATCTCCAGAAATGTATATGGGATACATTTTCAGTTGACAAAAACTGTCACTGTACACTTTTGTACCATACAGGTGAACATTAGTACCTTTAGGGTACGCCTTTGTACTTTTTAAGGTTTACTTTTGTACCTTTAAGGTACTACGAGGTACACATTTGTAATTTTAGGTATTAGTATGTGCCTTTAAGAACCTGTTAGGAACAAAAATGTACCTTTTGAAAGGTGACAGATTTTACCTTTATTTTTGAGAGTGTATAGAAGCCCCTCAGTATTATAGAGATTCATCATTAATTGTGTTCTGTGTACACTGAAAAAATGGTTCATTGGATTTACTTTTATTTTTAGATAAGTAGTTGGAAACAATGTCTATGGGCTGAATTTAAACAAACAAATTAAGTTGAACATTACTAGTGTATGTTGTTTTATACAGTAGTCTTGTTGTCAGTTTTATAAAGTAAGTAAAGAATAGAATGGCGAATAACACTTTAGGAGTAGGTTGTTTTGTCAAACTATTTGCTCATTTATTTGCTAATTTAGTTGCATGCCTAAATATGTAGAACATGCAAAACATTTCTTGTCTAATCTGGAATCTTGTCTTATGTAGATGCTGACATATTTACAGTTCAAAATGGCAATGGCAATGTGAGAGGTAAAACATTATTTTTCATTACTAGATACTGTAATAATGTCAACTGATTGACATTTCCATAATTAAACAGTTGACGTTAATACATATTTTGCTTCAGTCTTGCCTTGCTATCTTTCAATGATAAATGTGCAACTGACGTATGTGCTTTAATTTGATTGGCTACATATCAAATCCTTTGTATATCAATCCTTAACATTGATGTCCATTGTTATAAGGCTAAAGTGGAACAAATCTAACTTTAAGAACTTTTACCTTTAAGAACTATTTTGGAAGGACTTGCCTGTGGTGATTGTAAATGAAAGTCCTTCCTTTGAGGTCTACCTAACCTTTTAAGGCCCTAGAGTGGGCGCAGCCATTGGAATCATTTTGGCTCGAGACTTCCGGTCTCATTCACTTCCATTGATTTTTAAATGTAAAGAAATGGTTATGCTGCTTAATATTGCAAACTGATGTTTTCTGTTCTATTATTCTCCTCTTATGTATATTCATATACACACTTGTTTGTAGACCAAGCAGTTTGACAGTTTTCTGGCATTTATTATCTTAGCCATTTCTCCTACAAGCAACTGAATTGGAAGTTCAAAAATGAGTGCACTTCTGCGTTGCAGAATAAGGTCAATACTTTAAGTACAATTGAAGAACGAACTGAAATGGCATCATTTCGAACAAAATCCAGCCAAAACAAAGTTTGTTTTGAGTTTGTATCAATAGTTTGAAACTGCTCACCAACTGCTCACCAAAGTGAACTGTTTTGGCTCCTAACACATTTGAGCTACCATTGCATCATGGCTATTATGCAATGGGTGGGTGTTCAGGAATTCCGTCATATTTTTCTTGTTTTGTTCGCCTTATTTTTTCCCCCTATTTGTTTCTTATTCCATTGAGGTTACATTTTGAAATGTTTCACATATGACAATACCCTTTCTGGGGGATTGTCAAAGCATGTGGTGCATATTCTGAAGCATGAAAAATACAAATACAATGCAATGCAGATACAAATTCGCCATCATTCTCTCTGTTTTCATAAGTGGACACATAAACCATTTATATCGCTTGTACTTTTTCTGTGCCATTGAATAGATCAATACAACTGCCAGATGTTTAAGAAACTGCTCTTCTCTCACAGTCGCCATCGTTTAAAGTATATCCGTGCCTTTAGTGTTGCAAATGGCCATTCAAATCAAGCATTTCAGAGAGCTGTGATTAAAATAGTAATTAACCATATAATAATGTTTGTGATGACAATGTTCCCTCATCTTACTCTTGATGCTTTCTGTTTTGCATATGTTAGTTTGTTCTGGACTACGCTAGCAAACAATATATTATTCAAAGCAAGCAAGCTTACTAAACTACTTTTACTACTGAACCACATTTTTATGACTTCCCTGCTTCTGTTGATTTATACTCATTAATATTGATTTATTCAAGCGGTGTACATTCAGTAAATTATTGTCAATTGGAAACACCCTTCATTACGCTGAAAACAAAACGCTGTTGTGTGGAAACAATGAATCGACAGCCTATTCAACATGTTTTGCATGAACTATTTCGAAGCCATAATCACTTGGCTCCATGTCTTTTGTAATATGTTTTGCTTTTAATATTTGCATTGGTTATGTTTAATGTGATATCTGGTGAAATGGAGTAAATCATGGACACACACGCTCGTGTAACAGCTGTTAAACCAGTCTACAAAACACATCACCGAGATTTATACCATATACATTCAGAAAATCTGGACATCTACTCTTGTTAAAGAAACATATGTTTTTATATGGAAAAGTAACCTCTAGATAGTTAACGTTTAATCTAAATGTTATATATATATAGATATATATATATATATATATATATATATTATTATTATTTTTTTTTTATTATATTTGTACTGAAATGTGTGTGTAGCAAAAAAAGACTTTCCAAATCTCTCTATTTTTATACAATCTGAAAATATTATTACTTGTCTGCTTTTTTTTTTTTTAATCAAGACATTCACCAGATCCAAATAATTAACGTGCATGTTAATTCCAACATTATCTTGACCAATTTGTTCCTGTCAGGTGTCTGTTCCATGTTTCCCATGTCATGTGATTCCTTTGTTCTGTTTCCCGCCATTTCTAATGTTCATTTGTTTCACCTGTGTCTCACCCCTGTGTTTCATCAGTCCCATTAGTCCTTGTGTATTTATACCCCTTAGTTTGTTTTCTTCGTTGGTATTGTATTGTTAACCTGAGTGTCCTTCCATATCGTCTTCATCCCCTGATTCCTGTATCTTGCTGTTCCAGTGTTTTCCGTGAGTGTTTGTAAATAAATCTGTGTATGTTTTTGATAATCCCTGTATTTTCGTACTTTTGTGTAGACGCTAGCGTGACAGTTCCATAGACCATTTATATTTTCTGTGAGTTTTGAGCCGAAGGACATCCGTGATGATAAACTCTACAGTGAACTTTACCACATTTGAATCACCTGCTTAGCATAGCTGGTCATCCTCTGTTTCAGTGTCTGATGTGTGTAGAGCGTTACCTGGCAGTGGTTCATCCTATAACCTTTCTGAAGTACAAACCTTTCAGACATAGTCATCTGCTGTGTAATTGTCTGGATACTCACTTTGGCTCCTATTTGATCTGCATGTATACTAATGACAAGTTTTACATGTATGATTCTTCCCGCTGCAGTTTTTATTCTTCTTCTCCGTCCAGTTGTTTTGTCTCATAGCTGTTCTCAGAGCTCTGAAGCAGTCAGGAACAGAAGAGAGAGAAAGATGAAAACCTCATGATGAGAAGAGCATTTCAGATCACTCTAATAAGCACAGCGAGCATGAGTATCATATATGTGCCATATACTATCTCAGGGTTGTTACATTCTGATTCATCTGTATTTTGAGGAACCGTTTACTGCTGGGTTTGTATGTTATATATTGGGTGGTTTTGTTCAGCCTCTTCTTTATCTGAAGCGGGTTTGAGAACTCTCCTGTTCTTGCTTCCATTAAAACATATATAGTTTAGATTTTAAATACTATACCTTGCTTTCTTACCCCCTTATTTCAGTCAAATGGCTTCATACTAGGCATGGGACGATACCGGTTTCATGGTTTAAAGCGGTTTGGAAAAGTGAAGGTTTTAAAACCGGAAGCATTTTGTTATACCGTTTCTATGCTATATGTAAGGTTTTAATTTATTTAATTTAGTATTAACGATTAATTTAAAGTTTTTAGGCAATAGTATCCACATCACAAGCTACTAGTCAGCCCACGATTTAGCAAATATCTGAAAAACAAATCGCTTATAAACCAGCATCCCAGCATGCTCTAGACCTGAACAGTGCAGTGGCTTACTTTATATCCAAAGAAATAAAGATATCAAAAGATGCCTTTTCAACTTGTAAAGAAATCTGTGTTTTTGAAACTAATGATTTATTTTAATTGTTTACATTATTTAATTATTTACTGACATGTTTGCTGTTCCAAAATATTTTAAATGTTTCTTAAAAGAAACTATATTGTGTTCAATGGGGGGAAAAGTTGTTTTTTACCCAGACGTTTCAAAAAAGAACATACTTTAGAGCAGTAATCACAATACCGTGAAACTGAGATTTTTATCCTAGGTTATCACACCATCAGGATCGTATACCAGCCCATGCTTACTTCATACCTTGATGTATATGTTGCCAGAACATTTATGCTTCTCTCTCATTTTATTTAATTTGTTTATTAGATCAATATACTTTAGTAAGCATTAAATAGCTATATTCTCTGTTAAATTATTGTGGATATTTTCTCTATCGCTTTATGTTCATGAGATCTTTTCATTTCACTCAAAAAAAATCACATCATAATAATTAGGTTGATAATTAGGACTGTGCTCATATACAGCCACAGTGCTACAAGTGTAATATTACAGTCATACACCAGGAGTGTCTTTAAAAGCCTTCTTCCAGCTTCAGTTCTAAATTTGACAATTACATGAACAGTTTAACCAATGCATCACTAAACAATTGTAATCGTTTTAGAAATATGTAGTTTTCTCATTCAGAGAACATAAAGCTGATAAAAATCTAAATATCACATTGTCTCAATTTCCGTGTGCAAAATTATTCAACCCTCATTTTGTACTAAATGTTTTTGTATTCACCTCTGAGTGCTTATAAGCCTCCGTTACCTCACTACTGGAATCTTTACAATCTTTTGAATATTCCAGTTGTGATAACCTTTTGTGTGCAACAAAATCAACTCATGCGTTTGATAAAACACTGCCGAAAACCAGAATGCAGACAGTGATGTTTTTGTTACTCATTTCAATGAATGAATATTTTTAAATGTTAATTGTTCTGTGTTTTACTGCATTAACTCTGCTACTAGATGTTCTGCTACTTGCCTATATGTTCTGTGATTTAAAGGGCAATGAAACCCTCAACTAAATGTTCTGAGATAACAGAATTATGTGTTTTGAACATCAATTGAGACAATGTTCGCATCTTTTAGCTTCAATTGTAGGGGAAAAACTGGCTAAGTTTGAGCTTTTATCCTGTAATTTAATCTTCCGGGTTTAAATTCTACATTTGGGGCTTACAGCATTCTATGCCTAATTAAGTTGCTTTTTAATAAAAATCTATTTTAGGTTAAGTCATGCGCTATAGGTGTTTTAGAAGTTTGTTGTGTGAGGAACAGGATGACAAGCATGTTTAATAATTGAAATTCTCGCACTTTAAATCATAATTTGTGCAGAAAGGAATAAAAATCATTGCTTGTTTATAGCTGGTTTATACTTCATTTTTATTTGAAATTATAAATATAAAGCCTCTGGAATTGTCTTCTAAAATTAGCATTTTTCTCAGCGTTCAGCTTCAGTAATTTCACTTTTATTGCAATGAGTAGGTTATTTTGTGGAATATTCATTCCTTCATTTTCCTTCGGCTTAGTCCTTTATTTATCAAGGGTCGCCACAACGGAATGGACCGCCAACTATTCCGGCATATGTTTTACGCAGCGGATGCCCTTCCAGCTGCAACCCACTAATGGGAAACACCCATACACTCTCATTCTCACACACACACTCACACGGCCAATTTAGTTTATTCAGTTCACCACCTTGGACTGTGAGGGAAACCAGAGCACCTGGAGGAAACCCACGCCAACACGGTGAGAACATGGAAAAACTCCAAACAGAAATCCCAGCTGGCCCAGCCTGGACTCAAACCTGTGACCTTCTTGCTGTGAGGTGGCATCACTAACCACTGAGCTACTGTGCCACCCTAAAGTGGAATAACTGAACATAAACATAGGAGGCTAAGCAATTTAGAAGAAAATTTCTGAAAGCACTTAGACGCTGTTGCCTCTGAACTTTTCAGATGTATTTTTCATAAATATTTGCATATATTTGTTTTATTGTGTAGCTGATGAAGTCATGCACATATATTATTGTGACAGCATCATATTCAGTCTGCAAAACACTGCACAGTGTTTACATGCAGAGAGACTGAACATTCACTCCTCAGGTGATCAGCATTTCCTTTTTTACTTTTAAATTTGCCTTTGTCGTGAAATATTAGAACTGAGATCAACTTCTCTCTTACATAGAAATTGTAAAAGAAAATGCTAAACGGTAAAAGCACTTTAAGAGGAATATAATATAGAATTTGCATATAATTTGTAAATCTGTAGTCTGCTTTATTTGTGATGATAAATAAATAATCAGATTTGTCATGTTTTATTGTTCTTGTATTTCAAAGCTGAAAAGGCAAATTCTGAGAACATGAATAATTCTACAGAGAACTTCACACATGAAGCACCTACAAACTCCACAACTAAGTTCTTTGGCCCAGTGGATTTTGTCCTGTATGTCTCCAGTTTTCTCTTTGGTCTTCCTACACACTCCTATATTTTATGGCTGATCTTCACAGGAACCGGAGGTGGAGTTGCATCCGAGTTCTTCAACATCAATCTCTCCGTTTGTGAGATTGGAAACTGTTTGAATGTGATATTGACTCTACTGTCACTTTTATTTTCTAGTCTTAACGTAATAGCAGATTTTTTGAAAGGAATTGGAATTGCTGGTCGTTGTATGTTTCAGTGTCTGGTGTGTTTTGAGCGTTACCTGGCAGTGGTTCATCCTGTAACCTTCCTGAAGTACAAACCTCTCAGATATAGGGTAATCTGCTGTGCTGCGGCCTGGATAATCATTATTGTTTCCTGTTTGTTCTCCATGTTTACTTCGTTCACGAATAACTATTTTGCATATAGGTGTTTTTTCTCAGCACAGTTCCTCTTCTCATTCTCTATCCAGCTGTTTTGTCTTGTGGCTGTTCTCAGAGCTCTGAAGCAGTCAGGACCAGGAGAGAGAAAGAAAGAGGAAAACCACATAAAGAGAAGAGTGTTTCATCTCATTCTGATCATTACAGTAACCATGATTACTACATATGTGCCATATACAGTCATAGGATTGTCTTTCATTTTGACTCGCCTGTTCATTAGCGAACTCCTTAACTTTAGTTATATTTGTTTTGTGTATGCTGGTTTTGTTCATCCCCTTCTTTATCTGCACCGGGCTGGAAAACTTAAGGCCATGTTCACATGTACACTGGTATTTTTATACCAGAATTTTCCCCGCTTTTGTTTTAAAAAAAATCTCTGTCCACACGTAAACAACGCCAAAAACGCACTGTGATGCATGCTAAGGGCCCACCGAACCAAGAGGTGGAGATAATGACACTTTTATGCTGAGTTCACACCAAACGGAGAATTAAATATTTTCGCGAGTATATTGCTTACAAGTCGAGGCAAACGACGTGGTATACGTGATGCGTGTACCCCAAACATGTGGAACCCAGCCGTCTTACGGCCAATCAGAAAGGAGAAAACAGCTTTATGAGGCGGGAAAACTGATGTCATGAGGCAAAAACTGATTGTACTGGTTGTACCACACTGTACCTGAAGTTTTGGAAAATCTTCACCCTGGTTGGAGGTTTCAGAAAGGTTCGGTTTCAGTCACCTAACACTCCGTTTTCCTGTGGACAAACAGCAAAACTGGGTAGAAAAAAAGTGCGGTTTT